>BSYO01000032.1:4481741-5081741 GCA_033239525.1 Nepenthes gracilis
TTCATTTAATAAGAGGGAAATTAACTTCTTTCTTTGACCAATAAATTTTAACATTAATAAATTAAATTGTATTTTGTAAAGTCATGTTTAAAGGAAATAAGTAATAGTTCAGCGGCGGCGGGGGCAATCCACAGCCGGCAGGGCCGCCGGTAGGGTGGTGGGTTTGGTTTTCTAAGCTTTTGTCTGAGTTTATTATTTCATGTTTTAGTTTTTCAAATATATATTTAAAAAAAAAAAAAAACATTATGTATTGTATTTGCTTTGGTGCAAATTCATTCACCATAATAGTGATGGGAAACAAAGGAGGGAGTGTAAAGTATGGGATTTTGGGAGCTTTACTTTTTATAGGAATGGAGAGATTCATTTTTTATATCTTAATTAAATATTTTTAAATAATTTATATAATTTAATTAATTTTTAAAAAATTAATTAAAATTAATTATTGTAAAATAATTAGATTATAATTATTTATTTAAAAATAAATGATCAAAATTAAAAAAAACAAATACAATTATTTTTTCAGAGATAAAACTTTCCTTAGTCTGTAAAATATAACAGATTTTACAAAATTTATTAGAACAAAATTATTTTGAAAATGGCATGTAATTTTTGAATTTTACAAAATTTGGATGTAATTTTTTTACTAATTTACCAAAACAAATATTGGGTTATGAATCACCCCCACGTGGACTTATGCCCATTTGATGTACCAATTAGTGGTATAGATGAGTAGTTCTTTTGCGCGTGTGACGAATGGTTAAGGCATCGATTCTAGAAGTATTGCGCCCAGGGTGCATCCGAGGGGCACATGAGGTGCTGATTCTAGAAGTATTGTGCTTAAAGTGCACTCAAGAGGTGCCTGCGGTGCCAATTCTAGAAGTATCACACTCGAGACACGCCTGATGGGCGTTCGAGCATCGTTTCCAGAGGTATCTACGATTGAAGTATACCTGACGGGCACTCGAGTGCGACCCATAGAATAAAAACGCGCCAACGTATTTTAGGGTTACTTTACTTACATTCAGATTGCCGTTTGTGAGAAAAAAAAAAGAAAAAAAAGAGAGAGAGAAACTAGAGAAGATGAAGATTCGTATATCTGGTAGAGTTTCAAATCGTATTCCAATCTCTACTAATTTTGGGTACGCTATTCTTGACGTGAGGAAGAATGTTTCCTGATTTTTATTCATCATCTTTCACTTGTATTTTTTTATTATTTTGGCTTATTTTGAGACAATATATTGTGGCATTATATTTGGGATTTGTGTAATCAAAATATTATATAGTGGAGATCTTTTCAAATTTCTAGTTCTGTAATTTTTTTCTTATTTTAAAGAAATTTTTTTACGTAAAAATCGTGTCTTATTTTATTATTTGTAATTATTATATGTTTGTCGTATATAATTGATTATTTTCTCACAATTTAAATAAGTGATCCGGTCCTAACAAATGGTATCAAAGACATTGTTATTTGTATCATTGTCGAATCTTATTTGAATCAATGGAGATCGAAAATAAAATAATTTATTTGAATAGCACAAATTATGATATATAGTAAAGTAAGATGAATGATTTGTTATTTGTGAAAATAATGCATCTTTTGGTATTCGCTATGCAAAAGCCCGGATTGAAATAGGAGGAGGAATGAGATTTTGAGTATGAACAAATTTGTAGTTAAATTTAACAATTTGTAGATTATAACATGTATAATCACACTCGAAATGAGATGAATGCAAAAACCTTGTGGTAGAAGTTTGAGACACTCTATACTTCGAAGACGACTAACAACAAATTGTTCCATTTGATGAAATTGATACAAATGGGGTACAGGTAGGGTACGTCTATTGCTGATCACTTGAACGAGTTTTAAGGATATGTTGATTAGTTGAGTGACATGGGTATCAAGTTTGATGATGAGTTACTAAGCTTCTTGCTCTTGAGAGGTGATGCGGATCACCATCACCAATACTTCTCTAAATGACGTGGTGACACTTGAAATAGTAAAAGGATTGTGCTAAGTGGGGAGATGAGATGACAATCACGAGGGTCTTTTTCTTCACACTCTGAAATATTAATATCCGAGTCACGGAAAAAGAGTAAAGGGTGTGGTTCTAAATTTGGCAAGAAGAGTCGAAGTAAGTCTCGATTAAGGTATCAAAATATTGAGTGAAATCACTGTAGAAAGAAGGGATACATCAAGATATATTGTTACAAGTGAAAGCACGTGTCACGACCCAGGAACACAACGTACGCAGGTCAAAATAAAATTATTAATATATTTCCATCAACCATAATAACCCAACCCGGGTGTGACAATCAAACACATGTAGGACCCAATATAAATAAAACCCGCACAAGATCTCATCGGATAAGAATCCGGACAAACATAATATACGACCTGCTAACCATGATCGCAAGGGAGGTATCCACATTTACAACAACTCATCCACATAATACTGTAACTTCAATATTCTACATACAATGATCAAGGCCATCATCCGATCATAAATAATAACCATAATATATCATCGAGACCAGAAATATACCAAATATAACATCTCCACTCGCCAAAAGGAATATTTGAGCCCGATCACGTCCGAGCTCCTGCAAGCGTATCCATGCCACTAGTCTGAAGGGATAAGACATGAAAACGTGAGCCTAGAACTCAGCAAGTATCAAGAATCGTATAAAACGATACACATAAATCAGAAGTAGGGATATCGCATAACAATCACGTAAAACAAAACACCATGTCCGTGAAATCCCTGAAAATCGAGGAGATGTCTCGTACTAAATCGTTGTCCGTAATAACTCGTCTATCTGGGACAAAATCATATAAATCACGATCCGATAAAATTTCGTAGACGATATCTATCATATGATCCTAGGTCACATTACATAATCACGACCGTCACCACATCCACGTGGGACACATACCGTCGTCTGGATCTAAAACTCATAATGCACAAATCAAGGAAAAATCGTCGGAACTAAAACGTAAATCAAAACACGTTCTGGGTTTATCACGTCAGCACGTACGAGACATTCCTATCGCCCATCTGTAGGCCAAACCACGTATCTCAAATCACCGTACACCCAAATACGTGCAAAAATACAAAGCATGCACGAAATCGGAGAACCAAATATCAATGATACCAACTTGAGGAAGGGTTACCCTCGTCCGGTAACCACAGCTATATCGGCTACGAATTAGGCCAGTAGCTCAAGGCCATCCATGTACTCTGTCTCCCATAGATTAGGAACTTACTCACTATGTTTTACCACCCGCGGCTTGGGGTGCAACCTCAAGTTTTTAGTTATATATTAAGACATCCGAATATATTAGTTTTCCGTCAATTCCTTACGACGGTTCTCAATTAAATACACAGTGGGGTAGGTCAGCTACAAATATCTTCCTTCCAGTGAAAGTAGCCTCAATCTTCCTTCCGGCGGAAGTAGCCTATCATATACGTCCCCGTCGGGACAGCCTCCCCGTCGGGAGCGGCGCCACAAATAGCCAATGCCTCGGATCACAAATCGACCCCTAGGGTCTTGGATCACCATGGTCCCGTAGTGATCCCACCCCCGGCAGCATGCATGGTTAGTGCAAGGCCTGGTTCATGGTCCCACAATATACGGATACACAAACATACATATATATCGTCCGGGTGTCCAAAATCCCTCCAAATCATAAATACCAGTACAAAATCACCGCACAACCGATAAAATATACATGCATGTATACAATTGATAAATTGAGGGTATTTAAAAATACATGCATGTTAGTAAAATCTCTCACAGTAGTCAAAATGCATCAGAAATTAAATCAGACCAAGAATAGGGCTAGATGATACTTTCCTTAACATTATACTCCGGCAGATCGAAGAAAAAATGTCCCGAAGCACTCCAATCGGGCCTTCTCTCTCCTGCCCACGCACCCCGCGCGCACAGCCCCTCCTACGCCACTGCCGCTACTGCCGCCACTCCTCTGCCGCCGCGAACCACCGTTCGCCGGCCTTCCGAGCGACCACCGCCATCGTCGCTGCCTCCCGTCCGGCCACCATCCTCTCCCTTCTCCTCTTCTTCCTCCTCCCTTCTCCTTCCTCGCTGCGAACCCTAGATCCCCTTTTCCCCTCTCTCTTCTCTCTCCCCGACTCCAGCATTCTGATTTCCCATTCTTTTTTTTTTTTTATTATTATTATTATTATTATTATTATTATTATTATTATTATTATTATTATTATTATTATTATATATTTTTCTTTTATTTTTAAATCTAACTTGACATCAGGACAACATCACGGGTGCACCCCGGGCACCACTCCGCACCTCCGATCATTTTTAAAAATTTTACAATATTTTAATTTATTTTTACCACGTCCGAAATACCCAAAAATCATAATTAATATTAAAATAATCCAAATGAGATCCGAAATATTACAGCGCGAGAATGCAGATGACAATGAGAAGAAAGCAAACAAAACTTGAAATGAAGAGAGAGTATCTGTTGTTACCACTGTTGACCTTTGGTTGGCGTGTCAAGAAAATGAAGTGATCAATCTAGCGGATCACGAGATTAATTGGACAGTGGACATTGGTGCCTCATTCCACGTCACGTCATGTTATGGAAAAAATTCATCACATTTTACACTTCCATTAATTTTGGAATGTTGAAGATGGGTAATGAAAGGATATCCCATATTGTCGGCTATAGTGACATGTGCCTTATCACTAATAATGGGACCAAATTGCTGTCGAGGGATGTTCGACACATCCCGAATATTCGGCTAAATTTAGTTTTAGTGAGAAAGCTCAATAATGAAGGTTTTTGCAACACTTTCTGTGAAAGGACATAAATGTTGACTAGATGGTTTCTAGTAGTTACCTGATGAAACAAAGTTTACAATTTGTATATATTGTAAGTCTCAATTGCAGTTAGAGATGTACATATTTTTAGAGGTGAGGAGTCTTTAGATTTGTGGTATCAATAGCTAAATCACATGATTGAGAATTGGCTAAACGGTTTAGCCAATAATGACTTCCTTCGGGGAGTGAAGAATATTAGAACAAGATTATTTTAAAAATGACAAATGTAATTTTTCAATTCTACAAAATTTGGATATAATTTTTTTTACTAATTTACCCAAAAAGTGTTGGGTTATGGATCACTCCCATATGAGTCCATACCTATTTGATGTACCAATTGGTGGTATAGATGAGGAGATTTTTTACGCACATGACAAGTGCCTGAGGCACCGATTCCAAAAGCATCACCTCGAGGTGTGCCCAATCGGCGCCTGAGGCGTTAATTCTAAAAGTATCATGCTCAAGGTGCACCTGAGAGGTACCTAAGGCATCGATTTCCAAAGTATCGTGCTCGAGGCGTGTCTGACGAGTGTTCGAGCACCTTTTTCAAAGGCATCTGCGTTCGAGGCACACGTAATAGGCGTTCAAGCGCAATCCCAAGAATAAAAACACGCCAACGTATTTTAGGATTGCTTTGCTTGTATTCAGAGCGCCGTTTGTGAGAAAAAAAGAAGAGAAAGAGAAAGAAAATGGAGAAGATGAAGATTCATACATTCGGTTGAGTTTTGGATCGTGTTTCAATTTCTACTAATCTTGGGTATGCTATTCTTAACGTGAAGAAGAATATTTATTGGTTTTTATTCATCCTCTTTCATTTATATTCTCTACTATTTGGGCTTATTTTGAGACAAGGTATTGTGACTTTATATATAGAATTTGTATAATCAAAATATTGTATAGTGAAAATATTCTTGAACTTCAAGTCTCGTGATTTTTCTCCCTCATTTTAAAGAAAATATTTTACATAAAAATCGTATCATACTTTATTATTTATGATTATTATGTATTTGTTGTATATAGTTAATTTTTCCCTTACGATTTTAATAAGCGGTCTGATCCCAACAAATGGTATCAATGACACAGTTGTTTGTATCATAATTGAACCTTGTTTGAATTAATGGAGGTCAGGAATAAAATAATTTGTTTGAATATTACAAACTATGATATATGACGGAGTAAGATGAATGATTTATTATTTATGAAAATAATGCATATTTTGGTATTTGCCACGCAAATACCTGAATTGAAATCAGAGGAGGAATGGGCATTTGAGTATGAACAAGTATGTGGTTGCATTTGACAATTTATGGACGACGTGTATAATTACATTCAGAATGCGATGAATGCAAAGACCTTGTGGTAGAAGCTTAAGATACTCTATGCTTTGAAGACGAGTAACAACAAATTGTTCTACTTAATGAAATTAATGCAAGTGGGATACAAGTAGGGCACGTCTATTACCGATAACTTGAACGAGTTCTAATGATATGTGGATCAGTTGAGTAACATAGGTATCAAGTTTGATGATGAGTTACTGGGTTTCTAACTATTAACCACCTTATCATACTCTTGAGATGTGATATGGATTACAATCGCCAATACCACTCCAAACGGTATGGTGACACTTAAAATAATAAAGAGTGTCTTGCTAAATGAGGAGATGACACTACGATTATAAGGGTTTTCTTCTTTGCACTTCAAAGTGCTAGTCTTCGAGTCACGGGAAAGGAGTAAAGGGTGTGATTTTAAATTTGGCAAGAAAAATTGAATTAGGTCTCAATCGAGGTATCAAATTTTCTAGTGCCATCACTATGGAAAGAAGGGACACATCAAATAATATTGTTACAAATGGAAACGCAAGAATGTAGATGGCAATGAGAAGAAAGCCAACAAAACCCGAGATGAGGAGAGAGTCTCTATTGTTACCAATGTTGATCTTTGATTGGTGTGTTAGCAGGACGAGGTGATCAATCTAACAGAACATGAGACCAATTGGGTGGTGGATATTGGTGATTCACTCCACGTCACTTCATATTATAGAGAAAATTTTTCACATCTTACACTTCTGGTGATTTTGGATTGTTGAAAATGGATAATGAATAGACATCCCAGATTATCAGCTATAGTGACACATGCCTTATCACCAACAATGCGACCAAATTGCTATTGAGGGATGTCTAACACATCTCGGATATTCTGCTAAATTTAATTTTAGTGAAAAAACTCGATGATGAAGGCTTTTACAACACTTTCTATGAAGGGGTGTGGAAGTTATTTGGAATGTCTTTAGTAGTTACCCGAGGAAATAAAGTTTTCAACTTATATGTGATGTAAGTCGTAATTGTAACTAGAGATGTACATATTGTTAAAAGTGAGGAGTATTCAAATTTGTGTCATCAACAGCTAAGTCACATGAGCGAGAAGGGGCTAAATAGTTTAGCCAAGAAGGACTTCATTTGGGGAACGAAGGAAGTGAAATTCAAAATTTGTCCTCATTGTATGGCGGGAAAGCAACAACGAGTTTTATTCCATGAAAACTTGTCCACAAAGAAGGCCCATCTTCTTGAGTAGGTCTACATTGACAGATGTGACCATTTCAATGTGAAGACACTTGAAAGAGTATTGTACTTCATCATGTTTATCAATGACTATTCAAAAAAATTATGGGTATATCCGCAGAAGTCGAAGGATCAAGCCTTTAATATTTTTAAATATTTTTATACCTTGGTGGAGAGGCAAATGGGGAATAAATTGAAGTGCATTCAAAATGACAATGGTGGTGAGTACATCAGAGCACTTGATGCGTATTGTCGGTCTCACATAATTCGATACCAAAAGACTCCACCAATGATACCATAATTGAATGGTGTAGCCGAACGGATGAATATAATATTAATATAGAGAGTTCACTGTGTACTTTTAGAGGCAAAACTCCTCGGTTCATTTTAGAGGGAAGCCTTGAGGACCGTAATTCATGTTATAAACCTATCATCGAGCGGTACACTAAATGAAAAAATTCTAGGAAAGGTGTGGTCTAGGAAGGAAGTGTTCTACGACCACTTGTGTGTATTCAGGTGTAAAACTTTTATTCACATCTTGAAGGATAAGAGGACCAAGTTAGAGTCAAAGACAAGATAAGGTATTTTTCTCTATTACAGGGAAGATAATTTGGGATATTGGTTCTACAATCCAATTAAGAAGAAGTTTGTTCGATAAAGAGATGTGGTATTTATTGAGGATGAGACAATTGAATATATCAGCAAAGAGGCAAAGGTTATTTTCAACAACGACAGTAGCCAGGTTTGTGATACAAATCTTAAGTCTTTGATACTGATGCTTATATGTCATGAAGATAGTGATCAAGCCAATCCCAAAGGGTAAGGAGACCGTGAGACTCCTACTCTTAATGGTGAGGATGATATTGTTCCTCATAATATTACTGAGCCTACCGATACCATTTCACTCCGATAATTCATGAGAGATTGCAAGCCCTCTGTTCATCTATAGGCTGATGAGTATGTATTACTTACCAATGGAGGAGAGCTCGAAAGTCTTGAAGAAATTATGGAGGATGAGTACAAAGTGGAGCTCGAAATCGCCACAAGAAAATCACAAGATCGAGCTAACAAAGCTGTCAAAGGGAAAGTGAGCGTTGAAAAACAATCAGATTTTTCTATTGAAAGCTGATGAGAACAACCCAAAACCGAGGTACAAAGCAAGGTAGGTTGTGACAAGTTTTAATCAGTGAAAGGGTATTAATTTTGATGAGATTTTTGCCATAATTGTAAAGATGTCTTCAATTCGGGTGGTACTTGGATTGGCTGTGATTTTTGATTTGAAAGTTAAACAGTTAAATGTGTGGATGGTATTTCTTCATTGTGACCTTAAGGAGGAGATTTATATGAAGTAGTCGGAGAAATTTCGAGTTGAGGGGAAGGAACAATTAGTGTATCGTCTGAAGAAAAATTTATATGGGCTAAAGCAAGTTTCAAGGCAATGGTACAAGAGGTTTGAGCATGTTATGGCAGGGCAATGCTACTGGAAAACTATTTCAGATCATTATGTATTTGTTCAGAGATTTCTAAAGATGATTTCATCATTCTCCTATTTTATGTGAATAATATACTGATTGTTGGGTGTAATGCCTCTCGAAACATTGAATTAAAGTAACAGCTCGGGAAGTCCTTTGCCATGAAGGATTTAGGACCAACGAAGTAGATTATGGGTATTAGAATATTTCATGATTGCAAAGTAAGAAAACTATGGATGTCCCAGGAGAGTTATGTAGAGAATATGATTTAACGTTTTAACACAGAGAAGTTAAAGCCGATGAGCATTTTGTTGGCTAATTACTTTAAATTGAGCAACCAGTAATATCCTTCTACAGATAATAAAAAGGTAAGCATGAGAGGCGTACCCTACTCTTCGACCGTGGGTACCTTGATGTATGTTATGGTGTGTATGAGATTAGATATTACTCATACTATTGGCACGATTAGCTAGTTTTTATCAAATCCCAATAAGGAGTATTGGTTCGCAGTGAAATAGATATTAAGGTATCTTCGAGTTTCTAATTGTGTTTGTGTTTTGGAAGTGACAAACCACTTCTGGTTGGGTATACCGATGCAAACAAGGTTGGCGATATTGGCTTTCAAAAGTCTACTTCAGAATATTTAGTCATGTTCACGACAATAGCTGTTTCTTGGTAATTAAAGTTGTAATCGTATGTTACTCTCTTGACCACCAATACGGAATTTATTATTGTGATAAATGTAAGTAAGGAGATGTTGTAAATGAAGTTCATCCGGGAGCTCAACTTCAAGAAGGAGCGATATGTGCTATTTTGTAATAATCAAAGCGCAATCCACCTTTACAAAAACTTGTCATTTCATTCAAAATCGAAACACATTGATGTGATATATCATTGGGTGCGGAATGTCGTTGATTCAGAATTGTCAGTGCAAGACAATGTCACGACCAAGGAGAATAGATCAAACTTGATAACCAAAGTGTTGTAAAGGAGGAAGCTTGATGTTTGCCGTACTATTGTCGAGATAATGATGAGCACCTCACACGGTCGTGACGAAAAGTTTGTTGAGTTATAGTCACTTCTGTATGGACTTATACACATTTGACGTACCAATTAGTAGTATGGATAAGAAGTTTGCACACGAAAAAGGTTTAAGGCTCTGATTCCAGAAGAATTATGCTCGAGGTGTACTAGAGAGGCACAGATTCCAGAAGTATTACATTCGAAGTGCACCCAAGAGGCAACTAAGGGGTTGATCCTAGAAACATCACACTCGAGGCATGCTTGATAAGCTTTCGAGTGCCATTTCTAGAGGCAGCCATGCTCGAGGTGTGCCTATGGGTGCTCAAGCGTGACCCGTAGAATAAAATTGCGCCAACACATTTTAGGGTTACTTTAGTTGCATTCAGAGTGCCATTATGAGAGAAAAATAAGAGAAAAGAAAGAGCAAATGGAGAAAGGAAAATTCGTATATCTGGTTGAATTTTGAATTTTTTTTCAATCTCTACTAACCTTAGATACGTTATTCTTGACCTAAAGAAGAACATTTGCTGATTTTTATTCATTCTTTTTCATCTTGTATTCTCTACTATTCGGGTTTATTTTAAGACAATGTATTATGACATTGTATTTAGGATTTGTGCAACCATAATATTATATAATGGAGATATTTTTTGGACTTTTAATTTCGTGATTTTTCTACCTTATTCTAAAGAAAATTTTCTACATTAAAATTTTGTCTTACTTTATTATTTGTGATTATTATATACTTGTCATAAGTAATTAATTCTTTTTTCACGATTTAAATAAACGGTCTAGTTCGAACAAAAAGCATATTTTATTTGATAAAAATAACAAAATTTTTACTTTGGTGGTCAAACAAACAATATTTAGAATACTTAGATTTATATTCTTTCCAATGGGTGAATTTCCTAGTTATTTTTTACTCCCAAAAAGTCCATATTTACATATCTAATAGTTGAAAAATATTATTTATCTAATTTTATATTTATATTATTAAAATTATCAAAATTAAATAGATTTTACTGTATTTTTAATTTAAACTCTCAATTTTTTTACACTAAAAATAATAATTTTAATATAAACAGATATATATGTAGATATATAGATAATATTACTAATAATAATTTATATTTCATTTGGGGCTACTCCTAAGCACTCAAATAATAATAATAATAATAATAATAATAAATATTTTTATAACATCACAAGATATAAAAAGTATATTAAATTTTAATGTAGAAATATAATCATATCTGCCTGCACCATTGAAAATTTTTTACTAAAACTGTCTTATAATACATATTACAAAATGATTGTATTGCAATGATGGATGTGGTAATCCGTGAGTTGGCTCAGAATTCAACCTGTTAAATGAAGGAAAGCTCATATAGCGACGACCGATCAAAAGTCTCACAAGGCCCAATGTCCAAAAAGGCACTGTGGATAGCCCAAATAATTCGACCCAAAACTGTCAGCAACAAGTGTGCGATAGGGGTTGATCGATGGACTGTCCAAGTAATTGTAGCTCCAACTTAGCAGCCGTCAACTTTTACAATTCAGTGGATACTTACAGCGTGACAGTTATCAACATATCATCCTTGTGACTACAGGAGCATGACTAGCAGGCTCACTAATTGCAGGCAATAGCTGCACGAGTACTGTTTCACTACTAACATCTTATTTGTTAGTTATCAACATATCGTCTTCATAATTGACTTCTTATTTGTTAATTGTAGTGTGTAGGATTCAAATTCATAATAATGAATACAGGATCCATTTTCAGTCAAACACAAGAATAAGACGGCTCTTAATTCGTTCAGTAATTCGGATCCTGTGACGTATTACGTGATATTTTTCATATTTATAAACTATAATAGTAGTGTAAAATAAAACTTTACATATTAAAAATAAAATTTAAAATTTAAAATAAATATAGCATTAATAATAAAATATTATTATTCATACCTTCCCTTATATATCCACTTCAATATCTATTTTTTATATTAATTTTGATAATTTTAATATAAATAAATATATAATTAAATACATAAATATATATTTTTTCTAATAATATAACTGCATTTGCACGGGCCCAACCGGCCCAGTCAGGTTTTGCAGCTGAGAGAAAAAAAAAAAAGCCCGGTTCGAATCCCAACGGCCTCGTTTAATCTCGAACTTTGAAGTCATTAAAGAGGCACGATACCCTCTTGGCGTAGGGCTGTCCTTTCTCCCATAGGGCACCCTACCCTCCACCCTATTTACTTCGCCCCAATTAACTCTTTGCGCGCGCGCGCCCGCTCTCAATCTCTCTCTCCCCCTTCGCAATCGTTCTGCCGTGTTCTTCTTCAGCGGAGGGTTTCGTCAGTAGCAATGCAGTTCGCTAAGCATGTCGCTCTGTTGATTATGGCAGTGATTGCCATTTCGCTGCTTCAGCCGATCGTAAGGACTCTTTCTCCTTCCTCTCAGGCATAACTTACTGCTACAATGTGACCTAAATTGCTGTTGCTTTTGCCTGAACTTTTTCGTTTGTCTTCTCTCTCTCTTTTTCCCTCAGGTTCTGGCTTCAAATGCTGTGCATCCGCTTCAGCATCAGCATCAGCATCATGCTAGCAGAGTTCGTTTTCTGCTCCGTTTCTTCTTTCCTTCTCTCTTTATTTCATTTTCTTTTTTCTTATGATTTTTCATACCAAATCTAAGAAGAAATATCCAACTCAGAGGCCTTCTGTCTGGTTCAACCTTTAAATGAAAAATACTATACACGATAAGAATTTTCCATTTCTTTTTTGTAATTATTTATTTTATAATTTTCATTTATGCTAACTAAATATTAAATTATTCTAAAACTTACAAATTTCAAACAGATTTAATTAATAATAATATTTATGTTTTTTTTTTTCAATTTCAGAGTGGATATGGCCCTGGGAGTCTCAAGATCTCGCGTAAGTTGCTGTTTCGAATTTCTCGTTCACATAAATTCCAACTCTAGTTAATTTTTTCGTTAAAAAAATAAAAAAGAAAATTATCATTTTAAAACTTCTAATTGATGCGGTTTATCGGGACTAAATTATTTTTATATCGTTATAATTTAATTATTTAATAATTAATTAAAATATATTATTAAATTGTAATTATTTATTTAATAATTATAATTAAAAAACAGTTATATAGCCTCCTTGATGGTCGTCCATCCCCTGGGCGTGACTGTTTTACGGACGGGTCCCTGCTCATTTAGGGTAAATCTGAACGTAGTCAAACAGGACGACAGCCTTCTTGAGTTGTGTGCCCTTAATCTTTTGTGGGAAAGGGACAATTGGGGAGACCACTTTTTTTCCAAGGCGATGGAGATTCAAACTTTCATAATTATATTCCTTTGGTATTAATTATACATTTATGTCATTTTTTCTAAAAAATAGTTATTATTAATTAAATGATTATAATTAAAAGGTGTTAAATTAACTCTTCTCGTAAGGAAATATAGATCTGGAATTATGGGGAGGGGGTGTTAAAATTGAAGTGGCTGGTTGATGTTGGGAGAATGGCCAGAATGCCCGTCACAGTGCTCGAGGAGGTGCAGCCAGACGCAGTACCACAAGCCATGCATGTTCTTCTGCCAAAAGTGCTGCAGGAAGTGCCTGTGTGTTCCGCCGGGGTACTATGGGAACAAGGCGGTGTGCCCTTGCTATAACAACTGGAAGACCAAGAGGGGTGGCCCTAAATGCCCGTGACCTACTGCCGCCATTAAACTCCATTCACACGACCGCTTGGCGTGGTAGCTGACTGCATTAAATTGTTACTGGCTATGTCATTTATGATCTTGGCACTCTGAAAAACTGCCATTATTATTATGCTGGTGTGTGAGGTTGTTGTGAGCCTTGTGACGTCCTTTTATGTTTACTGCAGCGTTGATCAAATTTTCACTGCCCTCATCTTACCCATGATGCCCTCTATCATTAATCGATCATTGGTGCGGTGGGAGTGGGCAGGATTGATGATTAATCCGTCCAAATTTTTAGCTATATAGATAGTGCAGATGGGGGAGGGCTACGATATCCGATTGTTACTTTATTATTATTGGTTGCTTGTTCGTATCTCCACACTTTTAATTATCGATTTTTTTGCATCTGACAAACTTAACACTGGTTTGGTTTTCGCATTATGTCTTGGGATTAGCCTTGGGCACTTAAGAGTGCTTGTGAGTTAACTTAGTTGGCTTTCGTTTCCACAGAGAATCAGACATGCTGCACGGTTTTGTGGCTGTAAAAATTAGACCGTGACACGATACACAGCCCCTGCTACGCTGTGCAATGCCCATTTAGGCATTGGATGAGTATTGTTCTAACTGTTGATATTTAATACTTTAAAATAATATGGTATTTTTAAATTTACTTTTATTTGAACCGGTGAGATTAATTTTATTTGACTGATTAAGCCATTTCAATGCGATTAGGTTAGCGTTTTTCTAAAATAAATTACTTTAATTACGTAAAAAATAATCATTTGCCTAAATTAGTTCGCGTTAGCGGGCCATCTGTTTTTTATCACCCCCTTTTAGTGCGTATATGTATATATATGTATATATATATGTTCATATTTAAAAATAATAAATATATAACAGTTGGCTCGGATAAATTTAAAATTAGAAAAATGCTGCTATCACCGAATAATTTAAGAGTTCACTTATAACTAGGGCGGATCAAAATCAGATTATTCAATGTTCGATTAATATAAAATTTTATTTTGTATGGACATTATCAAAAAAATTAGGATTAATAAAGTTTCTACATCAAATGCAATTACTTATTAAAATGATCGTTTCAGCATATCTTGGCACAAATTATGAACTTTGGCAACACTAAGTTTAAAACAAATATCTCAACAAATTATATTTTATATAATTAATAATTTTTTTGGTGATAAATTATATCAAAAAACTCGTCATTTAATTTAATTGTATTTCATAATATTTTAATTATCAATTTTAGCAATAGTAAGTCATCAACCAAATGGACTAGGACTTATCCTATTAATACTTCAATTAACCTGTATATAAATAATAAGTCAACATAGACAAAATCCAAATATATTGTTATGACATCTGTGGCTTTGACAACCGTTAAATAATTTGACGTCAATTTCATGTTAAGAAAAGATGCCTACTAAATCATACACAAACCAACTTGCGGAATCAATAATATTTGCAACATTTATCTATATGATACAGAATCATCACTGCGATACATTGTTATTTATACAATCATCAAAATTGGTCTAAATTTTTACATCAATTACGAAACAAAACTAAATACAGTACATACTATTCTAAATTGTAAGTTGACAAAATAATATTTTCAGAGGTATATACTAAATTTTTTGATCTTCACTCCTACTTATCAGGTAAGAATTGGTGCGAATCATTTGAATGGTTAGTAAAATAGTAAGAAAGTGAGCCTTTAATATCTGAGTTTTTAACATAATTAATATATTTAGTATAATTATAAAACTCGAAACTCGATCCTTACAATTCCTTTTTCTTTACAAAATTTCATCCTCCGAATTAGAATAGGATTACATACCTTAATGATGGAAAAAATGAGGATAGTTGTCTCAAATATCATCATCTCATTCCCATGTGATTTCTTCCTGCAAATGGTTTTTTCACAAAACTTTCACCAATGAAATAATCTTTATCCAAAACAATTGATCTCTACATCTCAAAATCTATAGTGGTTCCTAAACATATCTCAAATCCTCATCGATCATCAAAGGCTTATACTCAATAATGTGGGCCGGATCATGGACATATTTTCGAAGTATAGATACATGAAAAATATTGTATACTTTCTCCATACATGGTGGTAATGCCAACCGATAGGCCACTTTACTAACTCTCTCCAAAATTTCAAAGGAGCCAATAAATCTTGGCTTCAATTTTATCTTTACCCTGAATCTAGATATCCCTTTAGATGGTGAGACTTTCAAGAAAATATAATCTCTAACCTTAAATCTCTGGTTCGATCTTTTTCGATTTGTATAACTTTTTTGTCTACTTTGAGTCACCTTTAATTTCTCTTGGATAATCTTGATCTTGACAAATATCTCCTTAATAATGTTCAATCCCAGAAGCCTTTTATCACCTGTTTTCTCCTAATGAATTGGTAATTGACATTTCCTCCCATATAATATGTGAGATCCCGAAATCGGGAAAAAAAAAAGAGCTTAAAATAGGAATAAAATATTAAAACCAAGTGTATATTTTTGTTTTCAACTTAAAATCGGAAGAAGATTGAAATCCGGAGTAAAAATATCAAAAATAAAATCCGAAGGCCAGAGTAGCCTTATACCTTTCAATACCGGAATGGCCTTATGCCACTTAAAATAGGAGTAGTTTGTGCCACAGAACGTCGGACTGCTTGAAGTCCGGAATAGATGACAATGAAAGGTTGACCGAAATTTGTGATGTTGACCGGATCTTTGATCGACGTCAAAATGTTGACCGGGAGGCCGACCAAAGAGTTGACCAGCTTTGAGAAAAGTTGACCAGCCTTGAATAAAAGAAATGAAATGTTGGCCGACTTTGAATAAAAGATGTCTGATTAGAATATGAAATATTGATCAAAGAGTTGACCAGAATAAATTAAGGGTAACTAAAAATAAGGACTAATTTTGCTGATTAGTTAGAATCCAACTAGACCCCAACTAAATAAAGTAAGTGAACCACCCCGTTGACCGTCTGAAAAGAAGTACTAAAGTGAGTAATTTAAACTACTTACTCCCATCTAACTTCTGAGAAGAAGTACCAAGTGGATGACTTACCCCCACTTACTCCACCTAACCCCTCCTCTATATATACTCAACTTTGATCGAAGAAGCAAGTATGAGTACCAGCAAGAAGGAACAGTAAGGAGTAGAGAAGGAGAGAAAGTTTTAAGTCTGTGAGAGTGGACGGACAACTGTCAGACAAATGTACACTCTATTTTTAATTTCAAAATATTGCAAGTGTACTTCGAATGATTACTCTTTCTAAGTTAGTTTGCAAGTGTGCCCCAATTTTTAAAATTCATACTTTGCAAATATACTTTCGTCTCCAAGGTTTCAGCTTTAAAAACTGCCAGTTTTCCCTTTCGATTTAGATTAAATGCATGCCATTTTAATTACTATTTAATAAACTGTATTCTGGTTTGAACTCATACTTTCTGCCTTCTGTCCTCTACTTTCTGCTAAACTCATATTTAAATTGGAATACATAAAAATGAAAAAAGTAGACCGGCTTGTATGTCACTTGTATTATCCGAATTTGAAACTGGCCTTAATTTGTAAAATAATTAAAACCGGCTTTATAATATAATTTGAAATTGGCTTAAGTAAATATTAAAACCAGCCTTGCATAATTTGAAACCGGCATTTGAAATGTAATTTGAAATCAGCTGTGAAGTGAAGCATGAAATATTGAAACCGACCTTGCATGAAAATTTTAAAACCGGCATTTGTAAAAGTAATTTTAAAACCGGCTGTGAAGTAAAACATGAAATATTGAAACCAACATTGCATGAAATTTTAAAACCAGCATTTGTAATATGAAGCGACGCATGAAATACAGATTGGAATCTATAATTGAAAGTAGCCTTGCATATCAGTTTGAAATTGGCCTTGCATATTAATTTGAAACCAGCCTTACATATTAATTAAAAATCGACATTTGTAATGAAAGTTTGAAACCGACTTGTGATATGGCCGCCCGGAATAAGAACGAAGAAGATATGAACCGACCTTATATTAAGACAAATAAGTTCGGACTTTACATTGGGAGATAAGGAGGTAGTGATAATCGAGGATAACGAAAGTGAGAGAGAGGGCTTTGTACAAGGAGGTAGTGATAGCTATCATCGGGGTTTTGTACAAGGAGAAAGTGAGAGTCGTCCTCGAAACCTTGTACAAGGAGGTATTGCCATGATTGTGAGGAGATGTGCACAATCCATCTTCGATTAAAGCCCCCTTCCGCTAAAGCAGAACCTTATCAATAAATAAAAGAGGATTTTTATACTGTAACCGACCTTATTTTATGTTATAATATTAACTGTTTCGGCTTTCTAATCGACTTTTGCATAGTTCGGCCGATTGTTACCTTATGATATTTATGTTGCATGATTACCTGCATTGACCGTTTTAGTGTTCTGCAAGATTCCGGCCGAATAATATCTTGTATATGTATCTGTAACTGTTGACAACACAAATATTTTATGAAAAATCTGCATGTACCTTGTTGAGTTCTAGCTCACTATTTTCTATTTTCTCCCCCTTCAGCAGTCACCAAAAGAACATCATGGTTTTCTGGAGTCCTTGGCAATCTTATTACAAAATTCATTGATATATTTTCCTATTTCCTACTTAGAGTAGGCAATGGTTGTAACAAACCAAATAGCTTCTTGCGTTCAGCTTTCAGTTGTTAACAAACCAAACACCTTCTTACATAACTCATAATTTCTCTTTTCATATCCATTCACTAAAAGATTTTATTCAAATTATGATATATCTTATTGATCTCTAGGTAAATAGTATACTTCGATCGATGAATTTCCTTCATCATTTTCTCTTTTAATTCTCCAACATTCGGCATATATATTCTCTTTTAATTTCCTTCTTTAATCCGTTTTAATATCTCTGGTTGAATTTAAAAATACGATAGAATCATTCGATCACCTTGAACATATCTTTTAATGTCACATTGCTTCATGCATTCTAGCATCTTAACCTCTTTGATTCCCAAATTAGCTACAAAAGCTGTTTGACGGTTTAAAGTATCTGCCACCACATTGATCTTCCTAGGTTAATATTGGATTTTACAATCATAATCCTTCAAAAAAATCTAACCATCTCCTTTGTCTCGTATTCAACTCCTTCTAAAAAAATAAATATTTTAAACTTTTATAATCTGAATACACCAAAAAATTTCTTACCATATAAATAATGTCTTCAAATCTTCAAGACAAAGACTACTATGGCTAACTCTAAGTCATGAATTGGGTAGTTCTTTTTATAGACCTTTAATTGGCTCGACCCATAATCTATTACTTTTCCATGTTGCATCAATACACAGTCTAATCCCGTCCTTGAAGTATCACAATAAACTACATATCTACTAGATCCTTTGGGAATTATAAGAGCAGTAGTCAACCGATTTTTCAACTCCTAAAAACTCTGCTAACATTCATCAATCCATATAAACTTAGTTTCTTTCTATGTCAATTGAGTCAGTGGCATAACAATTCTTGAGAAAATTTTTACAAATTTCCGATAGTAACCTGCTATCCCAAGAAAACTCCAAATCTCAGTTACTGTCGTAGGCTGACTTCAATTAATAACAGTCTCAATTTTTTTACGATCAACCAAAATACCTCCCTTCGACATAATATACATCAAGAATACTATTTCCTCAAGCTAAAACTCATACTTTTATAACTTGGCATATAGTTTTTTTTCTCAAAGTATCTGAAGCACGATTCTTAAATATGCCTCAAGTTCAACTCAATCAAGCTTAACATTAAACAGAATCAATCAACTCAAATGCTAAGGCATCTTCCTACCCTAAGGCAGCTTCCGCAATCATTCTCTAATATCATTTGTGACGGACCACGTCTTAAAATCTATCATTTAACTTAATCATATTTCATGATCTTTTAATTATTAAATTTACCAATAGTAAGTCATCAACCCAGTAGTCATGTTAATACTTCAATCAACTTATACATAAATAATAAGTCAGCATACATAGGATCCAAATATATTGTCACGTTATCTGTGGCTTTGACATCTGTCTAATAATTTTATACCAGCTTTATGTTAAAGAAAGATGCCTACTAAATCATATACAAACGAACTTGTGGAAGCAATAATATTTATAACATTTATCCATTTGATACAAAATCATCACTAAGATATATTATTATTTATACAATCATTAAAATTGCTCAAAATTTTTACATCAACTACAAAATAAAATTAAATACAGTACATACTATCCCAAAAATATAGGTTAATAAAATAATATCTCCAGAGGTATATACTAAATTCTTTAATCCTCACTCCTACTCATCAGATAAAAACTTGTACGAATCACCTAAAAGGTTAGTAAAATAGTAAGAAGTGAGCCTCTGGCTTCTCGATCTTTAACATAATTAGTATAATTAGTATAATCATGGAACTTGAAACCCGATCCTTACATTTTTTTTGTAAAAGTTATTTATTTAAATTATTTAAGAAATATTTTGATCTAAATTTTTTTAAAAAAATATATAATGTTTTTAGGTATTTTTTATATAAATATAAACTTTTAAGTAAAAATATTTTTTTAAAAAAAAACCATTGAACTAGCTCAATTTTAATTATAGACGAATAGCATTATGATTTATAGTCGAATAATTGCCCCAAATCTAAATCGACCCAATTTAAAAGTCATAAAAGTTTTATATAAACTTAACCCAAGTATGATCCAAACCTGATATTGGTAGATATGCTTGTAACCTCATCAGTTTGCACCTTGGAAACGAAAACCAACTTAATCATTTAATCATCCTAAAGCTTTGAATTCTAAATCTTATTGTTTGAATATTTAATCTCAATAATTAATTTTTGAAAATTATTCTTAAGATTTTGTAATTTAAATTATGTTTTTAAATTTGATTTGATTTTTTTTTTATTTTAGTTGAATACTTTTGTTGCCATTTTAACTTATAAGTTTATGTGTTGTGGAATATGACTTAGAATTGCTGGATTTGATAAAATTTTGATAATATAATAATATAATAAAAGCTAATGCAATAATTTCAATGAGATCAATGTAATATTTCACTTCAGTTAGCAACATATTTATAATTGTTTTTTAATTTATATCTTTTCCATTGATAAACTATGACTAAATCTTAATTAAAGATAATTATTTTATTAATAATATAGTTATCATTTATGGTGACAGGATAAATAATGATAAAATGACAGGATAAAGATCGAGTCTCAATTAAAGATAAGCCACCTTAACATACTTTTTTCATATCTTGAGCCATCCCACTTGCTTAGCTCTAGGAGATTGAAAAAAAAAAAAGAGGTTTAACTGCATTTTTAATTGCATTCTTTATCCTAAATTTTATAAATTAAGAATAGTTTATATGATTAATAACACACAATTAATAATCAACTTATATTATAAAATTTTTAAAGAGTTGTAATTTTAATTTAGTAGATTTTATATTCTATTTTTTACTTTCAATGGTCAACTTATTTTTTTAATAAATTAATTTAGAAATTTATTCTGTTCTATTCTTCTTTCAAAACTTTTTTTTTTTTTAATTTCTAATAGTATTAATTGGTATTAGAGTTATGGTAAGTCATGGGATATGACAAGAGGATAACATCTTGGAGCCTACGAAAAGACAATGTGATCTTTGTGATATTGAAATATCCAAATCAAAAGGGCAAATCCAATAATTAAGACAACATCTCACCAGCATAGAGGCCCCTGAGTGGCTTAAAACATCCCGAAAAGATGCTTCGAGATCAACCAAAAAAGATGATAATCCTTTCTATAGCGACTACCATTCGGCCATTGTAAGGATCGAGTTTTCAACATATATTAATTGTGATCATTTAATTTAATATAATCAAAATTAAAATTAAAGAATGTAAAAAATAATGTTAATTAGGAAAAAAACTATAAATCAGACGAATTGTGCATGCAGCCCTGGGATGGCACTATAATGCCTGACCCACGCCCTTCGGGAGCCTAAGGTGCCGAAAGCAATGCCAGGCGTCCTTGAAGCACGCTCAGTGCCCCAACAATTGCAAATTCCAGAATCCTCGCACCCGCCTTATGCTCGAGCCATGCTCGAGTGCGGGTCTGTTATAAATTTTGTTGAAGATCAGTTTCACTATATTTTCAAGTGGTGGAATAGATAAATGAGATAAAAAACAGAGAGAGAAAGGCCAAAAGAAGAGAGAGAAAAGGGAGAAAGTTTCTAGGAAGTTAATTTGAGACGTTTGGAGTAAGAATTTTGGTATATCAAGTTGATGCAAGTGCACCTTTAACTCCTTTCATTTGTTGTGATTTATTTTTGTTCTTTTTGAGTATTATTATTCTAATACTTGTCAAAAATAAGATTTTAAAGTAAAAATATGAAAAATTAGCATATTTGTCAGTTTACTATAATTTTACAATAAAATTTATCAAGAACTCATATTTAATTATCAGTATTGTAATTATGTATATTATTTTAAAATTCTCTTTATGTTTAGAAGTATAAAAATAATTCCTACATATTTATACTTTATAGTTGTAAATTTTAAAGTATCATATGTTATTTGTATATGTTAAAAATATATTATATATTTAATTATATCATGCATACTTATTAAATTTGTATAGAAATTTCTAAATTTCTACTACATGATTTTCTGTTAAAATTTCATGTTTATAAATTGATATGATGAAATCATATATGACATTATGAAAAGAAAGAAGAAAATCTATAATTCTGTTAAAAAAAGTATGAACCGTTTTCTAAAAAGGTAAGAATTAAGAACAAAAAAGTAAAATGTAGAATTTTTCTTAAGTTAAGAAATTAAGAATTGGATTAAGGATTGTTCAATAGATAATATCTTCTGGGATACTTTAGTACATTATAGTGAAAGATCATTATTTGAAAAAAATACCACAATGTGGCTTTGACTCCGTCTACAGGAATAATATATAGATGGCCCACCTTTGAGTCCTTGAGTAGGAGAAAAGACCTTTGATTATGTGGAGAAAAAATACAATTTAGGTTTTGATCAACCGCTTCTTTAATTGGTAATACTTATTAGCTCTAATCCTTAAAGAAAAACTAAGCTTTCAATGCGTTTTGACAAATAAAAATAAAAAAGAATCAAAAGCATATTTTGATGGCTAGTAGCAAGAAGAATAAGAAGGATGTTTATGATATATTGTCCGATTCAATTCCTACCTCATGTGATATGATTTTAAAATTATGTATATGCATATTCTTTGTATGCATAGTACCTTATTGAATATTTAGTTTACTCCTTACTGTTTTACTAACCCTTTAAATGATTCGTATGAGTTTCTACCTGATGAATAGGAATGAAGATTGAATGACTTAGTTAATACCTTTGGAGTTATTAGTTTTGCTAACCTAGCATTTTTGGGTAATATGTACTGTATTAGTTGTTAGTTTCAGTTTAAATTCAGTTATAAACTGTGATGGAATTGATGTGGAGTTTTGGATAATTTTAATGCCTAGGACGATATTGTATAGTTTAGCGTCAGTTATATGTTAATTATGTATGATAGTTGTGACGTATTGATTTTTGAATATTGTAATTATGAAAAATTAAGTTAATATAATCAAGATTAGGATTATGGGATGGATTGGTGGAGTAGGCCCACTGGGTGCCTAAGGCAGCGCTGCGGGTGCCTAAACCAATGGGCTAGCGCCCGCCGGCCACTGAATCTAAGTGTGTAGTGCCTGTTGTGACCGCCAACCCGAGATTTATAAACCTACGAGGGTTTATTCAGGCCATTTTCGGATGGCCTCCGTGAGAAAGAAGAGAGAGAATGTGTGATGGAGAAGAGAGAGAAGGAAGAATCCAAGGTTTTCGAGTTCGATTCTGAGCTCAAACTAGTTAAAGAAGTTATAGATCGAGTCGAGACAAGTGCACCCACCCCTTTTCTCTCTTTCTTTGTATTGTTCGTCCGATCCCCATAAGTATTTTTGTCCCAATATCCATTTTTACTTTTACTTTCATGTTACCCATAACTCGAGCATGCATATATATATCGATTTCATGTCAAATTTCTTAGTTTTTGACCAGTTTTTACATCGAAATCCTAACCTCCAGTTCAGATGCTTTTACCCTCTGATTTTTGGGGCTTTTACCTAAATTGGTTCTAGGATATTATTACTCATATATTGTATATATTAATTTATCAATTGGGTATCTTATTTGATAGTTTTAGGTAAAATTTTATTCGTCGGAACCCTAACCCGCTCCTAGACTACATTTAACCAATTAACTCAAGTTTTATGTTTGATTTGGCTTAAATTATGATTTACCCATGTCTTGAATATGAGTATTTATCGATTTGGTGTTCGATTTCCAAGTTTTGACTAGTTTGGTGCATCCGGGAACCCCAACCGGCATGCTAGCATGTTCATCCAAGGCAATTGAGTATTTTTGCATAATTCCACCATATTTAATTGTTATTTAAGTTATATATATTTACATATACTTAATTATATTCCAAAAAATATTATTATGAACCATTTGTGAAGGAATTACCGTTCGAAAACTCTAAAGTTACGTTTGGTCGATGTGGTAAGGATTTCTTAATTATTTCAATGTATCATATTGAACTATGTATATGTTTAAAGTCATATGAAAATTTAAACCCATAAGAAATGATTATTTGAATCTGTTTATAAGAATTAAACAATTTATGTAAGAATATGAAGGGAATGCCATAATTTGATATATGTGTGTTTCGTTCTCCCGGTGTGAGAAATATGTGAAAGAAGTTTAATAGAATTTTCCTTAAAGAATAAAAATGGTAAAACTTGGACGACGGATTTATATTTTAAAGGGTAATATTTTTTGGTATGCCATTGATATTATAGTAAAAGTTTAAGGATTATCCTAACCGTATATTATAACGAGTGATATTCCTTGGCATACCTTAGGATATTATTGTAAAAGTACGAGGACTGCCTTTGGACCACGAGGGACATGGTGGCATATGTGATAAGGCCCTGTTTACGGGGATTATATATAGATGGCCTACCTCTGGGTCGTGAATAGGATGTTACGGCTTTAGAATGTGTAAAAACAAAAATATTCCTTTTATTGTTCTCCTGTATCGTTAGCTAGTAAGGCATACTGAACCTGCTTCGCAAAGATAAAGAAATTATGCATGTTTATGAAACCTTAAGAAAATGAAGATAAATTATAAAAAAGTTATTTATATTTCGAAAATGTATTTGTTCACGTTTTATGTTATGCATTATATATTATACTCCTATTCCCTTCCATATTCCATTTTAATTATATTATATATTATCTTTAATTATATTACACTTGTTGAGTATTTAGCTTACCCTTACTATTTTTCTTACCTCCAAATGAATACGAACTTACACCCGATAGGGTTGGATAAAGGATTAGAAGTCGGTTAGGCATGAAGATTTTAGAGGATAACTTGAGGACTTAATTTTTGGGGGTCTTTGTACCATTATGTAGTACTTTTGTATATTTTTGTTGGAGAATTTATATATTGATATAATTGTATATCTAATAATGTACATGTAGTGTAGTTTTCACTGTGCTGTTGGATGTATGCACTTTTGCAGGTTATTATAGTTTATTTTTGGGTACCTAGTGGTATCTTGTATGAGTCAACGTCATATTCGGAGTTATGATATTCATACCACGTGTTTTGTTATGGCTTGTGGATCTTGTGTTGGGATGATTGTGGATTACGTATGTTGTACAGGATATCTCACAGGTTTTGTATTTGTTTGGCGACTGTTTTTCTGTCACAACTCTGCTAGATTTTTGGTAGAAAATGCGGTCCGTCATAACGGTTGACATATATAATGAACAATGTACTCAATAATAATTCTAGTTTCAAATGGACATACTTTATGGATGTTAATTTATTTTGTAGATTAGTATATGATTGATTTTGATAGACACTTTTCTTAATAAAAAGTCTAACGTCATATTATTTGGATTGTTGTTAGAACCATAGATGGGGTAGTAATATATTTAGATCTTGTGTATATTGTGTTATTATTATGTCTAAGTGATTGTGGTATTAATAAGAAAAATCCTCGTCCAATATATTAATGATTTATTTATTGATAAAATTAATTATTAAAAGATAATAAATTATGATTATGATTAATGACAGATTTTAGAATGTGGTTCGTCACAACTACTATGATTGAGGGTGTATCCATTCATTCCTGAAGAGAATTTTAATATTACCAAGAATATTAAATTTATAAGATTGAGATTTTAGAGTTTAAAAAAAGCTCTAACCCAATAATTTTATTGATTGGATAAATACAATTGTATGTATTTTTGAATTCATTGATATAGTAAATCTAGTAAGGGCAAAACTTATGGTCATTATATTGAAAAAAAACATACTTCTATATGGTGAGAGAGCATTCAAAAAAGACAAATTTGGAAGGAAAGAACAAAATTTGAATATAGGAAAAAATAAAAAAATAACTTAAGAAGAAATTATTTGCATGAAAATTCTAGGCAAGACTTGTTTTCAAAACTATATAATTATTTTCAATGTGATTTAATGGTTGAGAAGTATACCCGTGAGTTTAAATAACTTATAATGTATTATGAGATGTGAAAATCTAAAGAGCAATCTATTATTTGGTACCTCGATTGTAATAATCTCGATATAAATAAGTAATATTAAAAATATTAAAAATAAAATTTATCCATAAAACTTACGATTTAATAACCAAAACTGTCATATACTATATACTAATACCATAAGAAAAAAATTTAATATGACCACTACATCCTAGAAATGGCCAAACTAATCTCCATCTGGCCCAAACTACTAATGTATTGACTCAATGTATAAATTGTTATAAGAAAAAAATAATCTCGATATAAATAAGTAATATTAAAAATATTAAAAATAAAATTTATCCATAAAACTTACGATTTAATAACCAAAACTGTCATATACTATATACTAATACCATAAGAAAAAAATTTAATATGACCACTACATCCTAGAAATGGCCAAACTAATCTCCATCTGGCCCAAACTACTAATGTATTGACTCAATGTATAAATTGTTATAAGAAAAAAATATATATAATCAAAATACTAAATACATAATTAGCTAAAAATCATATATAATTTTATAATGCCATACCAATCCAACCTAAATTATGAAAATTTAACATCAGTCCTATTCAATACATTAATTCTAAAATAGACCCAAAATATTATAATTAAAATTTCTAATTATAATCCTTTAATATTCGTTCGTTCAATCTTACAAGAATCTAATATTTACTAATCTGAAAGTATTGTAAATATTTTAAATGTAAGTTTAACGTATAATAAAACATATTATACAACATATAAATATACAAGAGTAAAATAAATATTAGAATAGTAAATCATGATTGTACAATTTTCAATGAGTATATTCTAAAGCACGATTTAATATGAAATATCCAGCGTATACAAATATATAAAACTTGCAAAGCTTATGCAAAGTATGAGAAGACTAAGAAACATGTAAAAGTATATATGAAAATATAAAAATAAAAAAATTTTATCAAAATATGTGGAAACTTGAAAACTAATGACTGATTATTGACACACTAATTAATTAAAGGGCAACTTTTAAATAACGGGTTATAAATATCTTTGATAGTATGAGATCAACACACTATTATTTTAGACTCATAGTATGGACAGTCCATAATATCCTATACATAATATCAAATGTTATTTTTTTTTTATCTATGAATGATAGATACGTTCTTCAAATTACGTATAATATACTAAGATATATCTGAATATACTCTATCTATAATATAATGATTATTATTTTATTAAAATAGATAATTCTACATCACATATCACATATGCAAAACTTTTTCGATTTAAAAAAAATAAAATATTCTTTTATTTAAAATAGAGAGTCTCATTAAATATTTGTATAAAAATAGTATATAAGGTTAAATAATTAATATTTTATAATTTTTTTTATAATTTTTCAAATGTGAATATAAACATTCAAAATACTCAAATTAATTTGAAAACAAGCTTACATATTATAATATTATAGAAATGAGTGAAAATGGGGACATGTATATATATTTAACAATAATTAAAAAAATTTAAAGATTTCAACAATATATAAATGAATGTGTTTTAATTTATTAGCTTTAAACTAAAGATTTACCATATCTTATGCAAAATAGCCTCAAAATCACTTTGCTTCACCTTCTCTCTCCTCTTCTCTCTCTTCATTTTATATATTCCTTTATCTTCTCTGCGAAAAATATAAAGTTCAAGTTTAAATTTTATTTTAATTATGATTAATTAAGTTATAATAATTAAAATTAAGATCAAATGATGAAAAAATTTAGGTCAAAATCTAAATTGGATCGGGTCACATCAAGTTGGAGAATGCTTGATTGGCATCTAACGTGTGCCCATGCGTATTCTGGGTGATGAGGTTACACTTGACTATAGCCTAAGTACAGCTCAAGTGCGCCTTTTTGATTAATTAGCGCTCTATGCATACCCAAGAGATGCTCGAATGTATTGAAATAGAATGCCAACACATGACGCGCGTCAAAGGCGGCACTTGTTCGTCATCATGTTTGGCTATGGAGCCTGACGTGCGCCTGACACGCTCTTTAGCGTCACTCTGTTATATATATCATATCTGATTGAAATCAAAGGCGGCGCTTGTGCACCACTACGTTAGGCTGTAGAGCCTGACGCGCACCCGACATGCTCTCTAACGTAATTTTGTTATATATATCATGTCTAATTGAATTTTGATCATTTTTCTACTAATTTTGAGGGAGGAGAGAGAAGGAGAAGAGGAGAAAAGAGAAAAAGAAAGAAATGAAGTTAGAAAAGTCAAATTCAAGTGAATCTAAGTAAGGTTTTGATAATTTAAAATTAAGGCAAATGTATGTACAAAATTTTCTCCCTATATTACCGATTTCTTATATTTTTTTGATTATTTATTATTTTAAATATTCATACATAACATGCCTTCATAGCTAAATTATTTATACTTCACATGTATAAATTCTAACTCTTAATTTTCTCTATTTTTATAAAAATTATGTTCTTAATTCATATACATTAGTTTGATAAGTAATTTTTCTATAAATATATTTATGCATGTGTTGATAATCTAATTTAATACTTTAATATAACATAAATTTCGTATATAATGTTCTTGCATGCATATAATTATTAAACATATAATTTGGATGTTCTAAAGTTTTAAGAATTTACTCCTGCATGGATGATATTTGAACTAAAATGCTGAATTTTCATGATGATACTAATATTTTTACAACTTTGTTTAAAAATTGAAAACATGAAATTATATATTTTAAATTAAGTATATTTAAGTTTCTGCATATGATAAAAACTTAAAGAAAAATTCTATAATTTGTTAAAAAAATTAAGAATATTTTTATCAGAATGAGAAATACAATGATTATAAAGAATTAAGTAGAGTTTTCATAAGTCTAAGTATCAGACTACTGTAATAAATTTAACGAGTAGCATATTATGGTATATCTTAGTATATTATAGTAGTAACTGAGATTCAAAACTATCATAATTTGGATTATATATACGATATTTGGTCCCATTTAAAGAATTATAAATATGATGACCCACTTATAGGTTTTAAATAGTAGTGTAATGTCTTTAATTGTGTAAAAATAAATATAATTTGGGTTTTAATTATCCACTTCTTTAGTCAGTATGACCTTACTATCCCTTATTTTATAAAAAATTATATAATTAAGTATGAATTTTATGACACAATTTGAATAAGAATATAAACAATTTTGATAAGCTGTATCCATTTGTAATGAAAATTCATAGCATTCTATTAAATTTGATTCATTAATCCTTCTGACATATTTTAATAAGGATTGCATGTTAAATTATAAAAATTTATATGTCTCACTGAGTTTTCAATTTACTCCTGTTTCTATTTTTTACTAACTCTTCAAATTAGCAATTCAGACACTTGTAGAGGAGGTATAGATTTGGTCGGGAGGTTTATTAGAGAAATTAGATTTGATTTTAAATGAAAGTTGTTGTATTTAGTTTCTAAACAGTAATTTAGAATATTTATGATATTCAGACGATGGTTTATAAATTATGATATTGATGTTGATTTTCTATTATGGTTGTTCAGATACTCTGATTTTATTTTATATTAGATATAACTTCTTACGTATGGTTTAATATCTTGTTATTGTCGGTGATCTAGCCACTTAATGATGTGATATTTTGGGTCATATGGCTATGTGATAATATTTTATTTTGGAAGATTAATGTATTGATGTAAAATTCACGTCCATAGATAATTAGGTTATTAATATTTTATTTTGGTAGGTTAATGTATTGACGTAAAATTCATGTCTACAGATAATTAGATTATTAATTGTTAATTATTAAAGTCGTTAAATATTAATGTTGGGATTAGATTTTGGGTCATGACAAAACATGTCCAAAATCAGGTGAAGAGGCTTTAACTACCAAACTTGATGCACTTGATCAAGTACACATTAGACGCTAAAATTAAATACATGCATGCATGAGGGCTACTAACATATGCACAAGTTGGACTTATTTTGTCTAAACTACGTATAAGTGTCTCTCATATGCATCTAAGGTGTGAGGATTTTGCTTCAAATGTGCATATATGTGGCTTCTGTACCTATCAAGTAATGGACTTTATTTTTTAGAACTCAATTTTTCTTAAATATTATATAATTATTTTTCACATTTATAGACTATATTAAGTTATGATATCATAAATATAAATTAAAATATCAAGTATTATAATTCTTTCATTCTTATAAAATTTCATTCTCAAAATTTACATACTTTATTAAATAAATATATACATATATTTCTCTCAAATATCATCATTGCATTTCTAAGTCGCTTTCTCAAATGAATACTTTCTCTAAGGTACCTTAACCAACAAAGTTACCTTGGTACACATAACCCCATTGGCTATTCCATCCTGGGAGGAGATTTGATTGATTATATTTGGATTTGGTGATTCCAAATTGTAAGGCGTATTGTATGTTGGTATATTCTATAATAATGTCTGGTCGTTTGTTGATATCTTTTTCTGTGTTTAGAAGATCTGCATCATATTCACGTTTGAAGATCGTCAACACACATCTTCTGGTATCCACGCTTGCCCTTTGCCTAACTTACGCTCGAACATCAATTCCAAAGAAACCCGAGCTTGAGGTATGCTTAACTCATGCTCGAGCTCTGATTCCAGAGAAGTTTGAGTTCAAGGCACGCTTAACCTACACTTGAGCGTCGATTTCAGAGAAGCCCAAGCTCGAGGCATGCTTGAATGGTGCTCGAGAATTGATTTCAGTGAACCCAATGCTTGGAGTTCGCTCGAGCTGCATTCTAGCATTGGGGCGCGTACTCAATGTAACCCTAAGTGCACCTGTCACGTGAGCGCTGAGGGGCGCATGTTTTCGGTGGTTATATTTTTTAACCCAGTTTTGGGTCTCTTTTGTAAAGGGTCGTCTTCTTCGCCCAAACGATGACTCTTCTGACATTTTTGTCATGACTGCTAAGGGCAAAATGCTCTCATTTAAGCTTCTAATTTGCACCTAATAGAGAAAACACTTCTTTGATTTGTGTGCTAAAATTTTAGAGTTTTCTCCCTTTCTCCATTCTATTCATCACACTTTTTTCAACATGTTAACCCCTGTGAGTAATATGGATGGCGTGGAAATTGGGCTTTAGTGATGTGTGGTGATTCGATGGATCATGAAAGAAGATTGATAAAAAGATCGGAAAGCATCCAGTTCTATTGTTGCGAGTAAATCTAAAAAATTCCTTAATAGGGGTTATAAGACGGAAGTAAATTTGTTAGATTAGCGCGTCTATACCATCCTGTCTATAAATTGACTTTCTTAGTGTATATCTTTTTCGACTGTTGAAACTCGAAGGATTTACTCGATCATCGTAGTTATTGAGGTTTCCATTCATTATAAAAAATTATGAATTTATTATTTTTCCTTATTATTTTATATTATATGCTTTTTATTGGTTATTTCATCTAAATTTAAATATACTTTACGTGTACTGTATATTTATATTTTCTGTTATTTTGCAAATTTATTGATAGGTCAAAATTATTTATGATTTGAAATGCCTAGTTCCTTTCACAAATCTTTACTATATTGTGGGATATAGAGGGGGACCACCATTTCAAAATTGGTTGTTGATTTCTTTTGCATTCAGCATATTATCAAAGCTATTAACTGTACGACTATATCTTATTTTAAGTGTGAGATCTATCGTAATTTTTAACTTTTGATCGATCATTTTTTTTTATATAATGTAATTTATAAAATCATCTCCAACCTCCTACTAAAATGACTTAAAATGTCACTTGCTTTTTTGGTGGATCCATGCCAAACAAATTTGGTTGAGGGTAGATATATAGGGGATATTATCCTCCATATGCTGAATCTGTTTCTCAAGTATCATTTGAACGAGGAGTCTAATTAATGTGCCAAAAAGTTGATATTATAAAAGTTTATAACTTGGTCGAATAGGACTTTATGTTGTCATCTTCAGAGCTCATGGAATTTCTGAACTCTTTTATTGGTTGTATTGTGCAATATATTACCACTTATATGATCTCCATCTTAATTAATGGGGAGTGTTTGAATTTTTCAAAGGAATGAGAGGATTTTGTCAAGATGATACCCTTTAGCCATGTCTTTTTGTTCTGTATATGAAGGTCTTCTATGGCATGATTAAGATTAGAATTTTAAATAACCCTACATTCAACTTTCATTGAAAATTGCAGAGACATCAAGATGAATATGTTGGTATTTGCATATGACCTCCTTTTATTCTCTGCAGCCCATCATGAATCAATGGCTATCTAATTTCAGTGTCTCTTTGATTTTAAATCCTTCAAGATCGGTTTCTATATCAGATATTTGTGTGTTTTCCTTATTTCTTCCTAGCTTTCTCCATCGAACTTTCAAATATTTATCAACAAGAGTCAACTTCTTATTCTAGAAGAATAGATAGCCTTCCCATATGGTAATTCTAACTTATTTCCTCTATTATTTCTAATATCTACTCGGATTGAGTCTATTTTTTTTATTTTTTCTAAATCTACCCTCAAGGGTATTGATGGTGTTCTTTGACAATTCCTTTGGCATGGCTTGACCCTAGAAAAGTTCCACCAAGGTGGCTTAGGATGACATTTACAAACCCATGGGAGCTTTAGTTTAAAAAAATTCGATGGCTTGGAATATGGTTCTCTAGGCTAGACATTTGTAGTGGCTATTGGAGGCCAGTAACACTTGTATTTAGACAGATTGAGTACGGAAAAATCGTATTAATAATAGATGTATCCGGATGATTAAGATAAAATTAACACAATTTATCCTTTAGAAATTTCATAAAAATATGAACCTTTAGTGCTTCTATGTGATTGTTTATGCATCATGTTGTCACAACCCAGGAATATATACACATATCAATAATAATAATTCATAATAATATAAAATTTCAATAAACAACATTAACATCAAAAAACCTGATTCCTATGTGACAAATTATACATAAATGAGACCCAATGCATTATAACCCGTACATGATCTCATCGGATATAAATCTGAATATTATAAAATGAGACCTGCTATCCAAATATCATATGAGATGTATCTAAACCTAATAACAACTCATCAAGATAATATAATGACTCCAAAAGACCTAATACATGGTCTAAGGCTCTCATCTAGTACTAAATTATTGTCCATATCAAATCATCCCTCTAAAATATAATCATAATAAATCATGATCTGATAAAATTTCATAAACGATATCATATCGTATTATGGCATATCGTGATTCGAGGTCACATTGTATGAGACATAATCATCACCACATCCACGTGGGACACATACCATCGTTCAAATTCAAAACTTATAATCTCATATACAGAAATCAAAGGAAACCGAAACTATAATATATAATCAAAACGTGTTTTGGGCCTGACACATGTCCATATGTATGAGATATTCTTATCACACAATCTGTGGGTTAAATCCACGTATCTCAAATCATAGTCCAATATAAATTCATACAGAAATACAAAGTATGTATGAATTTGGAGAACCACAAATTATGAGACCAACTTGAATAAGGGTTACATCTGTCTGATAACTTTGGCTATACTAGCTGCATATTAGGCCGGCAGTTCAAGGCCATATATGTATCTTGTCTCTCATATACTCGAAACTTGCTCATTATATTTTACCACCCACGGTTTTGGGTGCAACTACAAGTTTAGTTATGTATTAGGACGTCCCAATATATTAATTTTTGTTAATTTCTTACAATAGTTCTTATTTAAAATGCACAATATGGTAGGTCAATTATAATACGCCTCAACTTTCTTGCCAACGCAAGGAAGGCAACATATCTCAATGTTCCTGCGGGACTAAGCCTCTTTATTGGGAGCGGTACTAAAAGCCACATATCTTGGATTGCATATATCGACCTCTTAGGTCTCAGACGGCCGTGGTCCACGTAGTGACCCCACCCTCAACAGCATGCAGGTGGATTGATACAAGGCCTAGTTTATAGTTCCGTAGCATACTGTTATATAAATATATATATTTATCATTCTGGGTTTCCATAAAGAATAAAATTTTCCAAAATTACAAATATTCATATAAAATCATTGAACAACTAGTAAAATATACATGCACGTATATAATAAATGGATAGGATGTATAAAAATAATAAGTATATAAAAATATTTAAAATATACACAAATATCATCAAACACGAAAATGGACCAATGATTTGACTTACGAATACTTATTTTAACTTTATACTTTGCAAATCTGACGAAAGGATACTCTGAAGTACTCGATCGCCACCTTTTCTCTCTTCCTTATTCTCATTTTCTCTCTCCTCTCCCCGCTTTGTTCTCAAAAATGCTTGAAACCCTGTTACACATGCTATAGAACACCAAACCAAAACCCTTCAAAATATTTACAAAATATCAATTAATCCAACATATTTAATAAACCCAAAAATATTAAATACATTCAAAATATATTAAACAGGAATCCAAGTATTACACATGTTATAGAAAACATGAAGGATACATTCCTTTGGTTAGATTTCTAGCATCCTTTGGGCCATTGATTGTGTCACAAATTCAACCAAAATAGGTCTAAATAGATATAATTAATTATAACTCATAAAAATTAAAATCTCAATATAAATTAAATGACTCAACAACCAATAATAATAAACATCAGACTACAAATCTATTACATGATCTTATTAGATAATTTATCCAGATAAAAATATAAATGTGATTTGCTCCACATTGCTATAAGTGAGGGACAAACCAACTACAAAACATATCAAATATACACCCAACTAATCTAATACATAACCATAAATCTACATTCAGCAGATCTTAGTATCCAAAATTATATTTGATACATTTTCAGTCTAGAAACAAAACTAAAACTTACCAAATATGCACGAGGTTATAATCTACGTTGTGTCTGAACTCTCTACAAATTATCTAAATCTACTAATATAAAAGGATAAGAAAATAAAAATGTGAGTAGAAAGCTCAACAAGTATTTACATAATATAATAAATAATAACATTCGAAATTAGGAGGGTCAATAAACACATTCAAAATGTATAAAAACTACAATTCGAAGGCCCAACAATGAAAGTCCGAAGGTGGTTTTGTACTCAAAGTATAATCCAATCGAAATATAATCCCATTGGGACATTCTGAACGAATTATAATCCACATTGAAATCACATAATTCAAATCAAAATCAATATTCAAATATACGAGACTAATTGAATCCCAATTGTGGGTAAAATCCGTGAATCTCAAATTACGTCTCAATACAAATCAATGCAGAAAATATATCAAAATTTAAAATATGTACAAATTGGAGAACCAAAGATTAAGAGACTAATTTGAGGAAGGGTTATATATACTCCCGGTAATCTTAAGCCATGGATTGGTCCGTTTATATATTATCTCCTATAATTAAGGAACAAAGCCACTATGTTTCGCCACCAATAGAGTTTCGTGCATTTTTTAAGTCTGTTTGATATATTAGGAAGCCCGAATATATTAATTTTGTTTAATTATCTTACAATGGTTCTCATAAAATATAAATAGGGAGGGTCTCTACAATATATATCACAAAGTCTTTTTTTGTCGGCGAAAGAGGGGGTCAAAACTTCTACTCGGGAAGGTCACAAAGCATTCCCTGTCGAGAAAGGGTTACATATCAAATCATATTATAGAAGTAGAGCCCAAACTCCAAGCAGCAATACATAGATAACATATGTACGACCTATATATATGTTTTCTTAACTTTTTCTGTATAAATATACTCATACATGAATATAATATCTTAAATATTTATCTATTTTTTTTTTATAAAATGAGCAAAGCTCTCAAATATTAGCAAAATTCAAACAAAATCCCAAAACATTTGGTAAAAAAGATATCCTTATACGAGGGAGGAAAATAGGGTAAGTAAAAATAACATGTATGTATAATAAAACCTCCAACATATGAACAAAATTACAGACTAAGGATAGGGTATAGTGATACTTGCCTCAACTTTCAACTAAGCAGATTTGATAAAATGATATTTTAAACTACCTATTATCTTCTTCCTCTCTCTTATTTCTCATTCTCTTTCTCTCTTCTGCTTTCTTTCCTGTGCGAACGACTGAACAGTGGTTCACACTTTTTAAATAGATGATCGGCGCATGAGCGCCACTTGGGCGCTCCTCGGGTGCAGCCCTCAAAGGAAATTGGTGCTCAAGCACCGCCTTAGGCACTTCTTGAGCGCACCAACACTGGAAAGTGTACTCAGGCGTGCTTTGGCGCAGCTAGCTTGCTTCCTGTTCTAATTATTCTTTAAATTACATTGCATAGATATTTTTTTAAAATATCTAAATTAATCCAAATTAATTAAGAATAATAATTTAAATTAATCAGAAGTCGGGAATTACAGACTGTCACTTTTCCTAACTGCATCTCTTGAGATAGGCCTACAATGGAATGCAAAGTTGGAGTTTGTTATCTATGAACCACATTGGAGATAAACGTCTCAAGCTCAGCTGGCCGTGCGATCATTTATTAGGATGTGGACAGATATGCTCACAACCCCTACGATCTTGGACTCTATTTGGAGACTCATGGCTTTTTCTTTGTCATATCAGCTTAAAAAATCTTACAACCAGTGGCACAAAAGTGGCATGGACCTTCTTAGTTTGGAGTCCTTTTTGTTGTGTCTCATATTTTCATACTTTGGTTGGTTATTAGAGACTGCTTGGTGCTATCTGTTGTGATTTTTTCATATTTTTTGGTGCTGTGTGCTTTGTCAAAACAACATGTATATCGTATATTTTTTCTAGTATTGTCGCTAAACATACCCAGAATGTTGTCTTTAGGAGACTTTGGTGCTCGTGGACATACAAGAGCATGAACGGAGCAATTAAGTGGAAAAGAAGATGCTACATCCATCTTGAGGCATGACTCACTCTTGCAGCCACGATGTATGTATTATATTTTGAAGAATTTGAACACTTGTCTCTAATTCTATATCCTCATTCGATAGCAAGAATATAGTTTGTATTATTTGAAATCTTTAAATTGCAAAATGCGTACAAAATAGTGTTGGATCTTTAGGAAAATTGATTGCATTGAACTCTTAGAAATTTGACATTTTATACTGGTTTTGTTTTTTAGAATTCTCCGATTTATTTTATGGGTGAAACGCCTGATTTCTTTGTTTTAATAATTTAATTGGGTTAGGTGGATTTCGATATTGTTCTGCTATTTTATTGCACAATAATAATTATATATTTTAATTTTGATAATATATAAATAATTACTTATTTATATACAAATATTCAATTAAGGAGACATCCTAGCCTCTCATCATTAACAATTAATATAGTAAATTAAATACAACATAATATCATCACATTAAAACGATAAAAGAAATATATTTTTAAATTCTGATTTTTATCGATTTTGTTATAAATTTTACATTAAGGATGCTAATTGAGCCTGCTTTGTCGGATAGGCAGCTTGCAGAGTTCGACGCCGGACCTACCGACGATTCACTTGGTTGCCGGAAACCTCGTTGCTGCAAGGTACGGTCACTCCCTCTCTCCCTCCTCTTCTCTCTTTCCCTTTCAGATTTCATCTCTGTCTTGTTCAGTTCACGTGCGCCTCATTCTCTGTCAGCTGCTTAAAAACCGCGTGAAATTTGTAGTATGAAGTATGCACAGTCTAGAATGGTTCAGTTTTAGGTCACCATTTCGGCTCTGTCTCTTTTTGACGTGGATTTAGTATCTCAAAGCTCCATCGAGACGTCTCAGCGATTTTCAACTATGGGATGCTGACCATTAAGGGACGTTGATATTGGACCATATTTTTTTGGCTAAGCATTTTTGCATTTCGATGCATCATACACGTTTTCCTGTTTCTTTGTGAGCTTGATTTTGGCCATGAGAAATGTTTGTTGAGTTTCAAATCTGGAATGTTTCAACTTGTTTGCATGGGGCGGGGTGGAACAGAGTTGGTAAAGTTCAGGAGAGGGATAATAATCTTGACTTTGCTTAGGTTGGGAGGCAATAGTGAATTTTGCATATTTATTCTTTGGTTGGAAGGGAGAAACTGAGGATTTTAGGACTTATTTGGAGCAAAATTTAAAGCACAACTAAGTTTCATTTAACACTTTCCTCAACTCGTCCCATGTGATCTGGTGACAAAAAAAAATCTAAACTTTTGCTAGAGAATGGAGTTGAAGCATTCACCACCATCCATGTTCTAGAAATGCTACCAAGCATAGCCAACTAGTCTCTGTCTGCTCCCCTTCCCACTTCTCGCCTCAATTGAAGCAAGCTCTTAATGATAGGAACAAACGCTGATGGTGGATAATTAGAATGGATTTCCTTTGTGTATTTTGATCATAGTTATATTTTTTAATTTTCTTTTTGGGATGCTTTTTAACTCTTGAAAAGAAGGTGGTCATTCTTGGTATAATGATAAAATTGTTCTATTATGACCACAAGTTATTCTACAATTGAATGATAAAGTTGTGTACTTCTTACGGGAAAAAAATGTGCACATCTCAACCTTCTTTGGACCTTGCAATCTGAGACTCGTGCACATGGCTGCCATTTTTAATCCAGAAAACTCCATCCTTGTGAACTTCAGATTTGGCATGTTTACCATTGAAAGAAAGTTTGATGTTGACAATAGAAATACTTAAGAGTCTTACTGTAACAGGTAAGCTTATTTTTATTTCTTAGATCCTTGTCAATTTCCTGGCTTTGGGCTATAAATCTCCTGTGTTTCCTGCAACTTGCATGTTGTCGAGACAAGTTGTTCAATTTTATAAATCGATTAAATTAAAGTTGTAAGATTGTTGATTAGACTCAATGTGCAAGGGTTTGCATGGGAGTGCCTGGTGGGACGTATATTCTCTACCAGACTGTCTCAATGCATCCATTTTCTTTATTATCCATCAAAAATGAATTAATGGGGGAGGTTGAGGTAAAAGTTTTAGTCATTGGTCCTTCAAATGTTAACTAAAAAATTTTGGTTACTTTGTATTTCTTTATTTAATTTTTTGAGAAGATTGTATATTGTTTTGTGCTATTTCAAGTGAATCTCCGTGCATTTGTTCTGATCAGGTTGGCCCAACAAGCTCTTCGCTATGGAGTGTGCTACCTTGTTTGGTCCTTCCAATGGAAGGGAACTTTGTTTGTCACCTTCTGAGTTTCAAGTTTCATCTCTAAATAAGAAAAGAAGGATATCTGTGGATGCAAATTTTTCGGTGGCTGAACAGTTTAAACTGTTTGAGGGATCTTTGCCTGTTGTTCGATCATCTGACTATTATATATCACCTGGTTTAAAGGAATTAGCTACCAAAGAGCTCTTAGATCCTGGTTACTGCAGCCGTATTCCAGATTTCACAATTGGGAGGCATGGACATGGGTATGTTAAGTTCCTCGGGGAGACTGATGTCAGGTGGTTGGACTTAGAGAGGATTGTTAAATTCCATAGACATGAGGTAGTGGTGTATGAAGATGAAGGTGCTAAGCCTGCGGTTGGTCAGGGACTAAACAAAACTGCTGAAGTAACTCTAGTATTGCAGCTAGGATCTTCAAAATTTGAAGGTAAAAAACTACTGAAGATTGAAGATGAATTGAGATCAATTTCAGATAGACAGGGAGCTCATTTCATTTCGTTTGACCCATCCAGTGGTGAATGGAAATTTCTGGTTTACCATTTCAGCCGATTTGGATTGAGTGAAGATGATGAAGATATTATCATGGATGAAGCTCCTGCAAATGAACATTCTGTTGAGATGAATGTGGGTGGTGATGATGTTGCCAATGAAGAATTCTGTGTTGATCCAACTGGTCCTGAACTTTCTCACTCACTCCCTGCTCATCTGGGGCTTGATCCTGTTAGAATGAAAGAAATGAAGATGTTAATGTTTTCTCAGGAAGACGAAAAGTACGAGAACTATGAAGAGATCCTTTCGCGCGAAAAACGACTATTCCATAGAGAAAACATGAGGTCTCCTTTCCACCATTCGAACTTGAGCATGAGTGACAGACACAGCCCACCTTTTGTGCGTAAAATGCCACTAGCTCTGCTTGAGTATCATGGCAGTAATTTTGATCTGAATGCTCCTGGGACAGTTCTGATGGCCCAGCAAAATAATGGATTGCCTTTCATGACAGCTAAAGAAGGCTTTAAACTGGACTCTAATCATGACACACCAGTAACTAGAAGCCACTCCCGCAATATAGTTGATGCAGCATTGTTCATGGGTAGGTCATTTCGCGTTGGATGGGGCCCTGGTGGCATCCTTGTACACACTGGTACACCTGTAGGTTGCCATGATCATCAGGGGATATTATCTTCTGAAATCAATCTAGAAAAGGTTGCAATAGACAAAGTGGCCAGAGATGAAAGTAACAAAGTAAGAGAAGAAATAGTTCATCTATTCTTTGATTCCCCCTTAGATCTCCACAAATCAGTAAAACATGAAATGATGGAAGTTGAAGCTGGCTCCTTCAGATTAAACCTTCAAAAACTTGTCTCCAATCGTTTAATGCTTCCAGATATTTGTCGGCATTATATAGAATTAGTTGAAAGACAGCTTAAAGTACCAGGGCTATCTGCTTCTGTTCGTGTGTCTTTGATGCACCAGGTAATGGTCTGGGAACTGATTAGGGTTCTTTTCTGTGCCAGGGAAACCAGTGCACCGTCAAGGATTATAGGAGATGACAATGATGATGATGTGATGCAAGAAAATAAGGTCAGCCCTCCAGAAATTGACAGTGAAGCGCTCCCTTTGATGCGGAGGGCAGAATTCAGTTACTGGTTACAGGAGAGTGTTTACCACCGGGTGCAAGAAGATGTGGGCTGTTTGAATGAATCCAGTGATCTAGAACACATTTTCCTTCTTCTGACTGGGCGCCAACTAGATGCTGCAGTTGAATTGGCTGTGTCTCGGGGAGATGTCAGATTGGCTTGTTTGTTGAGTCAGGCTGGTGGGTCCATGTTGAACCGTTCCTGTATTGCTCAGCAGCTTGACCTATGGAGAATTGGGGGCCTGGACTTCAACTTCATTGAGAATGATAGGATAAGGCTATATGAATTGCTTGCGGGTAATATTCATGATGCTTCTCTTGGTAAAAAGATTGACTGGAAAAGGTTTTTGGGGTTGCTGATGTGGTATGCACTACCACCAGGTACTGATTTGCCCACTGTCTTCCACACATATCAGCATCTTTTTGATGATGGGAAGGCTCCAAATCCTGTTCCAGTTTACATTGATGAGGGACTGGCAGAGGAGACTGTCAATGGTCACATAGATGGAAAATTTGACCTTGCATATTATCTGATGCATCTTCATGCCAATGAGGGCACCGAATTTGGTGATGTAAAATCCATGTTTAGCACCTTTGCTTCATCAAATGACCCACTTGACTACCATATGATCTGGCATCAGCGTGCAATTCTTGAAGCCATTGGTGCGTTCAGTTCAAATGATCTTCATATTCTAGATATTGGATTTGTCTCTCAGCTTTTGTGTCTGGGGCAATGTCATTGGGCGATTTATGTAATCCTTCACATGCCTTATCGTGAAGATTTCCCATACCTGCATGCTACCATTATTAAGGAAATTTTGTTCCAATATTGTGATACATGGAGTTCACAAGAACAGCAGCGCGAATTTATTGAAAACATAGGTATTCCATCAGTGTGGCTGCACAATGCTATGGTAATGCTTTGATTTCTCTCTCCTTCCCACTGAAAATAACTTTTTTATGTTTCTACTATCTTTTTATTACTAGGCTGGTATCAGTGTGCTGTGAACAGTTATCTTGAACATGATAACAAACTCAATTTAAAGTTCTTATTGGGCAAAGTTTAAATAATGTTTAACTCAAGGGAATCTAGGGTATCTTAGTGCTGGGAAAAATGCCTGGTGGCTGGGTTTTATCCCCACCATCTCCACTGCGTTTTACCTATTAAAAAAAGAAAGGAAAGAACATACACTCATCAAGACCAGTTTTGGGGTGATGGAGGATATGAATTTTAATGAACTGGTCTCCAGAAAGAATCATCATCATGGTTCTGTTTTTCATAGGTCTTCTAAAAATAAGTCTGAAAACATTAACTTTCTGAAAAATAGGTTTGAAAACTTCAAGAAGTGTTCTTTTCTGCTGAAATTTTATGTTCAACACTGAAAATTTAAGTGTTATTAAGTGGAAGACTTTTTAAGTCTGCAAAAAATAAGTCTAACAAGTGAATAGGAAATATTAAAAACTTGAAGTGCTGAAAATGTAATAGGAACAGAACACTTAAAAAGTTCTGAAATTTTAAGCACTTAAAAATGGTATTGCAAGGGACATGGTCTAAAAATAGAGAAAATACAAGCGTTTAAAATTTTCTCCGCAAATGAATCCTTCAGTAATCAAGAGCCATTCACAAGAAGCTTTACTAATTTTGCTATAACTTCTACTACCTTGATCTTGGCTATTGCACTGTGTAAAAGAGAAGTCACTAGTTTTCACATAAAAGATACCAACATGAACCTCACCATTGAGAAATCAGCTATTTCAGAGGAGAGAACAACATTAACGACAATCTTCTCTTTTGACAAAATAGCTTTGAAATTACCCCTTGGATCCTTAGGTGGGTTCACATGGACTGATATTATTATTGTCAGCCCACAAACCCTCTCTTCTGAGAATTTCATAGCATCCACAAATGTCCAAAAGCAATCAAGTAAGTCATGAGAAGAAACATCATGACAGTGTAAAAATTGATTAGAAGATCTACACAGGCGACCTGGAACACTGGAGCTTCCCATAACAGCCACAACCTTCCATTGGAAGCATGAGAATGACTGGATCCAGCTCCACTCATTAACTACCTATTGGACTATAAAAGATGTCTTTGACTTATAGAATCTACTCTCAATGAGCAAGATTAGATGACTTTAAACTCCAAGTCAGCTTTCTTTCAGCCTCCATGTGGGATTTTTTAAGATCCTTTACATTCCAAAAGGAAATCTTCATTAAAACTGGGAAACAGAAATGCCCCTTTCTCTATGAAGCCTTGATCCACAAGAAACATGGTGGACCTCTCGTGCTTTTGTACTATGGTACCTGCTTCAAACTCTTCAAGAAGAGTCTAATCTTGCTAGTAAAAAAGGATTATTTTGTCCAACTCTTCTTTTGGGATGATGAATGCTTAATGGAAAAAGTGGGATGCCATGACTTCTGAGTAGATTCAACAGGCTTAGTGGCAATTGCAGGCTGGACAATAATGGAGCAAGAGTGAGTCTGCCCGTGTGTGAGCCTTCATGTGAATGGGGAACCATCCAAACTACCAATCTGGCTAAGAGCAGAGGAAGTCCAAAGATTTAGTGTCACCCGAGGCAATTGAATCCCAAGGGAAATGGGCCTAATCTATCTGATCAAGTTCATCATCAGAATTTTGTGGTCTCAGAACAAATGGCCCATAGAAAAAGAACGAGAGACGTTCTAGGTTTCTGTCTTTTGCACTAAAGTCAGTGGAATCACAATTTGTTGCCATAAATTCTTGGCAAAACTTTCCATGATTTTAAATGAAGGGCCAAAAACCATGACATAAGTTAGCATCACTTCATTTTCATCGTGTCATTTGTCTAATGGCTTTTCCATCCCTTGAATAGGATGTGAGAAACCGTTTATAGTGATTTGGTATCCATGAATAAGGCATTGTGGACTTTTGAAGAACTATTACCACTGTCATGATTAACAACATCATCATTATCAGCTTTCAGCATTACTCCCAAGATTGTCCTCATGTTCCACCTCAACTGCCTAGCTAGCCTGAGACTTCATCAAAGCATAATAAGAAATAGTATTAGGCTTTGGAATTAGTTGATTTCTCATCTCCACCAACAAGCAGAGCTCAAATTAGAGCTCAAATTCAGAATGCATAGCCTTCTTCACATGAGAGGACTCTGGGCCATATCTCAATTGTTAGGAAGCATGGAAACCACCTTCTGGGTAGCATATCGATGCTGGACATGTATTTGCACCAACATGCTGCAGACATTTGTTAGAATTCTTTATTTTTATTTGCTGTGGCACGTTGCTATGTTCATATCATGTTGTGCCTTGTCTTGTTGCAATTTCTTCTTAGCTCAATTATGCCGATGGGAAATCCTACATACTAAAACACATGCAAATATCACATTCCAAGGACCAATTCCATATCATTTGATCTTGCCACATGTATTTCAAATCTGGAATTTTGTTGGATCATTTTGATGAAGCTTCTAATAAATTAAGAAATTCAGCTTTCAAACCGGCCTTTGACAATCCAATAGAGGAAGAATGCACAAGGTAGCAAAAACTGCAATTGGCATTCTTGGGTAACTATATATCACTTCAGGTTGGTCCCACCAAAGTTCTCAGATTCCTTTTCCCAGCTGCCCCTGTATGTCTGCTGTTTCTTGAATGTCTTGTGCTTTTTCATTTCCATTTTTACTTGTTGGGTTTCATTTTCAGTTCTCCCTTTTTTTCCTGATTCGATTTCCTTTGATGTTGAAATAGGCTGTGTATTTTCAATACTATGGAGATCCCACAAAGGCCCTAGAACACTTTATTCAAGGTTCAAGTTGGCAAAAAGCCCACTCAATTTTCATAACATCAGTTGCCCATTCATTATTTTTGTCAGGTAAATTTAAATATCATTTTCTATGCTTGTTGATTGAGTTTGTTTACATGTTGTCATCTACTTCCTACGAGATTGGAGTGATCAGATGACCTTGGTTTGCCAAACACTCCCATATCATGGAGGGTAAATATTAAATGCTGCCATTCAATTCATATGATGATTAAAAGGGTTCATGTTGTTAGTCTATGTAAGTCATATTTTGTATCGGCACATTCCATGACTGTGTCCGGTTGTTTGTTGGCGACCTAAATATCTACTTCAGATTCCTACCTGATGATTGCCGATGCGCAACTCCCAGTATCCATGCCTACCTAGTGCCTGTCCTATGCCTGAGCACCATTTCCAGTGTGTCCATGCTCAAGGTTGGCCTGATTCATGCACGAGCGCCTTTTATCGAAAGTTAGTGCTCGAGGCATGCCTGAGGAGCCAATTGCCGGGAGCGAGCACTGGAGGAACACCTGAGGCTCCAATTGCCGAGTACTAGAGCTCGAGCCACACCCGAGCCATGCTTGAGCACTTTGAGCACTGGGGACGGACCTAGTTCCAGCTAGGGAGCGCCTGACGGCGCTAGAGTCGTGCTCGAGCGCCAGGGTGTGCATTTCCAAACGTTCATATCTTTTAACCTAATTTTTGAGCTACTTTATAAGTAGCCACCTTCTCTTTGTGCTACATTTCTTGGACGAAATTTCTGATGACTGCCCAGTGCAAAAACTCTCACTTTTGTGCTTATTAATTGCTCAATTTGAGAAAACTAATCCTCGACTATTGTGCTTCTATCACAAAGTTTTCTCACCTCATTTAATTTTATCCTACTCACTTTTTCCCGCCTGTTAACCTTTGTAAGTGGTGTGAGTGGTTTGAAAATTGTGATCTAGTGGTGTTTGGAGATTCGACGGTTCATCAAGGAAAATTGACAAGAAGATTGGAAGACGTCCGGTTTTGTTGCCGCGGGCATATCCAAAGAGTTCTTTGATAGGGATTACAAGATGGGATTAAGTTGGCTAAGTTAATGCATATGTATCACCTGGTTTATAAGTTGACTTTCTTAATGCATTTCTTTCCTGGCTGTAAAAGCTTGGAGAGTTTTATTCGATAACCGTAATTATCGAGATTTTCCTTCGTCATCAAAGTCGTGCCTTGAGTATTGCTGCTTATTGTGTTATATTTTATATGTTTTTGATTGGTTATTTCATCTGAATTTGAATATATTTTACGTGTATTATATATTTGTACTTACATTTATTTTGCAATTTAAAAGGGGTTGAAACAAGTTGTGCTTTGGGACTCCATAGTCCATTTCAATTGGTATCAGAGCCTTATTCCGATCCATGGCTCTGATCTTGATCTATACGAGTCATTCTCTCTCTATACCTCCCTACTTTGATGAGAGAAACTATATTTATTGGAAGATGCATATGAAAGCCTTTCTCAAATCTATGGATGAACGCGTATGGGGCAGCACTAAATTTGGGTGGATACCAACCAAAAGCACTACGAGCGATGAACTAAAAATTCTGTATTTGTGATTAAAAGAAGAACTTGATGTCTCTAATTGAATAGTAGTGGGTTGCATGCTATTTTTATGGTTGTATCCCTTGAAAAATTTAAATACATCTCGATGTGTGAAATTTCTAAAGATATATAGGACATTCTTAAAGTCACACACGAAGGAATAAAATTATTTAAGAATTCAAAATTACAAATGTTTACTACTAGATTTGGAGAAATTAGGATGAAAGATGATGAGACTTTTGATGAATTTTATAATAAACTTCACGTTTAACTTGGAAGAACGAATTCTGGAAAACAGAATTGTCTGAAAGTCCTACGATTGCTCCATGAGCGATTTAGACCTAAAGTCATTGCGATCAAGGAGAGTAAAGATCTTGACAAAATGAAATTGAAGAACTTATTGGATCTCTCCAAATATATGAACACGCACTCCCATAGTAAAAAAAGATCAAATCCATTGCCTTTAAATCTGTTAAGGAAGAGAGAGATCATAATTCTGATGAGGAGTAGGTTAGCAATAAGGATTTTGCCTTGTTTGTTAAAAACTTCAAAAAATTCTTCAAGAATAAAAGTAACAAATGAATTTTGAAAGGAAAGGAAATGATAGCACACATAATCCCGGGAAGAAAGATAAAAAGAAAAACAAAGATGTAAAACTGAAAACTACTCAAGGCGTGCAATGCCATGAATGTTAAGGTTTTGGGCATATTAGAGCTGAATGCCCAAATTTTAAACCCTAATAAAGTCTAGTTATGAAAGCCAATGCTACCTTAAGTGATGATGAGGATAAAGATAATGAAAGATGTACTAAAGAAGGCCGAGCTAACTATATGTCTTTCATGACCTTAGTGTTTAGAAATGATGAGAATTTAGAAGAAAGTTTGGATCAAACTGATGACATTGAGAACGAGTGAAAAGCTCAGTTTTATGACCTTCAGGATGTGTATGATAAAATATTTAAGGAATGTCTAAAGATCAAGAAAACCAATGCGTCCTTAAAGCATAAATTGGTGGAAATCGAAAAGGAAAAAGTCGCTCTTAGAACCGAGCTGGACATAAAAACTCAAGAACTTGAAAAATTGAACGAGTCTTTTATAGAAAAAATCAAGATCCTTCAATTGGATATTGAAAGTACTCAAAATGATCAAAAATAATTTTTGAGTGGGTCCAAGCAATTAGACCGTATGCTCGGTCTAGGAAAAGTTGGTGGGAACAAATTGGGGTTGGAATATTTTGAAAATGCCTTGAATGCTTATGTTAACTCAAAAAAAACTATCTTTGTCCCAGTTACTTCCGTTCCAAGACAAAGTAGCATGTTATCCGTTCCCATTGATTAGAGGTCAAGAGGTTTTACAAAGATTTATGCTAATGCACCAAATATTCCAACCTCAAACAGTGGAAGAAGCCTTCGCTTTCATCAAACTAGAAAGCAAAATAATAAATCTTGTCACTACTAACTTTGTCCCGACATGTCATGGTTGTGGAAAACTTGGACATATTCGCTCCCACTGTTCAGCAACTAATCTTTGGAACAATTTTAATCAAAATCCTAAGAGGGACACTCTTGTCAATTATGTTAAACTTTTGAATAAACAAGTGACAAAATTATGCGAAATAATTAAATTTGGAAAGAAAGTATCAATCAAGAAGAGTGATCTTACCTATCATCGAGAGACCTGACCTGTATAATGTCTCAATGATGTAGGGAATATATTAATTTAGTTCAAAAAATGCACTGTTCATTGTGCCTGACGAGCTCCGAATACAGATTCATCGCGCATCAGGCGCGCCTGAGGCGTGCTCAAGTGCAGCAGCACTGGGCACTTTATCCTCTAGCGCAATTTGAGCGCCGTTTCACTGTGTTTCTTCAAACGCTCATCACTCTCTCGATTCTCTCTCCTCTCTAATCCTCTTGCTCTACCTCCTCAAGCAGCCCACACCTCCAGATCAGGCCTTCATCTTGCAGGTTTCTCCTCTTTTGTTCTTGTGCTGCCTTCCACCATTAATGGCGGTTTCCTGTTTTCTTCATGAATGCCCTGTTTCTTTGCATCATTTGCTAGATTGCTTCGTGTGGTGTGCATATTTAGTGCCGATTTGTAGTTTGTCTTGCCCCTCTTGCATAGATCTGGCCATTCCTTAGTTGTGGGTTTTGGGTGACTAAATATGGCTATCACCCACGTTTTTGTATTTACCACCTCCTGATCTACAACCCACTAGTGTCAAATTGTCAAGTTTTAGCCCCTCTTTCAACCCGCGGTGGTGGAGGATTCGTGGGCTTCTGGTGGCTCGGTGTGGGACCCATTCACAATTTTAGGTTCTTCGCTGTCTTGGTTTGTGTGTTTGACCTATCGTTCTCTCTATTTTGCTGTGCAGATGTCTGCTCCACGGAAGTTCCTCACTAGAAATCTGTTGGTAAGCGTCCCCGGGGGAGTGGGACTTCAACTCCTGATTGTTTTGTTAATCCCGACGCTGAGGATTTATTTCAAGAATGTATGTCTAAATGACAACTTACCTTTGAATGGAAAGTTGACCTTGCATCCCTCGACCCTTCCATTTTCTCTTTGTTCATGGACCGACGCTGGGAACCTGTCTTGACCAACCGCATTTCCCCTTCTGAACTCTTGATTCAAGAGTTTTATTCTAACATATTTGATTTTGGTCTTGCTACACATTCATTTACTACCTTCTTGAGGAGGAGTTGCTTCTGGATTACCCCGAAAGTGATCTCCCGCACTCTCGGTCTTCCTCGGGTTGACCATCTAGACTACCCATACAAGTGGAGTACCATGCCACATCGCGATGAGGTAGTTTCTTTTCTCCATGGCTTCCCCATGGAGTGGCATGATAGATCCTTCAAAACAAAGTTTCTCACCCCATAGAGGATGGTTGTCTGTTGGATCTTGCTGACCAATTTGTTTTCCGCCACACACTTCTCCTTTATCTCTCTAGATAAGGCCTTATTTTTTTATATTCTCCTGTGTGGGTGACCCACTGATCTTACGTCCCATTTGTGTTCTCATATTATTGATTATTTTGTATCCAAGAAGGATGGCAAACTTCCCCATGTTGTCTCATCCGACGCCTCATAATGGGTTTAGGTTTAGGTGTTTAGTTCTTAGACCTTTCTCGTGTGCGGCTTGGCCGGCCTATCACTCGCGCTACTTTTGGACAAAGCCGAGCCCACACCCATAGGCTCTCCCCGGCTCATGATGATCCTTTAGATGAGCCCCTTCTGGAGGATCCTCCTTTTCATATCGAGAGTGGCCCGTCCTGTCTTGGCTCGTCTTGTCCTGATCCATCCTGTCCTAGCTCGTCCAATCCTCTGACATTTACCTCTTCCTCATCTCTAATTATGGGGCAGCTTTCCGGAATTTTCGATCGACTCGACCGGCTGTGTTTATCTCACGTGCAGCTGCGGTTAGAAATGTTTGAAGACTTTCAGCACCTTGACACCCGCCTTGCTACTCAAGAGGAGCAGATTGTCCGTCTATTTTCTGCATGGCAGTCTTGCCGTGATTCTTCCGAGTCTGATTGATGTCTGCCCTTTGGTCATTTGTGACGAAATGGAAGTAGTTTTCTTAGGCGGAGGTTGACTCGCTTGACTCACTTTTCTTAGGGGGAGGTTAACTCATTTTTCCTAAGGGGAGGTTTTATGTTGTTGTTAGGAGGACTTATCTTATTGTTAGGGGGAAGTTTATTTTACAGGGGGAGCTTGACTATATCTCAGGGGGAGTTCCTTGTCTTATCGTTTTTGTTATATTTCGCTTGGACATGTGCTGAACCTACTATTTTGCTGTATTTGATATCTCTTGTACCCGTGCTTATCTATTGTTTTTGCTTTACAGCTCTTGCTTTACTGCTTTTATTTACTTCTATACTAACTTTGTCTGAATAGGAATAGCATATTTTACAGCACCTTTTGTAGCTCTTTTGCTTTATGTTTTCTATGTTGGTTGTTTTTTTGGCATATATTTTTATGTACATGGGTTCTATTTCGGTAGCGTTTGAACTCGTGATTCTTTTGTATTTTGGTTTATTATTTTTGTGGGGTTTTGTTATGAAATTGCTAAAGGGAGAGATTGTTAGACGTATTTTGTATTGGTATATTCCGTGACCGTGTCTAATCGTTCATTGGCGAAACTTTCATTGTCTTGAAGATTTACATCAGATTTTCGCCTGATGATCGTCGATGTGCAACTCTCAGTATCCACGCTTGCCTAGCTCCTATCTTGTGCCCGAGCACCATTTACCGTGTGTCCGTACTCAAGGTGCGCCCGATTCATATACGAGCGCTTTTTACTGAGAGTTAACGTTCGAGGCACGCCTAAGGCGCCAATTGTCGAGTGTGAGTTCTTGAGGCACTCCCGAGGCGCTAATTGTCGAGTGCCAGCTCTCGAGGCACACTTGAGTTGCACTTAGAGCGTTGGGGTGTGGACCCAGTGCCAGCTTGGGTGCCCTTGACGCGCACCCAAGCCGTGCTCGAGTGCCGGGGCGTGCATTTTCAAACGGTTATATTTTTTAACCTAATTTTTTAGCCACTTCATAAGCAGCCACCTTCTTCTCTTTGTGCTATATTTCTTGGACGAAATTTCTGACAGCTGCTTAGTGCAAAAACACTCACTTTTGTACTTATTAATTGCTCCATTTGAGAAAACTAATCCTCAACTATTGTGCTTCTATTACAATATTTTCTCACCTCATTTTACTTTATCCTACACACTTTTTCCTGCCTGTTAACCTTCGTAAGCAATGTGAGTGGCATGGAAATTGGGATCTAGTGGTGTGCGGAGATTCGACGGCTCGTGAAGGAAAATTGACAAGAAGATCGGAAGGCGTCCAGTTCTGTTACCACGGCAAATCCAAGGAGTTCCTTGGTAGGGGTCACAAGACGGGAGTAAGTCGGCTAAGTTAATGCATTTGCACTACCCGATTTGTAAGTTGACTTTCTTAGTGCATTTGTTTCTGGCCGTAGAAATTTGGAGGGTTTTACTCGATAATCGTGGTTATCGAGGTTCTTCTTCATCACCAAAATCGTGCCTTGAGTATTGTTGCTTATTGTCTTATATTTTATATGCATTTGATTGGTTATTTTATTTAAATTTGAATATATTTTACGTGTATTATATATTCATATTTATGTTTATTTCGTAATCCAAAAAGGGGGTGGAACAAGTTTTGCTTTGGGACTCCATAGTCTGTTTCAGTCTGGACCTTTTCTTTTTTATCTGGGTAAAGGCTGTCTGAATCTGTTCAGTCAGACTGGTGATACCATAAAGTTTAATCATTTTTTTATGTTTGGTTTGGGTGGGAGGTGTAAGTGAGGAGTGACTCTAATTTATGTTCGAAGGTAAACTTCCATAAATTTTGAATGTAAATCACAAATATCGTTTCTTGAGAACGGTAAACTACTGCAGATTATCAGGGTTTATACCCTTGGCAATGGAAAATCAAACAAGAAAGGATTCTTGCTTAGTAGCAGAAGCTAATATCTTTTGAATAAGAACCTTAAGATATAAATGGAATTTACAAGTAGCTGATTGCCTTGTAGATGACATTGCATCTCCCACTTGTTCCAAATGGGGGGTCTAATGCTTAATTCCCCCTTCCTCCATTTATTGTTTACCAATCAAACTGAGGGAAATTTTGAGCCAGCTATCTCGGTGTTTTGGCTCGAAGTTTGAAACTATTGTCTTGCATTTCAAATCATAAAATTTTGTTTTTATGTTTTATGATTTCTTATACCCGGGTGGCTTCTTCTTTCTCACCAGTAATGTGACTACTTCCTTTCTAAGCAACTGGAAGTTTAAGGTAACTTGATCTAGTCTCTCCTGAAAAAAAACAGTTCTCAACTTTATCTTTAACTATCTATCTACACAATTTTTTAAATTTATCTTCATTGCTCGACATTAGGAATGAAAGTGAAAAGAAAAAAAATCAGGTCAATTAGTCAAACAGCTCTTAGTAATTGCTAGTCGACCTCCTCACAAAGATTTTGCTTTCTCCATATTGTGAAGCTCCTCTCAAACTGCTTCAGTTCTAATACAGCCTTTCAAAAAATTCCAAATCTAATTTAAAAGGTTTGGATCATGTAACTCTTCCCACGTGAATTTGGGACTGTTAGAATTCGTTTATATTTGTAGAATTTTTGAAATATAAATGGTCAAATTTAGCTTCACTTGACTCAAAAGTTGAAATTGATAATATGAATAAAGAGAATAGTAATATCACTCCTTTCTGTAATGTAATTGGCTGAAATGGAATTGAGTGATCAATGGATTTAGAATAAAGATAGGAAAATGAGAAAGAATTCAAAATAAAGGATGGAAAAGAGAGAAAACAGAGAGTAGCAAGAAAGAAAGAGATAGAGGGAGAGAGAGAAATAGATAGGGAGATCAGGAACCGAGCACAGTGTGGGAGAAGAGAATTCAGGAGCAATTCGAGTGACATTCATTTCATCATCATCATACGTGATACAAGTGCTATCATGCCTTATATATGGTAGTAACAACATTTAACTAACAAACAACTCAATTAATAACTCGGTTAACTATCTATCGCTGCTTTAGCCGTTGTCCTGTTCTGATGCTGTTCTGGTGCTGTTCTAGTGCTGTCCTTTATCTGTGCCTCCTGTTCTAGTATATTACATGACACTTTCACTCCAAGCATCATAGAAAGGCTATCTCCACTTCTCCATCTCCCACTACCTATGACTCGGATTTGTTGAAATTACTTCTATACACGAACAAAGTTTATTTTTCAAATGGTCATTATTCTTGATGCATACCATGAAAACAAATTCGACTTGAGAGTTTCCTTGGTGGGCTTCTGATAAAAGAATTTAGATTGTGCACTCTGCAATGACAAATAATAGGTTATGTGGATGGGAAAGTTTACTGGTTTATTCTCCAATATTCAAGTTAGTATTATGCTAGCCAAAGTAGAAGGCAAAGAAAAGAATAGGAAGAGAGTTTGATGGCTTCTAGAGGATTAAAATATTTTCTCGGGCAGAAGGTTCTCAGATGAGTTAGATAGATTTGAGCCTTCGAATCTGTCATATCCTAGATTCCGAAACTGAATCTTTTTTAATTTCTTAGTTCATATTTTAACTTATATCAGATTTAAACATAAAAACTCAAAAATTCCACCAACAAAATAAAACCCCAAACAAACATCAGGACGTGAACTTGTAAATTAAATACCGACAACCGACTTGAAATAAAATATTCAAGTCACTGGATCCAAATGTCATACCCACAAATGGCTTCAAACCTGACATTATGATCTCGAATTATTCGTAAGGAAAAGCATGCACAAAAAATTAGAATACTCGAAACTCATAACTCAACTAGTGAAAAGAAAACCGAAATCAACTTAGACACTGATATCATGCATCACCATTTCCTGAATTACAATAAAATCCAAATAACCAAAACTAATTATAACATAAACCATTGTTGTTTCAAATAATAATACATGTACTAATCTAAAATCTTAAATCTAGCTCTTTGAATAGCAAATCTCTCTATCCAAACTCCAGCAAGTAATTCGTGTTTGCTAATTTGAAGGGATTAGCAAAACGAAACCAAGAGTGACAAATTATTCAGTAAGGTATATATAACGTCATATGTGGACATATATATATATATATATCAAAGAAACATATTGGAATGTGACATGATCAAAACCTAAAAAATCTAATAATATCATTTTACACTTCATCATGTTTAATCAAGCTCAAATGTGAATTTCAACGTCAAACATATCAAACTGTGTAAATACATGACGTCAAACTTATCAAACTATGTAAATACATGAAATATGCTAATTCATGCAAAAATAGAGGGAACCAAAGATCAATGATGACCTCACTAACAAAGGGGTGAATATCGAAGCTCGGATTATAATTGTTTCCAAATAATTAAAGGCTATACGCTACTATTTAGCACTATAAGTGAGCCGTTATACATATAATCCTATAGGCGTGGCCAAATACCACTTTTAACTTCCGGATGATAGGTTTGATCTTCGATTTTCACTAATAATATATTAGGATATATCTGAATATATTCCATCAATTCTTTACAATGGTCAATATTTCGTCAAATTAAAAACATTACTCAATTACGAATATATTTTTTATATTTTCTTATATTGGAGAAAATATCTTTATTATCAAATTTATGTAGAGTTTTCTTTTCTTATTCATTCAAAGATTTAACGTGTAGAAACACATTGACGTGTTGGAAATCCTCCCCCTGAATAGGGCGTGAACTTGATCCTCTTTGTCCAGTCATCATTTTTAAACCTTTCATAAGACAATTAACCAATTCAATTCCTCAAATGAAACACGATACTCTCATTACGACCTCTTAAATATCATTCTTGCCATGTCCCAGATTTTGGAATTGAATTTATTTTAATTTCCTAATTCGTATTTTAACTTAAATCGGATTTAAACCTTAAGACTTAAAAACTTCACCAACAAAATAAAACCCCAAATAAATATTGGGTTGTGAAATTGTAAATCAATTATCGACAACCTACCCATCATAAAATATTCAAATCACATGATCCAAATGCCACACTCACAAGTTGCTCCAAACCTGGCAATATAAGATTTCGAATCATTTGTAAGGAAAAGTATCCACACAAAATTGGAGTATTTAAACATCATAACTCAATCGAACCATTAAAAAGAAAACCGAAATCAATTTAGACACTGTCATCATGCCTCCCCATTTCTTGAATTGCTATAAAATCTATATAACCAAAACTAATAATAACATAAATCATTGTTGTTTTGAATAATAATGCATAAACTGTTTTAAAGTATTAAATCTAGCTCTTTGAACAGCAAATCTCTCGATTCAAACTCTTGTAAGTAATTCGACCCTGCAAATCTGAAGGATTAGCAAAACCAAAACAAGAGTTAGCTAATTGTTTAGTAAGGTATTTATAATATTATATGTGAACACGTATATTTCAAGGGAACATGTTGGAATATGACATGATCAAAACTTAGAAAAACCAACAATATTATTTTACACTTTATCATGCATTATCAAACTCAAATCTGAATTTCAATGTTAAATATATCATGCTATGCAAATACATAAAATATGCTTAAATCATGGACCAAAGATCAGGGACGACATTATCAATAAAGGGGTGAATATTGAAACTCGGATTATGATTGTTTTTACATAACCAAAGATTATATGCTACTATTTAGGACTATAGGTGGGCTGTTATACATATAACCCTATAAGTGGGGCTAAATGCCGCTTTCAACCCGCAGATGATAGGTTCAATATTCGATTTTCACTAATAATATATCAAGATATGTTTGAATGTATTACGTTGATTCTCTACAATGGTCCATACTTAATCAAATAGAAAACTTTACTTAATTACGAATATATTTTTTATGTTTTCTCATACTGGAGAAAATATCTTTATCATCAAATTTATGTAAAGTTTTCTTTTTTTTTATTCCTTCAAAGATTTAACACGCAGGGATACATAGACATGCTGCAACATTAGTATGCATTTTGTTAAAACATGCAGGAAATGTATTACATAATTTACAACATGCGGAAATTTTAAGATGCTTATTGAAGGCATGTACAAGTTATAATCTTAGGAATTTGTAGTAATTCAGTAAATTTCAACAATTTATTTTAAGTATAAGACATGTCGGAATATATATTTGAAAATTAAGGACTTGTACGAGCATTTAAACATGATTTAAAGACATATATGAATATTATTGCAGAAAATAAACACAATACATGTGAATCAAATGTATGCATTTCATAAAAATTATATGAAATGGGAATGAAAGTACATGAATGTGAGGTATAAAATTACATACACTAAATTAGAGTATGTATGAGCATTTGAAATAATAAATGTTCAACGAGGAAAAGAAATATTAGTAACAAAGGAAAAAAGGTTTAAATGTGCTTACCTTAGACTTGATTTTACCCAAAGGTCTCTTGATTTCTCTTTAATTTCTCATTCTCCTTCTTTCTTTCTCTTCTTTTTTCCCTTTTCCTCTTCTCTCAAAAATCAACTCAGAATGACTCAAAATAGGCCAAGGAACCTATTTATAGATAGCTAGTGCACATGCACCTATTAGGCGTTGAGGCATAATCTATATTGCGCACAATCATCTCTCATGTGTGCTTTAGACGCGGACCAATCTGCCTAAAATGTGTAAGAGCGCCTCAGAAGTGTCCTTCAAGTGCAAACTTATTGTCCAAAATATGCATATATGCTTGGATCAGCCACCCATTATGTGTTGAACATGATTTCTTAAAATTCAATTTTCCTTAAATATTTATTATTCAATTACTTTCTGAATTGATCCAAAATTGTTTTAATGATGTCAAGATTTATAAACAAAATATGGGTGTTACAGAATTGTAGGTTTAAGTGTTGAGAAAAATTTAAGGACCATGGTGACCGTTTCTTTGACTGTTAGAATGTGGCCTTTATTTGGCGCCATGATTTTGGGGTCTGAATTGCCACATTTGTTGATCATGGGCTTAGTGGGAAAATCGTGCACTGTTTGCCGCAAGAATAACCTTTTAAATGAGTTGCTTTTGGTTGATGTTGACATGACATGCCAGTTGGTGAGCCCTTTGCTTTTGTCAATGAATGTGGCTATTTTTGCAATTTTTTCAGACTAACGACTTGGAAAACTGAGACATTGACTCTGTGTCAGTGGCCTTTTGATAATCTGGCTTATGATAGTAGCCTTCTAATAATTGGGTCTTCTGACAATCTGAGCTTATGACAATTTGACATTCTTTGACAATCTAGATTCTAGCAGAATGGGCCTTGTTTGACAAAACGGGCCTTCTAACAGATTAGGCCTTCTATGACAATCTGATCTTATGACAGTTCATCTTCTGACATTCGGGTCCAGGTCTCATTGTTTTGTTTCTCAATCCATCACCATTCCCCAGCCTTGAAGGCATAATTTGAGCTTTAAGATTGTTAGTCTGGCTTCAATTGGAAATTTAGTGGGCGAAGGGTCTGACTTGTTCAATCTGAACCAATCGTTGGGATCAAACTGACTTGATGATGCCATCTTTTGTGCCGCTGACATCTAATCATTGACTTCATTGTGTGCCGGCCTGGCAGAATTGAAACTTTGGGCTAATGATGACTTGGAGGCTGAAGAGAGTCTTTGCTCAATGCTCATTAATGCGGTCTGTGCTGTACGAGGTATTTTAGCACCAAATTCACCTCGGACAACTCGTTCCTTTTGCTTCTATGGTGCCTCGATGCTCCTCTATTGCCGCTAGTTCTGGTGTCTGGCATAGTTCTCCTTGATTCTTTCCATTGATTTGGAGAGACTTCGTGCTAAATATTATATTTGGGACAGATACGCATTGATGACGCCTGTTCCCAACGGTAGGGCTTCATCGCTGAAGGCGGGATTCATCACTATTTACATGGCCTCTCTGAAGGACGGATCAGATTCCCCATGGCTACTGAGCTTATTGAAAATTTTAAGGCTTTGGAGATACTTGTTGCATGCCTCCAGCCGAACAATGTGAGGTACTTCATTTCTCCATGTATATTCTTTCAACAATCCAACCATCTCCTTCCTCCTTCCATTGGGGGGGGGGGGGCTCTAGATTTGTCCAAGATAGTAAATTTTTGCGAGTCCACATTGAGCAGCCCCGATTGTGGAAGTCCGATTCCAGCAAGAGGCAGCTGGATAGGTTCTTATTTGTTTCAAAACCAGATGGTTGGGCTTTGCCCATGGTATGGACCCAGACAATTTGACTTGTATGGGTGAGTTGACTTTGAGCCGTTTGCTGCTTCGGTCTTGATTTTATTCAGTGTCACATCGTCGCTATGAGGGATTCTAGCTTAGTTTTGTCTGAGGACGTTTTGAGACAGGCTGAGTAATACTCTGATATTGGAGATGAAATTGCCATGGCTCTGATGCCTCCCACTCTTTCTTCCAGGAAGAGTGGGAGATTGGCTACAGGTGGCATCTGGATTGTTGAGGCTTCAGCGACTGCCCCCAGTTCTGCTGTGTCTTCAGGATATTTGCTCAGCCAGGAGATTGCTGCTGCTGTTGTGGCTAGTGAGGTGAAGAAGACTGCCAGGAATGCGCCGTCATCTCTTCAAGATGAGGTGATTTTCAGCCTGCATCTTTTTTTTTTCCTTCCAGCCTCTACCTCTGCCATTTTGCCAGGGTAGTGTTGCAAATAACCCAAGTTCCACCACAGGAGCCTTGAGCTTCCTCACTGATACAAACCATCAGAGGCAGTTTTTTTGTGCTCAATGTGATCACAGGTAACCTTACTTTTGGCGAGGATAAAAAATTCAAGGCTATGAGCCCTATCAGATCTTGCAAATGTGAATAACTTTATCATTCCTCGATCTCCTACAATTCCAAGATGGGACTTCTCTTTTCATTAATAATAGATTGAAAAGGTTGCCAAAAGAAGCCAAGAAAACGAGTGGAGCAGAACAAAGGAATTGAGCAGAGTCCCCTTGCATATATTCAAGTCTTTACTGGGCAGAAACCCTCTTTGTTCTGTGTCTGGGTTGTTGCTTGTTGGTGGGTCTGATCTGTCATATTAAGATAGTATCCATCCTCTTCGTTGTCTTGATTTGGGCCTGGGCCTCTATTTGTTAGGAGTCGTGGGTCTGGGTTTGTTTGTATCTGCATTCTCGAGTTGTCTACAATGGACTTTGTTTTTTTCAGAAAATATGCCAGCAGTGCTCAGCGTGGTAATCATATCTTCGGTGATTGGCTCACCTAAGGTTATTGGCTGAAACCAGGGTGCTTTTCAATTATGATTGCAATATAGTTGACAACTTTGTATTGTGATATTTTCTGCGCATGATCTTATATATTTCATATTCAATCATTTTCTTATAATGAAATCATTGCAGGACTCATCCACAAACTATTTACCTTGTTGTTATTGCAATCGTTGTCGTAGCCATCTCTATTTCTGTCTTGTTATCTGGCTTTTCATGCTCGTAACAGAGATAATATTTCATAAGTTCTTTGTCCAGGAAAATTATTAAAAATATTATTGTACACTCAAAAATATTTTTCTTTAGTAAAACGTATTATGAAAATATTGGGAAAAATAAAAGCTTAGAATAGTAAAGTAGAAATTGGCAATATGTTTTATGTTTTTTCTTAATCATTCAAATGCTGTAGTATTGAAGTATCTAATTTATTATAGATGTTTTAATTTTCTGTTATATCTGAGGACATCAGAATGATGTTTCGTATTTGGTGAGGGATTTGCAGAATTTACAATTTCGGTGGGGTCAAACGTTCTTTTCCTTTATCCTATTCTAATGTAATAAAGCTTTGCTGACTGCATCGATTCTAGGCAGCTGGATATTTTTTGTATTTCTCTTCTGGTGCTGCCTTGCATCTGCTGATATCATCCTTCTTTCCCGATTAAAAAAATCTAATGCAGCCCAACACTCTGAGGTTTGGAGGTTGGCAACTTCCATGGAAGACTACAAGTCAGAGATTGAAGACTGGGACTTGGGAGCTGGAATATATATTTCATTTTATATGTTGAGGAATTCTATGCAGGATGATGACACCACCTTGACCAAGCTGGTAAGCATACGTCTCTAACCATCATTGATGCTGTGTAAAAATGGTGCCCGTTATGTGGTATTATTTTGAAGAAATTCCAATCTGAATGTTATCTAATCATTCTAAGACTCAAAGCAGTTTCCAACAAATAAAAACATAGCTATCATTGGGGAAGTATAGACTCATTATTGTTAAACAAATGCATTTGTAGCTATGCAAGTCTGTCTATACACTTTTTTGTGGCAATGATAGCAAATTGCCTGCAAAGTGTGTTTTTTATTTGTTAGGTGTACTACCAACCTGTTTTAAATTTATAACTTCGTAGTCTTCAAAATTGTGTGTGTGCATGTGTGTGTGAATGGGGGAGAGAGAGAGAGAGAGAGAGAGAGAGAGAGAGAGAGAGAGAGAGGAATATAGGAAAAGTGAGAAAATCATAAAAATATTGACTCTCTGCATATGTTGAGGATAATTTGTGGTCACTTGTTAAGAACAGAGGTCATGTTTTGCCATTCTTCAAACATTCTCACTATGGCAATGGTACTTCTCAGCCATGAATACAATATGCAAATATTTTTGGCACATATTGAAAGGTTTTGTAATTATCCTTTAAGAAATGAAGGAAACATTAATGGATTGAGATAGAGGGAGAAATCAAGGAAGGGGGTGGGGGGGGGGGGGAAGAGAGATGTAGGCTTTCTAACAATTGCTGGCGAATCATATGGTTTTCGCAGGGTTCTCTTGAGAGCAAGGACGCTGCATGTAGAGAGTTCTTTGGTTGCCTAAATGAGTCCTTGGTAATCTTGGGGATCAGATTGCCCATGGATGCGAGGTAAGCAAAGCATAAATCAATCTGTTGTGCATATTTAGTTCTTGTTGCTTCATGCATCATATTTTTGACCTCGTGGGACTAGCATCTAGTTTAATTATTGTTATTATATATTATTGTTATTATTATTATTATTATTGAAGAGCATGCTTTAGTCTATACACTCATGAATCCTTACTATAAGAGATCAGTTTGCTAGGTTGGACTGCTGATGAAAGAGATGATCGTGAAACGATAATCAAAGGGAGAAAGAAATAGCCTGCTTACTAACAAAAAAAAAAAAAAAAAAAAAAGAAGAAAACCAAAAGAGCCTGCCTAATATTTCCAAAGCTAAGTTTCCCATTCTTCTTTCCCCACCCACCTCTTGGCATTGCTCTAATATCCCAAACATTGATGAAATATTAATAATTTACATGTTAAACAATATATATTGGTATTGATTAGGAGGCTTCAATAGAAAAAAATATCCCAATATGATATCATATCGATAAATATTTCTAAACTTGTCAATATTTATCTGCCATTTTTTTTTGGCTTTCACTTCGATCATATAAATTTAGATCCGCACATTTTAAATGTATACTAAAATTTTAAATCTTCTATGAAGTTTACCCACTTATTTTGTAGAGGTATAAAATATATATAGATTAAAATATTAGGTATTCTTCAATGATATAGAGAGATATTAAGGTTAATTTTGATAAAATTAATCAAATCTTCTTAAATAGGCAAATAAATGATTAAAGATGGTTAAATTTTTAGTTTATAACTCACTTTTTGAGGTAGTCATGAAAAAAAATTGCCTTGGCAACCAGAGATTCCTGTGTCCAAATTTTCATCCATGGTTCCCCAACTGTCATGCATTTTTGCTGCTACAATGCGAAAAAGTTACATAGGCAGGGGGTCTATATCTGTTTCATTTGTAACGGTGAACCATAGTAGGTTCCTGCATGACATCTTGAGAGAGCAGCCTTTGAAGCTGTAGTTCCCTAATATATATATATATATATATAGATATATTGTGATATCTAATACAAGTAACCTCCTGTACCTAATTGTTAAAGGACATCAAGGGATTATTATGATGAAAGGCAGGTTTTTTTGTAAATAACTTAGAAATGTCCCTGGATTTTCTGTAGTGCTGGTCTTTTGCCAAATGGTCAAGATTAGGTGATGTGCAAGCATTTGAAATCTGTAATTTTAGAAATTCCATCGGTTCACAAGATTCTGGCAACCTCCCTCCCCAGTAAAGATACCCAAGGCGGTAGGCTATCCAGAGAGATGGCGGACTTGCAGCATGGAATGTGCTGAGCAACATTAAAAGAAATGATTGGGCGGCTGGAATTCTGAGGATCCTGTGGTCTCTTATTTAAAGAAGGGAATCAGTTTGGTCTATTTTACTAAAATGTTGGCCAAATGAAATACTTCCCCTGATAAAATGTGACTTGGTTGTGATTGGAAGAAAGAGGGGAAGAGATAAACTTAGGATAAATTTAGAGTGAAGTGATACAAAAATAATCTAAAGTTGCTTTAATTCTCGGAAGATATTGTACTTCATCGAGTGAAATCACGGAAGCAAATTCATGTAGTCCATTTCACTTAGTAAAATGTAAGGCTTTGTTAAAATGTGAGGCTTTGTTAAAATGTAAGGCTTTGTTATCTTGCCTTATTCTTAGGATAGAAAGGAAATGATCCCACGATGATTTCGATAGATTTTCTTGGTGCAAAACAAGTCCCAACCACCATATAGAGTCAGCTACCACTGAGTCATTTCCATCATTCTCGTTAGCTTAGAGCATATTGTTGGTAGATTAGGAATTTATCTGCCTAATTCATTCTTGCTGTAAGTTTTCGACTCAGGATGGTGTCATAAGAACATAAAATACAAAATAACCTTATTTCGACTTTGTTTCTTAGGGTCGCCTATTCAAAGATGGCGGAGGAGATCTGTGCTTTGCTTCTATCTGATAGAGGAGAGGACTCGATGCCTGAAATTCAGCTGCGGTGCTTCGATACCATGGCTTCAGCTCCGATTCCGGAAGACTTGCGCGCATGCGATTTGCAGGATGCTGTCTCTGTCTTCACAAGTTTTCTTTCTGAGGCAGCCACAGGATCTTTTTCTCTTGCATATACCTAAATTTACCAGTGCAGACAGATTTGAGAATGGACTCCTCACGCTGGAGGTGCGTAGAAATGATAGCCAATCGTGTTGTTTACACATAATCTATGTGCTGGAGGCTTGGAATTGATTTGAATTATTGGGATGAATTGTTGCTGCTGCCGCTGTTTGTTTTTCCCCTGTCCCTGCATTACATCGCACTGTGATAGAGGCAGCAGCAAACAATCTTGGAATAATAAAAAATGAAATGAATTTTAACACAAAAATCACAAAAAAAAAAAAAAAAGAGAAATAGTGAAATGAGTGTCATGGCGTAGTGATATGGTTGTCGCCATGTAATTTGTGCATCGGGTACTATTACCAATCTATGCAATCTTGATCCGCTTAAATCCGTAGATTTTAAACACACATGGGGCATAGCTCTGATGCCATGCTGAATAAATGTTTTTATATAGAAACACAAATTTAAGATTTAATATACCTAAAGAAATTATGAATGTAGATGTTTAAACTCATTTATCACTATTTATAAGTATATAATTGAATAAAGATGTAGAATGTGAGAGAATACAAAATATGGTGTTATAAGGAAAGATTCTTGAACAATGTGTTTAGTTAAGAAAACTTCTGGATTATCGATCTTTGATTGAGGAATTTAATATTTAAGAAGAGTCAATTTAAACACGGATCGATCGAATATACATGCTCAACACTGGTTGATAGACATCGGAAAAATAACTACTAAAACCCTCTTTAAATTTGTAAGCAGGCAGCCAGTTTGAACATCATTTGAGTAAGGAGGTGAAAAATGAGCAAAATTTACGTATCATTTGAGCAACTATCTTATAATTGTCGTGCATAAACTTGTAGGTAGTCCATAGCTCCAGCAATTTGATATAACTGTAACACACGATAGCTTCTTTGGCAATAAGTAGCTTGACTTTCGTTTCACAATTTTCATGTAACTGATCTTAGCCAATCTTTTCGCTCAGACACTCATACTTGCCAACATCATACAAAGGATCATTGGGGCAGTGTGCTGCTCGAGTGTAAATCAAGTAGAGCTCAAGCACCTGTTCTCAAGTTGTCATATGCTCGAACGTCCATCGTGCTAGAGCCTAGCACTTGCTTTCGGGTAATTTACTCAAGTTTGCATCACTCTTATGCCAAGCATAGCCTCTTGAGTATTCATCCACTCGAGCTTGCATTACGTTGAAGTCGAGCACTTGTGTGAATGGCTCTAACCACTTTAACGCCCAAAATCTAACACAACTTTCAAATACAATTAAAATGACAACCAATAACATGGAAGTTGCTAGCAAAAGTAAACCCAAGAGTCTTGCACTTTGGCCATTCAGGGACAATACAGCCACCAATTCACAACCCTAGGATGTTGGGGAGTCATATTTCACAGCAGATAACAACTTACACGGTTAATTATTATTTTTTAAACTGTAATTTACATCATTTTATGTATTTCTTTTATGTTTATTTCAAAGGATCTGGTCTTAATTTTAAATGTAATAAAGCTTGAGTGACTATAACTGATTAAAAGATTATCCAAATAAAGAAATAAAAAAAAAAGTTTTAAGTTCTATAATGTCTTTGACTTAGAGTTGATGAGGATTAAATCTGATGGGTACTGATACTCAAGGTCCAGTCGAAAAACCTGTTTCCATGAGTTGGTCCCACGTGCCATGGAGGCCGAGAAGGCTAGTTGGCCCAAGTGAAGTGATACCCAAAGATTTTGTTAAGGCTTAAGGACTAGGGTAACGTTCGTGGACTCTGCTAAGTCTACAAAATTGGTGTGTTAAAATTGGTGGTTGACTCTGTCAGACTACAAGAAGGGATGGAGGTGACATATCAGGAAAGATAACAGCTTTTGTAGAACACGTGCGCCCTAAGAGGAACAGTTGACTTTAAGAGTCAGTAGGCTTTATAGAGCGGCATGATGGGTTTTATAGAGTTGGTGGTAGGCTTTTCTAAATACGCAAGCCCCTTACTGGGTTGGTGGACGCCGACAAGTATATATATGCAGAACAAGCTCCAGAAGAGGATATGATGCAAGAAGAGAAACACAAAGCAAGACGCTATTCCACTCTTTGTTCTCACTCTCTGTAAACTTGAGCTCCTTGTGACCAAAACAACCATAGTGAGATCATTTACGGACCTAAAGTCTCGTAATTTTTTTCTCTCATTCAAGAGAAAATTTTTTACGTAAAATGTTGTGTGTGTCTCTCTCTCTAAACTTCACACCGGCATCCTCAAAATCACTTCCTCTAATCAAAGAGGACCACACATTTTCTTTGTGTTGCACGAGTTTAGATTCGTTCATATGGTGGACAAGTCTGAGGACATATTTGGATATCCATTTGTACAATGAATATGATTCGAGAAAGCAACATTGGCGCCGTTTGTGGGAATTAACTAAAAATCTGGTTAACACATTATCAAAAAACTGAAAAATGGTGAACACAAAAGTACAAGCTAGTACCCCAATTAGAGATGCTGCTTTATGTGGCAATGGCCCTACTGCGTGCATCATGATAGATGATCATCCTGACCTATACGTACGAGCATTGGCTATGAGGATGGATGACATCTCCAAAGCCGTCCAGACTTTTTGTTCAAAAATGGATAAGCGGCCAAAAGGTGCGCCATCCAAGGCCTTTCAGACCACCACATCCCAAAAGAATAGAAAGGGGAAGAAGCACCCCATGAAACAAGCTAGTCAACATGAGGAACAAAATCCTCATGACGAAGAGGAAAGCCCGGAGAGGCAAAATCCTCGATGTTCATGCGACAGTCAAGAGCCCGCCTTGTAGGAGGTGTCCCCTCATGACGAAGTCTCTCTAAAGGGTAGGTGTCATCCAGAATCGCAAGCTGCTAAGAACCCCTACGAGTTAAGGAAATACCTCAATGAGAAAAAGATGACGGCTCCACTCCAAGTGGAGGAGAATCTTGAGAAGATTTGACAGTGAGTTTTCGGTGAAAACGTTGGAGGAGGAGTTGCTAACCTACGCAGATCTCCATTTTAAATGGAGATCAAGACAAGGCCACTCCCCTCGATGTTTTAAAATGCCGAATCTCGACATTTATGGCCAGAGTACTAATCCAATGGATCATTTGGATAACTTTCAAGAGTACCTGAGCCTCCAGGGATTGGATGAGACGACGATGTGTCAATGCTTTCCCTTAACATTTAAGGGAGATGCGAGGATATGATTTTACAGACTGCAAACAAATTCAATTCGATTATTCGGTGAGCTAGCAGATAATTTTCTCTCCCAATTCACTTTCAGCAGGAGGATAGAGAAGCAGCCCTGACACCTTACTTGCGTAAAGCCAAGATCCAAGAAGAGTTTGAGAGGATTTCTGTCTCGATTCATTATAGAGGCAAGACAAATTCCAAAACTGATGGACGAGGTGAAGCTCAACGCTTTCTTATCTATATTAGAGGGATGCACTTTCTTTAAACACCTCATCCACAAGGGACCCCAAACCTTTACAGAGGTCGAGGCGATAGCTCAAGCGTACATAGCGGCCGAAGAATCCATTGACACCAAAAAGCCTAATAGAGACGAGAACTTTCACCTGAGGGTGGTGGAAGGAAAGAGGAAAAATGGGAACCATCAGGGTTCCCAAGGACCGAAGAAGTAGCACAAGTCTGAACAGGTCGTTTGAAGGGAGTTCAAGCCTTGACTTGACTCCTTTGAATGACACATGTACCAACATCTTGATGCAAATTTGGAATGAAAAATTTTTGAAGTGGCCCAAAATGTTAAAGAATTTAGATGGAGGCGACCAGTTAAAATATTATCACTATCATCGTTGGGGAGGTCACAGTATGAAGGACTGCCAGATGCAACAAAAAGAAATCGAGGAGCTGATCAAGAGAGGTCACCTTAATCGCTTCTTGTAAAGACCCCGACAGGCTTCCAAAAGAGCAGGTGATGGTGAAGCTGACTAGTCGAGGAACAGAGTAGCCGTGGGAGTTGTGAACATGATATCAACTCATTCGGCCTGAGAAGACACCAAGAAGAACTCCGTAGCCAACAAGAGACCAAAGATAGAGAATAGGAAAGAAGTCATTAGTTTTAGTAACGAAGATATGATTCATGTAACTTTTTCACATTGTGACCCTTTGATTATAACAGCACTCGTTTCTGATAGAGACGTGGACTATTAAATGAAATGAGTATTTATTGATAATAAAAGTTTACAGAATTTGCTTTATTTTGATACTTATTTCAAATTGGGACTTAAAAGAAATCAAATGAAAGTAATCGAGGGACCACTCTACGGACTAGACAAGGAGCCAGTATTGGTTTAGAGTATCATCCAGATAGAAGTCACTCTAGGGACGTATCCGAGGATAGTATCTAAGACTCTTACCTTGCCAGTGGTAGACCTTCCATCAGTTTACAATGCTATCCTCCAACATTCTTGTTTGACTACCTTCGGTACTGTCACTTCAATCTCACACTTGAAGATGAAATTTCTGACACTATTTGGGATTGGGGAGGTCCTCGGAGACCAAGCGGCCAGACGGACATGTTATTTGTCTCAAGTCACACAGGCATCTCTTCCCTAAGCTACAGGAGACCTTGATCTACGAGATGAAACAATATTGCAACAAGCTCAATCTGGTGAACCAACAGATAGAGTCCTATCGGATCTCAGCGATTTTGAAAAGTTCATCCAGATAGGAAGTTTTCTGCCTCAATCCTTTTGAGATCGGCTTATCAATTTCCTTCGAAAAACTTAAGATTTTTTTGTTTGGGTACTAGGAGACATGCTAGGGATACCAATAAAAGTGAGAGTTCATAAATTGGGCCTGGATCCCCGTCACAGACCCATTCGGCAAAAGCGGAGAAATTATTTGGCTGAGAAATTGGTAGCCATTCATGAAGTGGTAAAGAAGCTTCTAGACGCTGGATTCATTTGGCAGGTGTAATATCCAAATTGGCTGTCAAACATGGTCATGGTTAGGAAGAATAATAGAAAGTGGAGGATGTGCTTAACTTCACAAATGTCAACAAGACATGTCCAAAGGACAGCTTCTCACTACCGAGAATTGATTGTTCGTAGATTCGATGTCCGGATATGAACTTTTAAACTTCATGGACACATACTTGGGTTACAATTAAATACAAATGAGCCATAAAAATAAAGAGCACACGTCATTTATGACAGATCAAGGGATATATTGTTATAAAGTTATGTCTTTCAGATTGAAGAATGTGGGCGTCACCTACTAGCGACTCGTTAACAAAATATTTGATACCTAAATCAGAAGGAATGTAGAGGTGTATGTGGACGATATGCTCGTCAAGAGTAAGGCAATCGACCACCATATCCAAGATTTTGACGAGACCTTTAATGTCCTCGAGCACAAGCAGATGAAGCTCAATCCAACAAAGTGCACGTTTGGAGTGGTTTCTGGAAAGTTCTTGGGTTACATTATTTTATGCCGAGGGATCACGGCAAACCCGAAGAAGATCAAGATCATCCTTGACATGAAGTCCCATCGGACGGTGAAAGAGGTCCAAAAGCTAACTGGAAGAATAGCAACGCTCTCTTGTTTCTTAGCCAAATCGGCCGAGAAGTATTTGTCATTTTTTAAAGCCTTGAGGGGGACTAAGACTAACGATATCCAGTGGAGAAATGACTGTGAGGAGGCCTTCCAAAGTCTCAGGGAATATCTTTCGAATCCTCCTCTCTTGGCTTCTCCTTAGCCAGGTGAAGAATTGTATCTATATCTCATTATATCCGACACAGCCTTGAGCTTGGTGTTGATTCGGCAACAGTATGATAGGCAGCAACCTGTATACTATGTCAACAAAACCCTGGCTGATGTAGAAACCAGGTATCCTCATGTGGAGAAGAAAGCTTTGGCGCTCGTATATTTTGCTTGGAAGCTGAGACCCTACTTCCGAGCACACAAGGTGATAGTCCTGACTGATCAACCCTTAAGAGCGATATTGTAGAAGCTCGAGATGTTAGGACGACCGGTCAAGTAGGCTATTGAGTTGAAAAGTTTGACATAGAATTTCATCCGATGCCAGCCTTAAAAAGGTCAGGCCTTGGTGGATTTCATTGTAAAGACGTCGACCCCAACTCTAAGCGCTTCAAACCTTTGTGATGTAGATGAATCTCACAACACACCAACATGGACTCTACACGTGGATAGCTCTTCAATGAAAGATGGCTGTGGCGTTGGCGTTGTACTGAGAATACCTGAGAGATTAGAGAAAAAATATTCAATGATCATTAGGTTTTCAGTAACTAATAATGTCGTGGAGTATGAAGCATTGCTAATAGGACTCCAGTTAGCTAAGGAATGTTAGGCCAAAAACTTGGTTGTCTACAGTGACTCCGAGTTGGTCATCAACTAAGTTTGCGGACATTTCGAAATGAACAACCTGTAGCTATCCAAGTACATCTCAAGGGTCTAAAGTTTGACTTCGGACTTTGAGAAGGTAGAAATGGTTCACATCCCCAGAGAGGAGAATGGGAAGGCTGACTTGCTAGCAAATGTAGTAGTATCAGGAGACCCAGAGTAATATGCTTAAAGAATGCACAAAATCCTTGAGAAGCCAAGCATAGAAGATCCCGAGCGAGAGGTGATGCAAGTGTCGAGTGTTAGTAATTAAATGAATTTCTATTTAAGGTACTTGTTCGATGAGACATTACCTGAAGATTCAAATGAAGCCAAGAAGGTGAAAAAGACAGCAAGTTGATACACTATCATGGACGACCAATTATATTGGCGTGGGTTCTTTGCCCCTATTTATGGTGCTTCACTTCTGAAGAGGCTGATTATTCCTAACAAGAAGTGCACCTCGGGATGTGTAGATCCCATATTGGTGGCAAAAACCTCGCTTTCAAGCTGATGAGGTAAGGATATTATTGGCCAACTATAAAGTATAACGCGATGGAATTCGTGCGGAAATATGAAAATTGCCAAGTCCACAAGGACCTCACCCACCAACCTCACACAGAGTTTTGAGCTTTGCAATAGCCTAAGCCCTTTGCACAATGGGGCTTGATATATTCGAACCTCTACCAACTGTGTCCGGACAAAGGAAGTTTATGATCGTTGGGATCGACTACTTTACGAAGTGGGTTGAGGCTATGCCATTAGCTTGAATAACCGAGCGGAATGCAACAGAGTTCATTCGGCAGAATATCGTGTATAGGTTCAGGATTCCTGAATATATTGTGACTGATAATAGAACCCAATTTATTGGGAAACAGTTCACTAAGTATTGTACCAACCTAAGGATAAGGTTGGTTCATACGTCAGTCGCGTATCTGCAAAGCAATGGGCAAGTGGAAGTCACCAACCACACAATATTACACGGACTGAAGACTAAGTTGGAGCATTCTGGGGGCTTGTGGGTGTATGAACTGTCATTAGTTTTGTAATCATATAGAACAACACCGAGAGAGCCAATACGAGAAACACCCTTCAGCCTGTACTACGGGGTTGAAGCAATCATTCCAGTGGAAGTCAGACTGCTTAGTCTTCAAGTCAAGTGTTTCAATCTGAGTGACATGCTCAGAAATTTCGAAAAAACCTTGATATGCTCAAGGAAGCCCGAGACCTAGCAAGGCTGCGGACAGCGACATACCGGTAGAGAGTTGCAAGATATTATAATAAGAAAGTGAAGACACGCCAGCTCGAAGTAGGAGACTTAGTACCGAGGAGCATTAAGGCCACGGGTAAAAATACTAGTCGGAATACGCTTTTTCCAAACTAAGAAGCGCCGTTTCTGGTCTCAGCCATCCTTCAAAATGGGGCATACAAGTTGCACACCTAAGAAGGTAGACTTGTCCTTCGAACGTGGAACACCTCTCACATCAAAAAATATTATTAGTGAATGTATAGGCAGCCATGTAAGGTCAAGTGCATCATTTGATGTGCTTGTACCACGATTTGTTAAAGTAGTAAAATTCCTTTTGCTTATTTGCTATTTTGCATTCAATTGAATGTTTGCATATCATTTCATAAATTTACAAGACCTAGGCTGCCCTTAAGTTAAGTGAAATGATTTCTTTCACTTGTTCCAAAAGTCATTCTAAGACAGTTAGAAAAACTCGGCAAAGTCTGAGCAGCTTGTTAGAAGTCGTACTCAAAAAACTTGGCAAAGTTCGAGCGCGTCATTAGAAGTCAGACTCAAAAAACTTTGCAAAGTTAGAGTGGCTCATTTGAAGTTGGACTCAAAAACTTGGCAACGGCGCCAAGTAACCCACAAGAGGTTGAACTTAAAAATTTAAGGGGCTTAAAATAGTAAAAATGTAAATACCCTAGAGGCAGTATCTTCAACTAACAATGATCGAAAGGTTCAGACATTTTTCTCATAAAAGATAGAGTTTTTAAATAACATGCCCAAGAAATAGCGTAACACATAATCAATCCAAGTAAGAAGAGAGATTGCACTAGGAAAATAAATTTTATTCATATATATATTATGTACAGCCAAAAAAAAGAAAAATACATTAAGACCCGAAAGATCCGGACATAGAAGGATTTAGAATCTCATCCTTGTTCGGGCAGCCAACCAGATTTGATTTGCATTCAGCACTGGCATTTCTCGGATGGAGCATAGAAAGAAGAAACTTTGGGATCAGCATCCTTATTATGCGACGACATAGTACAATGCTATCCCAATACTTTCTCTCTAGTGCAGGTATGATGTTCTTGACCTTTATTGAATTTCTATGCTCAGCCTCTAGACGAAGATACCGACTCTGAAGAGAAACCTGCTATTGTTGCTGGGTCCTCAGAAACTCCTCAAGCGAAGAAATCTTACTATTTACCTCTGCAAGTTCACACTCTAGACTATTGGCGTGCTCTTCCAAAGTCTTGAAGGAGTCCAAGTCTATGCAAGATTGGGCAATTTTATCAATAATTGAAGTAAATCGGCTAACCCACTCATGTATCCGCAAGGAAAAAGTCAGTCAGCAGAGTCCTTGTTAAAGTGAAGAATCAAAGAATACTAAGAGAGCACCTTCAAAAAGGGAGATCTCCTTGGTAATTTTCACTCCTTGGACTTCAGGCTCCAATTGTTCCGACGATTGGGCCACATCAGCAACGACAATAGCTTCCTCAACGACTTCATCGGCCTCTTGAGCATTAGCCATGACCTTCGACTCATGAACCGCTTCATTAGCAACTGGTACTGGGGGCTCAGATATTTCACAATGAGCCGTGGCCCTAGTCTCCACTTGATCAATGGATGAAGTAGCTGGAGTTTCCAAAATGTCCTCGGATGTGGCTCTTTAAATGACCTTGGACAAAATGTCCATATCCACATAAACATGGACCGTGAGGCAAGGGAGCTCAGAATTGGGCACTTCAGTTGCCTTTATTTCTTCTTCTATGTTCTCACGGCCAATCGACACCTTAGCTATGTCCTCGGACGAATTTTGAATAATCGCATCCAAGGCTTCTCCATGAAGGATGGTCAGAAGGTCGAACATGGTCTCCTCAAGAGATGAAGGAACAACAAGTGGCCCAACATCAACATCCTCAGTCAAAAAAGAATGGACCATAGACTCGCCAACTGCTGAGGTTCCGACCGTCTCAGTGCCTTGTGTTGGGACAGTCTCCACGGACCTTTTTCTCCTCATCGGTTGTCTGATGACAGCTTCATTATCGAAAGAGGAAGTCTCAACTTTGGCCTCTGTTTGACGGCTCTTCACTTCCCTGTCAGATGGCTCACTAATTCTCAACGACCTCTCATTTCTCTTCGTCTTCCTCTTCTTGGCCACAGAAAGGGTGGGGCTTTCTGAGGCCCTAGGCTGGGATCCACTTGACCTTTTCCAAGGCCTCACTGATCAGCCAACAACTCCTCTTATTTTCACTAAAAGAGCTAAGATTGGCCAAGACTAAGTTGGTAAAATCTTTTACCACTTCTCTCTCTTCCATAGCAGCATCAGAATAAAAACTTGATGCTACGTTACGCCACTGATTCAATAATCCCCACTTAGAAAAAACCATAAGAGAAAAGAATTTATTCTTCCACTGTTTAGTGGAATCAGGGCTACCCCCACTGATAACGGCGAACTCAGGGCGAGGAGCGATAATAATCTAGTCCTACCTATGAGCAAACATTAAGATGACTTTCACTGCCATGATCAACACTGCCATGCTATCAAGGATTTTATCATGGCAGCAAGCAAAGACGCAGAGAGAAATAAGATACCTCATGACATTAGGCTATAGCTGGGCAACAGAAACCCCCAAGTCCCTCACGATCTGGTAAAGCTCTAAGGCCATGGGATAACAAAGACCTCCTTTTAGATGGGTCTCATACACAGTAATAAATCTATCTGCAGGCGAACAGGCCCTGTCGTCAGTGCTATGCACCACGAAGGCATGAGAGCTGGGAATCCTATACCCGGAATGTATGCTCTCAATGTCTCCATGTGAAAGTGTGGAGGCGATGTCTTTGACGTCGGGTGCCATTGAAAGAGGTTTTGAGAAAGAAGACTAGAGGAGAAAATGGGAGGCAAAAGTTTGAAGGAGAAAACCCACAGAGTTTGAAAAGAAAAGGACTTGGGGTAGCAGATGGAAAAATGAAGGGATGGAAAGACTTTTGAATCGCTGAGAATTTAAAACGCACACCTCATAATAACTAGGCCACGCATCAGCCTCCCATTAGTTGCAGGCGATAATGATGACCCTTATATTTTTAAGGCAACGTCAGTCGCATTTATGCCTCAATTGGCGGCGCACGTCAGCATCTCGGACTCAAAGGAAGTCCTCAGGCTCATTTTGATCAAGCTATTGGTTTCGATAATACCCGAGGACATTATTGGTCTCAAAAAGTTTGGTCAAACCATTGATCTCAAATATGTCCTCGGACATTTTGGTCAGACTATTGACATCAAAAAGTCCTCGAATATTTTTGTCAAATCATTGATATCAAAAATATCCCAGGATATTTTGGTCAGACTATTGGTATTAAAAATATCACCGGACATTTCAGTCAGACTATTGGCCTCAACAACATCCTCGGACATTTGTAAGGAAAAAAAAAGGTGACATATGCCAGCATCAAGCCAATACAGAATGATGGACACAGAGCAAAAGCACGAACAGATTTCTAGTAGAGAATACCTTCGCATGACACTCTAGATATTTTCGTGGCTAATAGACATGCCAAAAGGTTAAAGTTCTCAAATCTCCTGGTATGGAGGACTAGTGATGGGTACTGATATCCAAGACCCAGTCAAAAGATCCATTTCCATAAGTTGGGCCCACGTGCCATGGAAGCTTAGAAGGCTAGTTGGCCCAAGTGAAGTGATGCCTAAAGACTTTATTAAGGCCCGAGGACTAGGGTGACATCCGAGGATTCTGCTAAGCCTGCAAAATCGGCATGTCAGAGTTAGTGGCTGACTCTGTTAGACTACAAGAAGGAATGAAGGTGACATCTTAAGAAAGATAGCAGCTTTTGTAGAGCATGTGCGCCCTAAGAGGAGAGTTGACTTTTAGAGTAAGTAGGCTTTATAGAGTGGCACGATGGGTTTTCTGAGGACTTGGTTTCTAGAATTTAGTCACTCACGTCCTTGATGGAAGAAAAATTGACCAAGGTAGCATGAAGGCCGGTTAAGAAGAAAGTTAACCGGATGGACGTGTTGGCCGGGCCTTAACGGAAATGGCCAAGGAAGTTAGAAATAACCGAGATAGATAAGAATCGAGATAATTGATAATAATTGAGGTAGATGATAGTAACTGTCATAAATTGATAACAACCAAAATAGTTGTTAATGAACGGGATAACTAATAATCGACTGAAGTAGTAAGATGGAAGCTAAGAAAGTTGATTGGATTGACCAGCTTAAAGAATTAGCCTAATGACTGGATAAATTGAATAGTTAACCTGCTAGAGAGTTGACCAAAAATATAGTGTTGACCAAAATTTTAGTGTTGATTGGAATCCTTGAGTTGATCAGAATTATGAAGAAAACCAAAATAGCCATGAATAGAGATTTTATAATGAGCAGTAACAATTAAGGTCATTTGGAAAGAGCCCAAGGACTCATCAAGAGCTCAAGGACTCATAAAGAGATCGTGAAAATTAGAATGACTTTGATGACTCATAAAGGAGCTGAAGACTCAGAGAGTAGGAGCAAGAGGCAGTAAGACGTTTAACAAAATCAATTCATGAACATATCCTAATCCCACCTACTCCGTTGACCTGTTAAGAAAGGAAGATTGAGTGGAAAAAGAAGTACAAAGAAGGTGACATACTCCGTTGATCTTTCAGAAAGGAAGGTTTAGTGGGAAAAGAAGTATGAAGAAATACTAAGTAGGTGACCTACTTTCACCTGCTCTCACTTGCCCCATTGCTTATAAATACCAAATTTAGAGGTTAGAGGGAGAGTATGAAATCTGTGAGAATTTCAAAGGAGAAGAAGGAGAGAAAAGATTTTTGATTAAGTAAGGGAATTCATAAGCCCAGGACTAGGCAAGTATGCCATATGTTTTGTCCTTAGCTATCAAAAGTCCATTGGTCTTATGGTTTTAATGCCTTTCTTTTCCACGTCTTGAAGCAATGCATGATAATTACTTCTCATGATTTATAAAGAAAATACATGTTCTGTGCATGTGTTGTGCTTGGTTTTGCTCTACGAATCACACTTGAAAATTTTTTAGAATCTCTTCTGTTCACTGAGTTTGGTATTGTAGCAAAATTTGGTAAGCCTAAGCTATGGTGCATGAAAATGTTATCTTGCATATTTAAATTATGTCAATAAATATCAGCTTGCTTAGTTAAAGACCTCACCGTTTGCATGTTTTAAGGACTTTGGTCATTTGACACTCAAAAACAGTTCTTGATAGTCGAGTAGGTGCAGGACCTAAATGTAGCCGATCTGATATGTGATGGCCGAGTAGTTACAGGCCCTAAATATAGTCATTTCTGATATATGATTGTTGAGTACTTACATGTCTAAAATGTAGCCATTTCTGTTATATGATGGCTGAGTAGATGCAGGCCTAAAATATAATTATTTCTAATGTATGATGGTTGAGTAGCTCTAGGCCTAAAATGTAGCCGGATAAGAAAATTAGTTTTGAATTTGAATTAGTTTTTGGAAACCAATTCTCATGAAAAATAACATTGTCCATATTTTATACTTCATTTCGAATCTTGGATTTTGTTTCAAAGTTGTAATTATTCACATATTTGATTATTGGTGCCTTGTTGAGCAATCTACTTACTCATTACTATTTTCTTATCTTCAAACGACCAATGATTTATGTCGGACAAAAAAGAGTAGAGTCGGACAAAATACCTAGGTGTAAAGGGCTGACCTGGTTCCCTGTAGCAATACTGATCAGCCATGGAGTATTTTTGGTCATTATGGGAATTTCGTAACACCATACCACTGTATGAATTGATGGAAGATCAAAAGCTTCTGCTAAATTTTTAGTGGTTTAATAATTTTGGTTCCTAGTGGCATCTCATATGTACTTAATTTTGTCTCTTGGCCGACCGACCTAATACCTCGGACGGTCACATTGTGATCGACCTAAAATAGGCTGACTTGATGACCGGCTAGTTTTGATCCTATGTAAGCATTTGAATTTTCTTTAAAGTTTGCCCATTCCTATGTGTTTTGTAACATAGTGGTTATCTCGGCTGATTGTTCTATGATGGAGGAGATTAGAAGAATAATGGCCCATTCTGTTATAGGTTTTGCATAGTTGCTGGCAGGCTTTCTTACATACGCAAGCCCCTTATTGGGTAGCTGGATGCCAACAAGTATATATATACAAGAACAAGCTCAGAAGAGGATATGATGCAAGAAGAGAAACACAATGCAAGATGTTATTTTGCTCTTTGTTTTCACTATCTGTAAACTTGAGCTCCTTGTAATCAAAACAACCATAGTGAGATCATTTACGGACCCAGAGTTCCGTGATTATTTTCTCTCATTCAAGAGGGGTTTTCCACGTAAAATATTGTATGCCACTGCTCTCTTTCTAAACTTTACACATGCATCCTCAAAATCACTTACTCTAATTAAAGAGGACCACCCATTTTCTTTGTGTTGTACGGGTTTAGATTCGTTCTTACGGCGGATAGGTCTAAGGAAATATTTGGATCTCCGTCCGTACAAGGAACAGGATCTGAGGACGCAATGAAATCGAGTTCTTTTTCTGATATAATGGCCATTTCGCAGCCAATTTTCCTTTGATTCTTTTAAAACAATAGATTAATGTAAACATTATGCAACCATGGTGGCGACTGGAAGCAAAGCTAAATTTAACTAATTAACAATGTATTTTAAGTAATGATAAAGAATTTTGACCTGCTTATAAGAACCTTTATGACGAGATCCATCAAAAATGGTTATATTGGCAGCCTAATTCATAGCAAGCTGGGCAGGGCAATCAAGTACTAATTAGGATTTTGGAGTGGATTGGTTAAGTAAACAAGCATTACAACACTGTCCGACCTTCCAGCCATGATTGCCAAGCTCAAACAAGCTTCCTATTATGTTAACCAAGTCTCAAGCAAAGCAACTCGACTAAGCTCCCAACTATCAAGGCTGACCGACCAAAGAACCTTATGAATTGAAGAGCTCCCTAGAACCAAGCTTGTTCGGTCAACCGGCCAATAACCAAGTCCAAGCCACAAAAATAGATTTATCCAGAGAAAGGATTAAAAAAATCAAAAAATGATGATAGAGAGGAAAATGATAAATCATAACCTAAATAGGCTACAAACCAAAGAGGCAAAAGAAAATGACATTTCCTACTCGTTTCATAGTACAATGGTCAAAAGGCTAAAAAATTTGAAACATATTACACCATCATAAAAAGTTAAGGTTTGAAGGTATATATCAGGCAAAAATATCCAGGCTAGAAAAGGCTAGCAATCTGAGCCCATTAGCATGAGCCATTGGCGAGCAAGGAGCACTCTTGCTCATACAATAATAATAGGGCCCCAACCAACGAGAGGAGGACTTCTTATCTTGGCCCCTCCTACTGGAATCATGACTTCTAGCACATCCTTCTGGCCTCTTAAGATCTTTCAACTTAATGGTCTCAAGGGCTTAGCAGGCATACTCAAACACTACAAAAAAAATTAATTTTTAGTGAGAAAAAATTAGTGGCAAATATGTTTTTATCAATATTAATAATCAATATTTATAGTTTAGTGATAAAAATATATTTTTATCACTAAAAATTTAAAATTAAATACATACTAATTTATAAAAAATAAAATAATTAATACTAACCAATAAAAATAAGAGTGATAAAAATATATTATCACTAATTATAAAAAATAAATCCTAATACTTAAAAATATTTGAAAAACGTTATAAATTATTTATTAAACTATTATTTTAAAAATCTACACCTTATAAAAATTTAGTAAATAAAATTTAAATTTTAACAACTATACGCGTTGAAATTTTTTTAATTTAACATTTTAATTTAAATTAATTTAACGTTTAATTTAATTTGTTTGTTATCATGAAGCTCTGGAAGCTTCTAACAAATCCCCCTCAGCCACGTGCATGCTTTTCTTTTTTAATTAAAAAAAAGGGTGACATGTAATTATTAGATAAAAAGGCATCCAACGGCGGCAGGCATCTGAGGTAAATTAAACCTCGTCCCCATTCAAGCTTTTCATTTTGTTGAGCGTCACATTCTCTCTTCCTCTTCTCCCAATCATTTTGCTGAGCGTTGCCATTCAGCTGTTATTGTTACTTCCATAGCCGTAGCCGTTGCCTTAGAAAAAGAGCTACTGTTGCAATGTTCGTTACTTCTTGTCACCGTTGTCCATTGTCACTGTTTGGAGCTATTGTCACTGTTCATTGTCGTAAATCAGGTAAGCAATTTCTTTCATTTCTTGAAATAACTGTAAATCTACCTTATTATAGTTAAAATATAACAATTTGTTAGTTAAATTTTTTGAATCTCAATTTATAAAATAAGATTTATTTTTACATTAAAATATTTTTTACTTATTTATCGTCACTATCATCGTTTTTCGTTTAACTGTTTTTGTTTTTAAATTTTTTCTATTATTTTATTTCGAATATTTTCTTCAATCTTATAGTTGATGAAAAGCCATGATTGAAGGATAGTGTTTGAGGTATCGTCCTCTTCTGTTCAACGTCACTATCAGAGTAGCCGTTGTTCTCTATTCACTGTTTGAGGTATAGTATTAATTTTGAGCTATATTAGCTGTTTTTTGACCGTTGAGAATTTATACTGATGATTTCATTTGATCTGTACTTGGTCGTTTAGAATGAGTTTCATGTTTAATAGTCAATTTGTGCTTCATACTTGTTTCATTAGATTTACTTGATCACAGCATTCCTTTTTAATTTTCGTTTGGATTGGTGCTTAAATAGACCCACGAACTTGCTTTCTATTCTTACCACTTCTTGTTTTTTATTTTCCTTTTTTTTCTCTCTAATGTTTTTGCTAGCTCTTCTAACTAAGTGATGGTAATATAATTGGTGAAATTATTAGCCCTGGTCAAAAGTGTATGTCTGAAATTAAATGTCCAAGTTAGACGCTCAAGCTTTAAATGAGCCGTATTTTTTGCCAAAACTAACTTGGTTGGATTTAGTAAAAATTTTTAGAAATTTTTTATTTTTGACTGTTCATGAGGCAATAGCTAAGTTATTTTTAGGCATCTTCTGCCTCTTACTTATAGTTTGTCTTAAATCTGTATTAAATTTCATATTTCATCTTTTGGCCTACTATAGTATTACATTTTTGTTGAGTTTTTCTTTCAGATTTTAGGCTCTTAGTGACTAGTTGCCAAATAATCTTCTACTGCTCATATAAATGAACTCTTGTAGGTTATCCTTTATCCCTTTTATACAGTTTCGTACAACTTCAAATATGAATTAGTATTCTGACTCTATAGTTTATACTTCATTTCTATGATTTTCCGTTTTGTTATTTTATTGTTTTGTTCTATTGATTTTGTCGGTAGTTGTCTTTGCTAACAATCCTTATTCCATGACTTCAAAAGAATGATAAGGATTTGATTCTTATAGGTGATTTTTAGTGTATGGAAATAACTTTGCCCTATTACAGGCTCTAAATGATGTTGTTTTATTAGAAGAGTCTCACTCTGCCTAATGAATCGCAAGTCATAGATCTGAATTACAAAAGTCTCTTTATAATGAAAGGATAGGACTAAGTGGACCCTTTGCAAGTGTATAATAAAAGAAGACATCATTGAAGTTGGAAGAGGCAAGTATAGATTGAGGGTTACTCTAGGTAAGTTAGTGCATACACATGATATTTGCCATCATTATGAATTGAGAAGCTTCCTTTGAGTCCAATTGAAGGAACACAAATATGTGAGCATCATGGTAGTGTTCACGGAGATGTGGGTGTCACCATGGTATTAGATATGAGCTCATTATAAAATACTAGAATATCAAGTGTTTAACTCAACAATTTGAGGATATAATTAATTGTTGGAGTAATGGTGATGAAAATCATGGATTTGTATAAACAAAGCGATTTAGGATGCTAGTGAGTTGAAGTAAAATTTTTTATTTTCTTGCTAAAGGTGATGAAATGTGGGAGCTAACATATCCAGTGAAGCTAATCACTGAAATATGAGACAATATTTTTGTGGCCATTCCTTCTGCCATCATCTGACTCATCTTTGAATAAAATCGTGGCTTCTAACTATTTGGAAGAAAAGAGACTTATATGATACCTTATGTAGTAGATTGTAGAATAGTGTCTCTTTATATAAGTGTGGATTCTCCTTATACACTTTTTTAGATTGTATAAATTCAGAACCCTGGTTTCAGAAATTAAGACATTACCATACATTTAGCTAGCACTAAGGAGTGTTCCTTCTAGTAAAACTGAGGGAAAAAATTTCTAACTTGGTTTGAATTCTTTGCTCTTGGTTTTCTACTCGAATCTTGAAACTCTTACCTAACCCTATTAAATGAGTGTAGCAGGAAAACATAGAGGCAATCGGGTGCTTCTAAAAGAAGAAAAATGAAAGTTGTTGATGACCTGGCAAAATTTGAATGGTGTACAGGAGCATGTGCATCTTGCAAATTCCAATGAAAAACATTATTAATGTAATTTATATATGCCTCATTGATAATTTATCATGTCTTGATTATTGTGTGATTTTGATTTCCATCATCTTTTTAGGCTAAAGTAGATGAGATTTCGAAATTGATGAATGAGAATGAACTTCTAAAATCTGTGATTAAAGGTTTGCAGATAAGCACCATTTGATCTTGCTTGATAGCAACTTTACCTTTTCTTTACCGTATGTTCCTTCTTTTTTTTTGTTAGTTAATCTCTTATTCTACGATTGAAGACCAGAGAAAGGGGTGAAAAGAAACTCTTCTTCAAATATGTGTATACTGGTATTATACTATTATTTGAGGGAGATGTCTACACTCATGTTGATACTTAGATATATATTTTCTCTTAATCTTTAGTAAATTGAGTAAAGTTACTTCTACCATTGTTGAATTCTAGGACCCAACTATTTAGACACAGAAATGTAGTATAATAAATAGATTCTATGAATGATCTGCTTGTTAGGGTGGCCAATCGTGTTAGGACCGTATTTGGTGGAACTAGGAGTTTGACAATGACAATACGCAACACTGAGGAGCAATGGTCAATGTCTAGTCTTTATTCACAGTAGTTATGGTTTACCAAAAACACTTAAGATATGTTTGTGGAGTATGTGACAAGCAGATGATATAGTATTGATATACAAAACTAGAGGAAAATAAATTCAAAATTAAAATGGTTGATAGAAGCTCTAGAATCTAAAACTTCTAGACATAAGATTTAAATGCAATATGTGAAATTCTGAGGACAAACAAGTTACATATTAGTGGTTTTTTCTTCTTCTCTTTTTTTTTTTTTTGGGAGGGGGGACGGCTAACCTAGTGATAAGCATAATAATAACAATATTAATTTGTGCTTTATTAATTTATTCAATAATAAAATGTAGAATATGAGTGAAAATAATTCAAAGTGAAATAAATAGCAAATGATGGGTTGCGTTGGCACAAAATCCGTTGCATGAACTTTGTATGAGATGGTAATATCCATCTTTAATATCAATTTACTTATAGGCCACTAATATATGACATCTTTTATTACTAGCTAATACTCAAAAATTTATAGGCAGCGAAACACCACACATTCACATCTCACAAATTCGATAGAGCTAACGGAATAATGAAATTGTTTGTAAAAGAAAAGAAACGGAAAGATGGAAATTGGGTTGATAATGAGTTCGAAAATGCATATCAGAAGCTTTTAGAATTATACGAGGCTCAAGTTGAACAAAATTGTGTAGATAACTTGACGACAGAGGAAGCTTTCTCAATTGTCCTTGGATGTAAATCTACGTATATAAGAGAGATGTGAGAAGGTCCTCAACCAACTGAAAATGACTATAACTATTTAGAAAACCTTTATAGTGAGATGCCTATATGCCTACAAAATGGTATTAATATTCGGATTGAGGTTGAAGTACGACGGTTGGCAGATTTGCTAAATCAAAAGAAGTCAAAGTTTCGTACTAAATTGCTTATCGAGTTGAAAACTGATCTATATACTTGATATGCGATTTTTATTAAATAAGAATTATCTACAATGTAAATTTCAAAGATTGTAAGTTTATAATTATCTTTTTTTATTATATTTTTAAGTGTTTACATAGTCTATATAGATAATTTTGATAGCCATACCTTCAAATCATAAATATGTTATGCCTACTGTTCAAAATGTTTTCATACGTTCTGCATACTCTTTCCTCAAGTTGATTTTTATATGTTTTCAAGTTGCCTGCTGTCTAGACAAGATATGACAGTATTGGGCAAAGTTGGTGCTATCGCTAGTGGAGATTTTCAAAGTTTGAGATGATTATATTGTGGGTTTATTTAGGTTTATTCAAGTTGAGTATGATTTGTCTGGACATTCAATTCTGTCACAAATAACTATATTATCTTCATTGAATTGGAATTATTATTGTGTATTTGTATTTGCTTGCTTCAATTATGGCCAGTGGAGCATTTATTGTACTGCTAGTATTGAATTCTCAGGTTCTTGAAATCTTCATTGAATTCTTAGAATCTAGAAGTGTGAAGAATCAGTTTGGGTTTTGGAAAACTGTTTACTTCTACATCACAAGCTGTACAGCTTGTACAGCTTTCTTTCAACAAAGAAGAGGAATTACTTCCATTAGCAACAAAATGTATAGCTATTTGATTCTTGGCTTTCTTGCAGGACATTGAGAATGCAATTAACCAAAAGAATGATAAAAGTATTCGAGGAGCGGATAGTGGCTCATCATTTAGGTTTCAGGTAATTTATATGTCATAATTGCCTAAATCTTTTAATGATAACAATGAATAACATTACTTATGTTACTCATTAAAGGGAGAAGTTGCAAGGCCATTTGACAAGAATTAGAAGTGAACTTGTGATCAATTTAGTAGGCCTGTTAGCAGAACTACAAGCTAATTTAAAGTTTTAAAAGGCCACCTGGCTTTCTCTTTCTCGACTGATCGTATTCTAAAATAAGTGGAGGTTAGAGCCTTTGAGGCGATATTAAAAATATTATTTTCCTTATTTGTTTAGTTTATTCTTGAGTATGATTAGATTATATTGAGATATGTAGAATTACATTAGAGTTATTTGTAAAATAACTACTTACACATAACAGCCGAATATTCAAAAAAATAAAAGACCCAATCAGATAATTTTAGCATTTAAAGGAGGTATACATACAAGTTTAAATTCAAATTATAAATTTTAAATTTAAGTATATTTTGAGTACTTAATGTGTGAATTACCTGATTGCTATCTCAATTTTTTGAACTGATTGACATTTTAAATTATTTGTTGATTAAACCCTCAATGGTACTTGGCAACCTTTGAGCTGTATGAATTATTTTGATTTGATAATTAGGCTGTAAACTCTAATTAGCATTTTGGACAAAGTGTTAGGGCCTTGGCAATCTCGACTTCATTCTAGGACTAACATTGTGAGAATGAGTAGCGAGAATCAGAGTGTTAATCAAAGTATTAGTATGAAGAAGTTGCATTTGAGTTTTCAGGAGCCTAAGTAGAGATCAGCCGGGACATGAAAACTGCCGCTGGTTTTCTGAAGCTCAAGGGATATGGAAATGAAAATGGAATTCTCATTGAAAATGGTTTTCTGTTGCTGGTTTGAATTATTTACATCAGCTGACTGCTCAATGAAAATAACGGGAGCATGAGCCTTTTCGTTTAATACAATTCTTTTAGTTGGTTTATCAGCTTCAGAGCATCTCTTTGCTTCAGAGCATCAGTTGTAAATTCGACCATTCTTCTATTGTTGTAAATGTTTTTTAAAAAATTATTATAAGACGATTTGATATGAAATTCATTTGTATTTTTGATCAATATAAATTTAATATTTGTATTAAAATTTTATCCATTAAAGTATATAATTTAGATGCATATGAAATTCATTTATCCATATGGCTATGGCATGTCAAATGTGTATTCCTTAGACTATTCTCACTTTACTCTATATGCCTATAAGGCCTTCTTCTTTTTTATTTTTTTATTTTTTGATAAATAATTAAATTTTATTAATTAAAAACAAAAAAATACAGAACCTATAAGGCCTTCTTCACTGAAATACTAACCTCCCCACAGTTGCTTATTTGGGTCTCTAAACTTTTCCTTAATCATTTCCTATTTTCAATATGTCCAGGTCTTCATCAATGGGGAGTCGGGTGCTCATGCGTGATTATTTCAATATTGCAACATCTGATGGGTGTTTGCATGCGGGTTAAAATTTGCACTTATGCTTGACTCATGTTTGAATAGTGCATATGTATCAGTCTGTTATTTAAGAGTTTTTGCTCATTTTTCATGCATTTCTCTGAAAATTTTGAGAAAAGTGAGAGCAGAAGAAAAAGAAAAAGAGAGAGAAGAAGAGAGAGGAAGGAGAAAGTGAATTTAAAATATTTTTAAGTAAATCTTTAGTTAATCTTAGTGAAGACAAGTGTATCTAATTTCATTTCCAAGCCTATTTTCCCATTTCTTTTGAAATTATATTACATAAATATTAGATTTTCTTTTTATTTTATGAGATTTCAAAGATTTTTACCTAAATTTAAGTATGTTATTTTAAAAATTTTAAGAAATTGTACTTATATATTTCTTTTATGTAAATATTTGGCGAGAACTTATTTGATTTTGAAAAAGGACGTTTTGTCCCCAAATAACACAATAATATTTCGACCCCGTAAAAGATAAGTAAAGTAGTATAAATTTAAATATTCAATACATGTAAAGAATATTTATATCTAGATATCGAAACAAATAACATGCATAAAATGATATACGATAATAGACAATAATAAAAAGAGACAACTTTTTGGTGACGAAGAAAAAATTCGATATCCATGATAATCGAGAAAAATCCTCCGTATTTCAACGGCCAGAGAAGATATCTACTATGAAAATTAACATACATATCAGGTGGCACAGACGTGCTAACTTAACGGACTTACTCCTATCTTGTGATCCCTATCAAGGAACTCTTTGGATTTGTTCGCGGTAATGGAACCAAGATACCTTTCGGTTTTACATCAATCTTCTCTTACGAACCGCTTGAAAGATCAAACACTACTTGAACCCAATGTCCACGCCATCAATATCGCCATGAAGGTTAACAAGCGGAAAGAGGCGTATAAGATAAAACACATTATGGAGAGAAAACTTTGTTAATGAAGCACAATCATTGGAGGAAAATTTTTTCATAAATGGAGCACACAAAATAAGAGATGCCGCTCCAAGGTCATTCAACGGTCCAAATAAGTGTTAGGACAACTAAAGGAAGGAGGAAATTTATAGAAAGTTCAAAAATCCCGTTTAAAAAAGTTACCTGTTGCCACGACACTTAAGCATGGCTCGAGCGCACCGAGGGTTTCAGAGAAAACCCTACCGGCACTCGAGTGATCAACAGCGAGCTTTGAGTGGGGTGTTTCTCGAATTTGGGCTCAAGCGGCAGGCGAGCGCATGGCAGGCATGGGTCTTTGGGAATCTGGGCTCGAGCGAATATCACGCGAGAGGTAGGCGTGGTACAGAAGTTGATCTAGGAATGGACAGACACAGGTACAAGTTGATGTAGTACTTTGAAGAACATCACCCAATATCAGCACACGACTAAATAGGGTCACAAAATATGTTAATTATAAAAATGGTGCTAATAATTTTCCCCTTTGATAATTTCGTGACAAAACACATAAAGAAAAAATTCAAGAGAAGTACGGGTTCAGACACCACCGAGATAGAACCCGTGTATATAAAAATCTATATCTAGTGAGAAAAAATAAATCATACAAGTAAACATAAAAATCTACACGAGGACTGTTGGTCAATACTGTGACTGCTTTGCCGATATTATAGCAGTATTATTTGGTCAAATATGGTTAGTATAAATAGGCATAATACAAGATGATATAATATGATTGTATTAATAGAAAGAGAAGATAACCATACACAGTAACTGATAGCAAATGACACGTCAGAAAAGAACAGGAACAGAAATAAGAATATCACAATAAATGGAGGCAGGAAAATCTTTAAAGTCAGTAACATAATGAAAATATCACAACCCCATGACAAATCCAAGAAGAATTCCTCCTAACAGAAACAAGAATATCTCCCTCTAACAAAAATAATGACGTCCCCCCTATCAAAATTGGAACTCCCCATAACAAAATAAGAAGTCGTCTACTCTCCCTTTTTGTCACGAATGACCAAAGGGTAAGGGAGCTCACTATTCTTAATTTATAGTTTCTTACCACTTTTATAGTATTGTTTAAGTTCATCACTTAATCATTTAGATGTTTGATATGGTGAATGAGATGCTTTATATTTGAGTTTTGCCGAGACTTATATTGATGCGATATTACGGGACAGTAGGGGCGAATATGGCAAATAATACCGCACCCATGTCATGTTGGGACGAACGTAGAATTGATGTCAGAATTAGACCTTTGTTTGCCAACGGTTTGTGATTAACCCAATGACAAGGGAAAACTCTTGATGGTAGATTACTATAGGAAGATGTTATGCTGTTTTGTCTTAGAATCGAAGTAGCTCGGACAAATACAGTTTTAGGATTAATATAGGCTTTTAAGGCTTATTCGGAATAACCCAACTCAGTTTTATTTCCTCTAAATATTTTCAAACCGGGCATATGATCCAATTGTTTGGACCAATTTAAAAATTATTTTAGATCATTGCGAGCAGTTTTGAGATCAGATTCAAGTGCCTTGATCTTTTCGGTAAATAAGTTAGTTAACTTTTCAACTTCTTAATTTTTTGTATCTAACTCAGATTTGTGAGCTAATTTGTCTTTTCTAAGTTTTGTCAGTTTATATTTTAATGACAAATTAGTTTTCTTAACTTATAAGCATTCCTTAAATAATCTGTCATAAGCATCCTGAAGGTCAGAAAATTCAGCTTCTGACTCGTTCTCAGAGTCATCGGATTGTTTAAGAGTTTCTTCTAAACGTTTATCATTTTCACACATTGAGATCATAAATGCTATATACTTGACATGGCCATCTTCAGTACATCTTTTATTATTTGCGTCTTCTTATCACTTAATGTTGCACTAACTTTCAAGGCTTGACCTTATTGGCGTTTAAAATTTAGACATTCAGCACGATAATGGCCAAAACTTTTACACTCATGGCATTGAACTCATTTGGTATTTTTTGATTTGGAGTTCTTAATTTTATGTCAGTCTTACTTCTTAGATTTAGGTGATTTTTTCAAATCCATATTTGGTTTGTGTGATAATGATTTATTTTTCTTCAAGAATTTTTTAAAATTCTTAGCAAATAAGAAAAAATCGTCATCGCTACACGATTCTTCATCGGAGTCCCGATTTCTCTCTTTTCTATTTGATTTTAGAGCAATTGATTTTTGCTTCATTGATTGTGGAAGTGTGTGCTCATAAGTTTGGAGAGATCTTACAAGTTCTTCAATCTTTATTTTATCAAGATTTTTACTTTCTTCGATTGCGGTGACTTTAGATTTAAATCATTCAAGGAGTGATTTATGAACTTTTCTAACAATTCTAATTTCAGGAATTAATTATCCTAAATTAACTGTGGAGTTCACAATATTGTTTAATTGAGTATAGAAATCATCGAACGTTTCATCATCTTTCATATAGATTTCTTCAAATTTGGTAGTTAGCATTTATAATTTTAAATTTTTTACAAGTTTGGTTCATTTATGAGTGATTTCAAGTATATTCTACGTATCTTTTGCGGTCTCACACATAGATATGCGTTTAAAATCTTTGAAAGATACAACCATAAAAATAGCATGTAATCCATTACTATTCCAATTACATGCATCAAGTTTTTCTTTTGACCACAAAGATAGAACTTTTGGTTCATTGGTTCATCGTTAGTTGAACTTCTTGGTGGTGTCCACCCCATTTGAGTGCTAGCCCACACTCGCTTATCCATCGATTTGAGAAAGGCTCTCATACGAACTTTTCAATATACATAGTTGTTCCCATTAAAGAATGGAGGAATGAAGAGTGATCCACTCGTGTACATCTAGATCGATGGTCGCGGATCGGGGTAAGTCTCTGATACCAATTGAAAAATGACGTTTCATCCCCAAATAACACAATAATATTTCGACCCCGTACAAGATAAGTGAAAGTAGTATAAATTTAAATATTCAATACACGTAAAGAATATTTATATGTAAATGTCAAAATAAATAACATGCATAAAATGATATACGACAATAGGTAATAATAAAAAGAGTTAATTTTTTTGGTGATGATGGAAAAACTCAATACCCATAATAATTGAGAAAAATCTCCGGGCTTCAACGGCCAAAGAAGATATCTATGATAAAAATTAACATACATATCGGGTAGTACAGATACGCTAATCTAGCCGACTTACTCTTATCTTGTGATCCCTACTAAGAAATTTCTTGGATTTGTCCGTGATAACGGAAGCGGATTCCTTCTGATCTTCACGTTAATCTTCTCTGACGAACCACTTGAAGGACCAAATACCACTAGAGCCCAGTGTCTATGCCACCAGCGTCGCCACGAAGGTTAACAGGCATGAAGATGTGTATAGGATAAAACACATTGTGGAGAGAAAACTTCGTTAATGAAGTACAATCGTTGGAAGGAAGTTTTTTCACAAATGGAGCACACAATATGAGAGATTTTTTAAGTTAGATGCCGCTCCAAGGTCGTTAAACAGTTTGAGGGTTTTAGAGAAAACCCTATCGGCGCTCGAGCGATCCAACAACGAGCTTCAAATGGGGTGTTTTTTGAATTTGGGCTCGAGCGACAAGGCAGTACACGGCAGGTGTGGGTCTTTGGAAATTTGGGCTCGAACGAATATCAGGCGAGAGACAGGTGGTGCAGAAATTGATCCGAGAATGGATAGCCACGGGCATAAGTTGATGTAGCACTTCGATAAACATCACTTAACATCGGTACCCAACTAAATAAGGTCATGGAATATGTTAATCACAAAAATGGTTCTAACAGATTTTGTAATGATATTTTTTCCCAAATATGAGAAAAATTCGTATATTATTTTTTGATATAGAGTTTTCTATTTTGTCTAAATTAAAATTATTGTAAAGAATTAACAGAATATATTTAAACATATTTTAATAATTATGGTAATTATACCAAAGGGGTTGATAATGGATGGAAAATGGTATAAGATCCTAGGCCGAGAGAGCTATCTCCTGGGGTTGACAGACTCGTTTTATTTTACAAGTTTAATAAATGATAGAACCATCCTTAGAGTTCTTATGATGTTTGAATTCAATAGAATCGGAGTCAACCAAAATATGTTCATAATACTGTTGAGTTTTAAAGATCACAGCTGTGTTGCATAGGCAAATTTGGTAGAACATTCCAGTGGTAATGGTTAACAGATCCTTGAGTAAAGGTTGTTTAATGAGAGTTGTCATTGCTATATGCAATTTCAGTGGTTTGGTAATGTAATATGTTTGGTTAGTATTTTGGATAGTAGGTTGAATAGAGGAAGAGTAAGATGTTAGACAAACAGCATCTCTAAATGAAAGAGGTGAAAATTCAAATAAGGTTGCATATTGGTTGGATATTGGTAAAATTTGTGACTTAGGTATTGCATAGTCTTTTGTAGATTGTTTAGTTCGTGTAGATAGTGGTTGAATAGCTTTGTTTTGACCTTTATTGGACTTAGGCGGCATGGTTTTCATATAGAAAGTTTCTTGTTAAAAAATCTAGTATTGAATTTGACGTGCTTTTAACAAATTCAATATCAAAATAAAAAATTAACAAAATTGCTTGCTATCTAGTAAATACCCGTTTAGAAATTAAATTTTTGACGTCTTTTTGTAAATATATTTTGCTACTTTACAATTAATACGTAGTAAAAAATATTTATTGTATAAATATTTTAAAATTTTGATATGTATAAAATAATGGATAAATTTTTTTTTAATTGTCAAATAATTCTTTTGTGGTCCTAATGACACTTCTGAATGAAAACGTATGATTTGTGTATGTTTTTGTTATTCTATTTTTTACTTAAGATTACCTCCATAACCTATGTTTGATGCATCAATTTCAACTATATGGGATGCATAAGGATGTGGAATGCCTAAGTATAGTAAATATTGAACCTGCTGTTTAAGACTCTTAATGATATTAGTATGTTCCTCTGTTTAGGAAGGAGGATTCTTTTGGAGTCTTTGATATAAATGTCTACAAATTTATATATGTTTGGGATTAAAATCTGTAATATAATTAAAAAAACCTAAAAATTATTGCAATTGATTTTAATCCTTGATTTTGTTAGGAAATTTACTAACAAACTCTATAGAACGTTGGATAGGTACTATTATATGTTGATAAATATTAAATCCTAAAAATCTAATTTTTATTTGAAATAATTTGTTCTTTGGAGAAGATACAATTAATCTATTTTGTTTGATAATATTCAATAATTGATATAAATGTTTAAAATATTGGTGATAGAATTTGAAAAATAGTAAAACATCATCAATATTTACTATGATAAATTGTGTATATGGGTTGAAGATTTGATTCATGATATTTTAGAATTTCGATGGTGCATTTTTAAGTTCAAATGGTATTACATTCCATTCATAATGACTAAATGGGACTATAAATGCTGTATTATATCTATCGTTTTCTTTGATATGAATTTGATAGAATCCAGATTTCATGTCAAACTTTGAAAAAAATATTAGCATTGTATAGTCTGTTAATTAAATCTTTCTTATTGGGTATTGAATATCTTATCCATTGTAAGACTCTATTAAGTTGTTTATAATTGATTACTAATCTAGGAACACCTTATTCTAATTCTATATTTTTTATTACATAAAATGCAGCGTAGCTCCTGGGTGATTTAGATGGTCAGATTAATGTTTTATCTGCTAAATCTTGAATTTCCTTTTTGCAGTATTCTAAGAGTTCTTAATTTATTTGTAAGAGTTCTTAATTTATTTGTATAGGTATGGCCTTAGTAGGGATTTGACTCACATGAAAAGCCTTTTCATAAGGTAAATCTACTTCATATTACTTTCTATCCATGACAACAGTTGGCAGGTTTGAATATATTTTTTGTTTAAATATTTGATGTGATTTTTTAATTTTTATTTATACTAGTGGGTTGGTTTATTATTATTCTGTATTTACTATTTGTATGTCTTCTCGTAAGTAATAGATTTGTTTCTTCTTTTTATTAATAAAATTAATTTGCCTATAAATAAATACTACTTGTAATTTTTGTATTTCTTTTTATTTCACAAGATGGATAAAATGGAAAAGATTATTAGTTTCTAATATTTGTGTAGATATGCCTTCTATAGAAGTAGTAAATGGATATATTTGGATAAAAAAAAGAGTTCTAAATATTATATCTTGTTGTAAATCTTTGACTAAAATAAAAGTTGATTGAAAATAATATCCTTGGTTATAGATTGTTGCATTTGTTAACTTATATCTAATATTTAATCTGGATTTGCTTACAGTATGTAATTTTTTTTTATAATTTTTTGATAATATCTTGTAGGTATTAATCCTTCTTGTATGCAATTCTGATCCATACCTATATCTAGTAAGAGCATTAATTTTGAATTATATTTATTATTTACTGCTAATGTTATTTGATAGTACCATTTTTAAAAATTTATTATTATTATTATTTGTAAATATTGTTCATCATTTGGTTCTTGTATAGTTTGGTTAGAGGTTGATGGTTGATTAGGTTGACTTGATATCATAGTTTCTAGTTTTGATGTTGTTTTTGATTCTAATAGTATTACTCTTACATCTAACTGTAATTCTTTGAATTTCATTTTATATAATTGATTTTTTAAATCTTTTATTTCATCTTTTAATTGTTTAATTTTTTTTATATGTCTACTGTTATTATTTGTTGAAATATAGATAGAGTTTTCAAATATCTTTGTTAAGCTAAATAGTTCTAAATTTTCATATGTTTTTTTTTATGTCAAAATATCTTTTAGTCTAAGTAAATACTGTCATTTGATATCAAGATCTTCAATTTTGTCTTTAATACCTATTAGGAATTCTTTTTTTTTTTTTTTTTGATATTAACATGTTAACTTGTAATTTACAATTACATAAGTGTTATAATTCTATGACTTTATTGTCTCTTTCTTCTGAGTCGAAAGATGATGTAATTGATTTATTTTCCTGAACTTCATATACTTCATTGTCATTTTGTGTAGGTTAATTTTCTGGTTCTTTTGAGTCACTTATCAGAAGAGAGATTAGATTATTATACATTTGTTCATCATCTTTGAAGAATTCATAATTTTTTTTTAATTTACATTAATTAGATTTGTGTCTTGGTTATTTATATTTCTAGCATATTATTTTAGGTTGGTATGTCAATTTTGCTTCTTGATTATATGGTTTAGATTTCTTTCTATCCGATTTCTTTTTATTAGGTTGATTTTGGCTGTAATATGAGCTGTGTGATTTTTTGGTTTATTTGAGATATTTTGGTTTTCATTGCGATGGTACTTTAAAATTCTTCATTCCATATTGTTGACAAAATGTCCCTAATTGAGTCTTAAAATTTTTGTGATTTTTATGATATTTATGTTATTCTTTATGTTCTTGGTATGAGAGCAATCCTTTTTCCTAATAAAAGTAATTAATTGTCAAAACATCATGATAATTAATAGGATTATAAAGCAGTATAATATAATACTTTTTACCTCAAATTTTATGGTCATTTCTGATTTATCCGGTTTGAAAAAATCTATCCAACTACATTAACTCATTGGTTTTCTGAATAGTGACTATATTTTGGTCTTATTTCAGCCATCTATTCCACCAATATTAATGAATCCAAGCTCTATTATGAAAAATTAGCAACGGAGATGTTTTTTTATCATAGAAAGATTATTTTTCACATTGAATATTCAATCCCATGGATAATGGCATAGGCATTCCCTTGCCAAGCATATTATGAAGGCACACTCCTATCAATTGTTCGAAAATTCAGAATCAAATGGTGAGAAAAATTTGATCATTCTATGATCACTTCCATGAGAGTTCAAACTAATATGCAAGCTCACAAAGCAGTTAAACAAAACACTGAAGGAAGTCTCATGGACTCTTCTGCCTTTAGTGGTCCTACAACAACTTCCTCTGCGCCTCTGACTCAGATCACAACTTCACCTACACCATCAACGTCCTCCAGGTAATCTCGATAGTCTGCTCTCCAGGCCCAAATTGCTCAATTTGAAGCCCAAGCCAAAGCAGATCAAGAAAGAATGCAACGCTATATTCAAGACTTAAAACAGTGTTTGGCCGATCACACAGATGAAGTTTCTTCTGGGTTATCAACCCATGATCAAAGTACACCACTGTTTGATCCAACTGCTGATCCTACGGGTCATACTCAGGATCCCTTTGATTTCTGAGTTAAAAAAAAAAAACTAAAAATGTGTTAATTTGTAGGTATTCAAAGATTCATCCATTTTTTAACTCATTTTCATCATATGTGAAAAGGCTATTCATGACATCGACAGCAATAACAAAATCTTTCATCTCCAATAGCCTGAAATTACACGTGCCAAACGGAATATGTAAAGATTCTCCACAAGTATGCCAAAAGGCATCCTTTTTTATTATTTTCTTGCAAAGGTCAAAAAAGAAAAAAAAAAACAGTACAAGCAGAGCACTAGCAACTGTAATATTGGCCATTATTAAAACTAGACAACAATGACTGGTTGATGAAGACTAATGGTGTAATGTACCTATATTTTGAATATTGTGATATAATAAAAAATATTAAGTAATGAAGAAGTTATCATAATGGCAAAAGAAGTTATTATCTGTTAAGGACGAGAAGGTTGACCAGCAGGAATGAAATGTTGACTTGCCCAAATAGTTGATCGGATTGGTATATGGTTGACCGGCTGTATTAAATAGTTGATTGGATCAAAGTGTTGGCTAACCAGGAAATGATGACCGGCAGGCAGTGAGGATGAATGTGGTCAACATACGTTGACCGGCCGATATGCATTACGCCTTATAGTAAAAATGATCAGCTTACATGAATATACCAGAAAAGGGGTAAAACTGCAGGTTTGGATGAATTTACTGGAATGGGCAAGATGACCGGTATGCATGAAAATTACCGGTTTGCACAATTTTTCTGGTATGACAAAAATGGTGGATTTGCACAATTTCTCGGTTTGTGTTTTGAGATAAATGACCAACATACATTTGAGGCAAAATGACCGGTATGAATGAAGGGCAAAAGTGACTGGTATAGATAAAAAATAAAAATAATAAAATACTAGTATGGCAAAATCATCGGTATGAGTGAAATTATTAGTGTGGGTGAAATTACCGGTATGGATAGATGGCATGTATGGGCAAAATTATCAGCATGGAGCATTTGACTAGGATGTAGAATTTGCCTGGTATGACGCATTTGGCCGGAATGCACAGTCTGCCAATATGGAGCATTTTAAGCGGTTTGGTCAATTTCCCGAAATTAAGCAAATGGATGGAATGAAGAAAAATGACCAGTATGATTGTGATTAAAATTATCGATATTGATTTGCAGCAAGGATAACCGGTATGCACAATTTGTCGGTATACATGATTTGCCGGTATGGAAATTGGCCCGGTATGAATGAGGAAAAATGACCGACATGCATCTTTGAGGCAAATAACCGATTGCTAAAATATCCGGTCAATGTGTTGATCGGATAAGCTGGAAAAACAGCCGGTTTGCACTAACGGCCGAAGTGGATGAAAATGACTGGTATGTATGTAAGGAAATTGTCGGTATGAATTTCGAGGGGAAAATGGCCAGTTGGCCAAAAATACCGGGAATGGAGCATTTTGCCGATTTGGACTATTTTGCTTGGTATAAAGCAAAATGTCGGAATGGTACAATGGACGGAAAAATACATTTCGGGTGGTGTATTTTGTCAGGAAGAAGCAAAGTGATGAATGGAGTAAAAATTACCAGCATGAATAAACAGCGAAAGTAACCAATACATATGTAGCAAAATCATCGGAATGGTTATACCAGAATGGATGAGAGTAAAGTGATGGATAGTTATAGATGCTGGAATGGGTAAAAATATGGAAGAATATTTGACCGGTATGATTGTAAGGAGAAATAACTAGAATGAGTGTTTCGGGAAGAATAAATATTATGGGCGATTTAATACAAAATGCCGATTTGGTGTAATTTGCTAGTATTGATCAAATTATCGGTATGAACAAAATAGCCGGTATGCGTGAAATGCCGGTTATGGCCTACTTGCCCGATGTAAACAAATTGCCCGGTATGTTTGACTTGTCCGTATAAAACAAAATAATAGAAAATATCGATATGAAAATAACCGGTATGGTTTGAATAGGCAAAATTGGAAGGGATGCAGTTCTGACTGATGGCAGAAAAGGGTAGTAGGCTCGGCACCCGAGCAGCGCTCGAGGCGCCACTTGAGCACGTTTAGCAGAATACCTCACTTGAAGGATGCCCGAATGGCGCTCGATCGCGAGCATTAAAAGTTTCACTAACTTGCTTTCCATTTTATTTAAATAGGGTAAGGAGGAGAGAGAAATGGCACGCCACAATAGAACACGAAGGAAAAAGGGGAAATAAGGGGAAAGGAGGAGGGAAAAAAGGGAAGAAGAGGAGATTTTAGTCACTTCTGATCCGATTAGAGTAAGAATAACAGTAGATTTGATTAAGATAAGTATACCTCGGACATTGTTTTTCAATTTTACAGCTTTTTAATATCTCCATTTTGATATTTATACTCTCAAACTCACGCTCCCAAAGCTTTGTTACGATTAATGTGTATTCCTCATAATTTCTTTGTTAGATTTTAAGTTTATACTTATATATGATGATGTATAGCTCCGATTTTGTCATTTGATATGCGATTTGTGTTCGATTTGTATTAGAAAGTTTTGACCTAAACCCTAGCTCAAAAATAGTGATTTATTTGATGGAAAAACTTTGAGTAACGAGATAAAATATTATTTGGTGTATTAGGTAAGCTTGTTTGATGATTTTTGACTTAAATGTTGTATAAAGGCTACACTGCGGAATTTTTGAGAACTTCTGAAGCTATCTGTAGGTTTGATTGTATGAGTTTGATTTGGCCTTCAAGGCACAATAAGATAAGAATTAAGAAATAAGGATAAGAATATTTTCTATTTAGTTAAATTAATAAGAAATCGGACCTAGGACTATTATTTAGTTAAGTAAAGTTCTCCGACATGCCTTAAAACGTGACGGTGGTAATTAAGGATAATTCAATCCATGGAGTTGTACGTAATCCGCCATTTCTCAGGGTGTTAGCCTAGAGGGTAAAATTCTGTATCTGACTTGCCTTCAGGAGGTGATTCTATAATTGATCCCGTTAGAAGGGATATATCTATTCTATTTCTAGCCTCTAATTGTGTGCATAACACAATCCATCCCTGATTATTCATCCTTTCGACTAGTAGGGTCTATTAGTGCAGTCCTTTGAATAGTAAAGTTAAAATTTCAGAACTTACAGAGTTTGATACCGGTTTCTGATGTCTGATATCTGTTATACTGAATCATGCTTTCTCCTGTTTTCTCGTACGTCTCTGATCTTCGGATATTTCCATGGTTTCGCTTAATTGTACTTATATTCTACATGAAAGAATTATACTTGAATGTTTTTATGGAAAACTGCTGGGCTTTGGCTCACTTTCTATTTTTTCCCTTCAAATAAGACTGTAGAACTGATTTCGGATGAGTAAGGATAGATAAAGCCTAGCCAAGAAGATTTTTGGGAGCTTCAAAGCCTATTTTGGGGGTTTGATAAGTTTGAATGTAAATACCAAATTGTGGATGAAAATTATGTATTGATGGTTATAACATGTTCTGTATTTTGTTAGAATAGTAGTTATACTTCCGCGGGTTTATTTTATTAACATAGTTGCTTCCGCTACCTACTTTTTAGAATTTGTACAAGTCCTAGACAGTATCTCTTGTGTGAAGTTTGATATAGTGGACAGGGATGTTGAATTAGAGCCATGGTTGTATATATGGCATTAGAGGATCCTGTGCCAGTGAAGTAAATGTGTAATGATGTTTGTTAGTTTGTATATTGGCATGTTTTACTTAGGTTGATTGTACCAGTTTGGCCTAGTTTTAAGAAAAATTTTATCCGTTTTCCCTTAGAACTTTAAATGTCATTTTGGGCTTTAGTTGTGTATGATCATGACGGAGGTTATAAAAAAAAAATTTGTTCCGTTACAATTGGTATCAGAGAAATGAAATACTTTAGATTTTGATATGAATTTATACGGAAGCTTAGGATGATTAAATGAGTAGAATAGCTAAGTTGATCCATTTATAGTTAGTCATTCTAATTTTGACAAGTTGGTTAGCATTAAGTGGGACGAAGACATTACGTTAGAACGCTTTGTGTCCTAGTTAATACTAGGGTCTAAATTTTGATCCGACCAAGTTGCTTTTGTCAAAGTGAATGGAAGATAGTAGAATTTAGAAGCCTACAAAACCATAGCTCTAGCTTATAAGGTTTAATTTGGGTTTTTAAAGTAGAAAATCTGAATTGAAAACTGCTTAAGGTTAGCGGTTCTGGAATGATTGAATTGCCATTAATTGAGATTTGAGATTTGGGATTTGATGATTTGTGGGAATTGTCTTTATAGGATGGCTATCTTGGGAATGTTTGATTTATGGTCGCTGTATAATCTAGGTGCCCTATATGAGCCAATGGATATAAGTTATAAGAAGATTAGTGATCCACAATATGAATGAATAGATAGAATAGTAGAAGTGTGTGTAGGCTCATAACTTCCATATGACTCTTGATGTGATTTAAGAGGCTCAAAGTGAATGGCCATATATTTCAAAGATATGTAGAGGTTTGTTAAATTTTTGCTAAGTTGGCCATTCTTATCAATATGGATTTCGTAGTTTAGGAAGATGCCAGTTTAAAAATATATCAACGAACTAATGAGGATATAGAGCATTTCTGATTTGAGATCTGATTTTGATTTGAGGTATTTGCCAAAATCTTAGCCAACTTGATTAGAGAATTATGGGTGTCAAGTTAAATTGGATTGAATGGTGGATTACAATCAGAAGGTTCGTGATTAGGAAATTAATTAGAGTTACGCAGTGAAATTGTGGTGAACCCATATATTTTAATGTTCAATTTGAGACTCAGAAGGAACAATTACTTTCGAGGTTGAGCGTAAACTGAAGCAAGAATCCTTTGAATGATAATCAAGGAGTGTTTGAGTTGCTCAACGGTAGGGTCAATGATAAGTTGAGCTTGATGTACTAAAGAAAGTAATTAAGGTTCTTGGTTGTCCAGATGAAGTTTAGTTAGCTAAGGTAAGGTAGGGCTGATAGTGGGCTTCTTAGTGTCATACTCCATCTCTTAGGAAGTTTTTGGAAGCATTTGGTTTTAAAAGAATCCTTTTCTTCATGTAATATTTTTGGATGGCTAGAAGATGAAGTTAGTTAATGAAGACAAGGGAATAAGTTTATATGTGTTTCAAATATTCAGAATGAAACCTGATGATATCAATTCCTGATGGGCAAATCCTTGTTTGAGGGAAATATGAATTTCGATGTCCTGTTTGGGTTTGTGAATAATTAATTGATCCAATCTAATTCCTGGACTTTGATGGGATACTAAGATGATTTGGCTGAAAAACTGCCACACTAGAATTGATGATTTTGAAAAGAGTAATCTAATTTGCAATTAGGATCACAGATTTTAAAATATTAGATGAGTTGTAAGAGATGTGATAGAATTAATATGGTAGTACTTGTAAGTTGTGACGGAACGGATTTTTTTTCTAAGAAGCTTCCGCCAAGACAAAAATAGAATTTAAAACCATAATTCAAAACATATAAATTCTGTAGGAATTTCGACAGAGTTTCCTCTGTAAACCGAATAAAACCTAAAAATACAACCTGTACCAAATATTCAGAAACAAGCACATAACTAGACAGATAAAACCATTTCATCCTACAACACACATACGCAAGATCTCAGAATACCATATCATCTATGGCTCAACTATAATCCTATCTTCTAGGTCAAAAACACATAAGAGATGCCATCTAGGTCCTGTAACAAAATCCAGAAAAGAAACACATAGCGGAAGCAGAACTATGAACTTACGGAAGTATAAATATCTATTTGTATTATACATGTCTTATAAAATCCATACACATAATCCATATACAAAAAGTCAGGTAATAACGTCCAAAAACTTCATTCTAAGATCTCCAAAGGCTTCAGGACTTCAAAGTCAGTAGGCTACTTCAACTATTCCTTCTTGTCCGGTACGAGATCTACTGTCTCATTAGGAGAAAAAATAGTAAAATAGTGAGTCAAAATCTAGTAAGGTACATGCATACATACAGTAAATCCATTATGCAGGACAGTTAAGTAGATATTTTATAGCATAAAATATACAGAAGATGAACAGTGTATGGAAAGCAGAGAATGTATGACTTGATATTAATTAAACCTTGAAAATTAGAAATCAGAATAATCATACTTCAAAAAACAGAAATCAGTTTTAACTTCATAAGTTATAGAAATTCATTTTTCTATCAGTAAAGGACACTACCAGTAGACCCTACTAGCGGGAGGGGCGAATAATCGAGGATAGATTTTATACATCTCTTCACAATCCAAGGTTATAAACAGTGGCAATATTATCCCATTCGTGGGGATCAATATAGAAATATCAGCGAATCATCACAGAAATGCTGACCAGTAACAGTAAACTACCCTCTGGGTTAACGCCCTACGGAAGGGCGGACCACGTATAATTTCATGGATAAAGTTATCCTTGATTATCACCATAATGTTTTAAGGCATGTCGGAAAATCTAAACCTAACTGTTCATCAGTCCTGGGTCCTAAATAGCAGTATCAGAAACATTTTTCTTTTTATTTCTTATTTGCAAACTCTTTTCAGTTTTAGAAGTCAGTTAAAGTTTCTCAACAACTCTTCAATAGCTTCAGAATGTACAGTAAACAGTTTATAATCCTTCAGAAATTAACAATGTAAATCGGTGTAAACTTTTTAGTTATAAATCACATGTTAGGCATCACCACGTTACTAATTAACTTTTACATGGCAAGAAATTTGGATTAAAATGGTTAAATCCCTTCAATTTCATACTTAGGGTTTCGCCAAAGCTTCCGGATTCAAATCAAACACTAAACATGTGTTATTTCATGAAAGCAACACTATAAAACCAAATACATATACTAAATCATGCATTTTAATAAAAAATTCCTAATATTTTTGAGTTAGGGCTTCACCACATGTTTCCGGAACCAAATCGAATACTAAATACATGCTTATTCGTGAAATCGAAGCCAAATTTCATGAGTAAACATGAAATCTAACCAAACAATCGAGGGAAACATACTTCGTTTGCTTTAAACATGGAGCAATAAAACTTTAGAGCATTTTTACCAATTTTGAAACAAGGAAAAGTGGTAAAAACGGAAAGTAGCATCCGTGGTACACTTGTTTGAGCTCGATCTACCGTTATTTTTACCTGGAGTTGATCGGAACGAGTGATTTCCTCCTTTTCCTCTTCTCTTCTCCCTCCTCTTCCTTCGTGCTGTTGCTGCTCTACCCTTCTCTCTTTCCCCCTTCACTTTATAACAAAAACGAAATCAGGACGCAGGGTAAAAGTCGCGCTTGCGCTCGAGCGCGTGGCGAGCGCGCAGTTACTACCAAGCGCTCGCTCGAGCGCGCTTGGTGCAAGGCGAGCGGCTATATATTGTATTTTGCGCTCACTGCCGCGCCTTGGGCCCGTGGCAGGAGCAGCCCTGTAATTTGCTGAACTCGGGTAAATTTTTTACTTTTACTCCCAATCCTCATTTTTCAATACATGTTTGGCCACTTATAGATTATCATCATTTTAATTACTCCTAAATTGTCATGTTTCAGGTCTGGGACCTCACATTTTCCCCAACTTAAAGAAATTTTATCCTCAAAATTGAATGGAGTTACATGCCTCAAGTGAACAAGTGAGGATACTTGTTTTGGACTTCCTCTTCGCGGTCCCAAGTGGCCTCATCTGGTAAATGATTCCTCCAAAGTACTTTCACCAGGGGGATGGTCTTCATGCGAAGCTTTTGATCCTTTCGGTCGAATATCCGTATCGGCTCCTCGACATAGGATAGATCCTTATCAACAGTCAAGGGCTTGTACTCAATCACATGCGTTGGATCGTGTACATATTTCCGTAGTATCGACACATGAAATACATTGTGTACATCCACTAAATCGGGTGGTAGTGCCAACCTGTAAGCCACCTTCCCGATCTTCTCCAAAATCTAAAAAGGCCCGATGAAATGCTACTTCAACTTTTCTTTCACTCCGAACCTGTATATCCCCTTAGACGGTGAGACTTTCAGAAAGACAAAATCTCCTACTTTAAATTTCAACTCTGACCTCCTCCGGTCTGCATAACTTTTTTGCCTGGTTTGGGCGACTTTCAGGTTCTCGTGAATCAGTTTAACTTTCTCCGCCGTCTCCTTCACAATTTTGAGGCCCAAAATCCTCTTATCTCCAATAGTGAATTGGCGATCTGCACTTCCTACCATACAATGCCTCAAAAGGCACCATGCCAATATTTGCTTGGTAGCTATTGTTGTATGCAAATTCTGCCAAAGCCAGATAACTATCCTAAGTCCCTTTCATCTCTAACACTGAGGTTCTCAACATATCCTCAAGGATCTGAATGGTACGCTCTGACTGACCATCAGTCTGGGGATGAGACACAGTATTGGATTTCAATTCTTTTCCCAAGTTCTTATGTAAGCTCTTCCAAAATCTCGATACAAAATGCGGGTCTCTGTCAGACACAATCGAAACAGGTACTCCATGGAGCCTCACAATCTCATTTACATACAATTGGGCCAGTTTGTCATGAGAATATGTCGTCCTGATCACTAAGAAATGGGCTAATTTCGTCAGCCGATCAACTATAACCCAAATGGCATCACGATTCCTAGGAGTCCTCGATAAATCCGATACAAAATCCATAAAATATCATCCCATTTTTAGCTTAAGATTGGTATTAATTGTAACAACCCAGAAAGCTTCTTCCTTTCAGCTTTAAGTTGCTGGCACACCAAGCATTTCTCCCTATAGACCACAATATCTTTTCACATGTTCCTTCACCAAAAAGTTTTCTTCAGATCTTGATACATTTTATTTGTCCCAGAGTGGATCGTATACCAAGACCTATGGGCTTCCTTTAAGATCTTTTCCTTCAACTCCTTATCGTTTGGCACACATTATCCGTCTCTGAACCTCAATACTCCATCGGTCCGGACATTAAAATTAGCTCGAGAGTCTTTATTCAGATCATTTACAATATCCACAAGAAATGGATTATTCACTTATTTCTCCTTAATTTCATTAATCACCTCTGGCTGGACCTGAAAATCAGACAAAAGCATTCTATCACCCCGAACATACCGCTGGATATCACACTGCTTTAAATAATCCAATATCTCCATCTACATGATTTGTAATTTAGCCATAGAGCCCGATCGGTGACTCAAAGCATCTGCAACTACATTGGCTTTCTTGACTTGTATTGTATTTCATAGTCATAATCTTTTAAGAAATTGAGCCATCTCCTTTGTCTCATATTAAGCTCTTTTTATGAGAATAAATACTTCAAACTCTTGTGATCGGAATAAATAAGGAACTTCTCACCATACAAATAATGTATCCAAATTTTCAAAGCAAACACCACATCAGCTAACTCCAGATCATGAGTTGGTTAGTTCTTTTCATACACTTTCAGCTGTCTAGACCCATAAGCCACAACCTTACCATGCTATATCAATACGCACCCTACGCCCGCCTTAGAGGCGTCACAGTATACTTCAAAGCCACCTGAACCCTCTGGAATAATCAGTATTGGGGCGGTAGTCAAATGGTCATTTAACTCCTGAAAACTTTGATCACATTCCTCAATTTATTTAAACTTAGCTTCCTTTCTTGTCAATCGGGTCAAAGATATAGTAATTTGCGAAAAGTTCTTTACAAATCACCTGTAATAGCCTGGCATGCCAAGAAAACTTCTAACCTCAGTCACGATGATAGCCTCTAGCTTCTTTGGATTCACCGAAATACCACAGTCAGAAATCACATGCCCCAAAAATATCACCTTTTCTAGCCAGAACTCACACTTACTCAACTTAGTATACAACCTTTCCTCGCGGAGTACTTGAAGTACTATCCTCAAGTGAGTCTCGTGCTCATCACAATCCTTTGAGTATATCAAGATGTCATCGATAAATACCACCATAAATTTATCCAGATACGGCTTGAACACCCTATTCATCAAATTCATAAATATAGCAGAGGCGTTCGTAAGGCCAAAAGGCATAACAAGGAACTCATAACGACGATATCTCATTCGGAAAGTAGTCTTGGCCACATCCTCTAGTTTAATCCTCAACAGTTAATAATCGGACCTCAAATCAATCTTCGAGAACACTCAAGATCCTTGTAATTGATCAAACAAGTCATCGATATGCGGCAACAGATATTTATTCATAATCATGATTTTGTTTAACTCATGATAATCAATACGTAGTCTTAAGGACCCATCTTTCTTCCTCAGAAATAATACCGGTGTACCCCAAGGAGATACACTTGGTGTGATAAAGCCCTTATCCAACAACTCCTACAATTACAATTTTAATTCTTTCAACTTAGCCAGGGCCATACGATAAGGGGCTTTAGAAATCAGACTAACACCAGGAATAATGACAATCTCAAACTTAATTTTTTGATGTAGTGGTAGTCCAGGCAACTCCTCCAGAAAGACATCCTCAAAATCCTTAACAATCAAGATATCCTTGGCCGACATACTATGACTCCCAGTGGTGCAGGCATATACCAGATAAGCTTTATACCTACTCTTCATCAAGTGTTTGGCGTGAAAAGTAGAAATTAACACAAGTACCTCATTCCTTCTAATGCCTTGAAAGAAAAAGAGTTCCATCATGGGAATATCAAAATAAATCCTTTTAAAAAAAAATCAATATTGCCATGATAACTAGCTAGCATGTCTATCCCCAAAAAAACATCAAAATTACCCATGTTTAACAATACCAAATCTGTAATCAAATTTTTCCATTCACCTCAATCCCACATCTAGGATATACAACATCAGTGATCATAGAAGATCCAGTGGGAGTTGATACGACTAACACACAATTCAAAACACATGGGGCAAATATAATGCAGCATGCAAATCATAGAGAGATAAAGGAGTGAGTAGACCCCAAATCAAACAATATAAAAGCAGGAACTCCATAAATAGAAAGGGTACCCTCCACAACTTTAGGGGATGCATTATAGTCTCATATGTATCATTGTTCCTTCCTATATGCATTATTTTGATTTTTTGAATAAGAAAATTTGCATATCCTTTGGTTTATATGTACCTTACTAAGTATTTGGCTCATTATTACTATTTTTTCTCCATCCAGATGAGTATAAATTACACCCGATAATATAGTATAGAGGATTTAAGTCGGATAAGCTCAAAGACATAGAAGATAACCTTATGGACTTAGTTATATGGTTTTGTATCTTCTGATAGTTTATTTTGTATTTTTAATGGATTTTGTTCATGGATGTATGCATACGATGATGACGATATAACCATAGTTTAGTTTTCGCTACATCAATAATATATATGCTTCTGCAGGTCGTGATGGTTAGTTGGGTATCTAATGGTATCTATTCTGAGTCAACGTTATATCAGAATTATGGCGTTCTTGCCACGTGGAGATTTTGTAACTTTGGATCCTGTTTTTGTGATGTTGTGGCTTTATTGTATATGTTGTAAATGATATTCACAGGTTTTATATTTAGTTGACATCCGTATTATAGCCGAGACACTGCCGAATTTTTGGTTGAATATACGGTATGTCATACCCTACGATTGTATCTCAATTTTTGAATTTCATTATCAACAATTGCAAAACATTTTCCTTATCAATAAAGTTCAAAGGTTTTATCAAGTTGCTCGTATAATTTCTATCTTTCTTTTATTTTGTAATTATCATAGTTAATTGTTCTCTTTTGTTATAGTTAATTTTTGAGTTAATATTGACTTATTAATCCTATTCACACGTTTTGGTATCAGAAATAAATCTTATTTAATTTCTACATTTATTATTATATAATTCATCTGCATACATCTAGTAAAATATTGGTAAGCCTAATTAACTATTGGTTAGCCTGTGTTTACGATTTTTATTTTGGGTGGTCCCGAGGGTGTTCACATTCACTAGGTTTGTGTAAAAAAGATTTTGTTATAATTTATCTAGTAATTAGATAAAATGGCATCTCGACAAAGACGAATGATCAGGGGCAGTAATTTAAATTCTAATACAATAACTAATCCTAGGGATTATTAATTATATCAAATGGTCGAGATTATTCAAGATGGACTATTCCTATAAGGGCCAAGTTTCAAATTTCATTAGTCCACTAACTAATTATGTTGAACTTAGAGACTGGAAACTCAAACCAACTAAAAGATCCACCTCGATAGTTCCAAAAGACTCATTCCGGCAATTGCATACAAGTAAACCATTTTGGCCTAACCATTTTGGAAATATACTCTGGCCAAGTAAATCATTGCGGAAATCAATATTGGACAAATAAACCATTCCAAAAATCCATACTAGCCAAACCATTCCAAAAATTTATTCTGGCCAAACCATTCCGAAAATCCATACCGATCATTTGTCACTCCCCGAATAAATGATCACTCTGAAAATTCAAGCCGGCTAAGTAGTTCATTTCGACAATTATCATTTCAAAAATCCAAATTGGTCAAGTAGTCCATTCCAAAATTTTTCTTCCTGAAAATTCAAACTGGCCGAGAAATCTATCCCGATAATTTCCACTCTGGCCCAAAAATCAGGCACACACGCGTAGGCGCACGCGCGCGCACACACACACACACATATATACATATTTTGTTACATATAAAAGATATTAAAACCTTATAAGCAGCAATTCAGCAGTAAATTTATGGATAACAATGATTACACAACCACCTAATATTAACCAATTATCACGCCACCTGAAGCTCTAAAACCTAACTTAATGACTCAACTAAAACTAGACTAGTGACTAAGTAGTATTAGGGTATCTAAGTTAGCATGCTGATAACAATTCAACTTAAGATAAGGGACACCTAAATTAGCATGTTGACAGTAGTTTAGCTTAAGATAAACTCTATATAAGGCTACATAAGGGAAGGAAAGAACAAAGGAGAAATAAGAGAAAAAGAGAGGGAAAACTGTGTAACTTAAGGGAAAAGGCAGAACTCAGGAAGTCAAGTGACTAAGGCCAAGTGTACCTATATCTTCCTTGTTGTGTTTCTTTGATTATTCCTTTAAGTATTGTTATTCCAATACTTCAATTTCCTATTTTACTATCTCCTTATTATCATAATATCATGAGAAAATTAAGTTTAAAGAAGGAGAAATGTCGTTGGATCATTTGGTGTTAATTTTGAAATTCAAATCCGAGTATCCAACCAGTGGCTAAATATTGAACAATAATTAATCCAATAAATACGTCAAGTTTAAACTCTTCTTTTTCAGTATATAAAATATTCTCAGACTTGAATATTTTACTATAAGTACAAATATTATTTTTATAGTTAAATATTTTACTGTAAGTATAAATATTGAATAGGAGATCTACACTATGTTAAGAAATTTGTCAAAAGGATTATATTCATTGAGGTTGAAGAAATTTTAGTCTTAGTATCAAAAACAGAAATAGAGTTTTATAAGAAATTTTGAAGTGAAATAAGCAATTGCACCAAGGATAGACCAACGGCTAGTATATTTTAGCATGCCTTAGTATGTTATAGTGGAAGATCAATGACTGATAATTCAGTTCAGTATCGCTGAGGCAATTCCAACCCCATCTATCAGGAGATAATACGTAGTATCATCCTATCTTCAGGATATAACTAAAGAAGATAAGACCTTTGATTTGTGTTGATTGAACACAATCTATCATGTCTTGGAATTTGTACTTTACACATTGGGAGGTTCTCTTTGGAGATATTTTATGGAGATTTTGCTCTCTTTGGATGTATTAAAAATTTCAAGAGTATGCCTTCGGTACGTGGATTCAAGTTTGATTCGACTGTATGATATGATGAACTCGTTTGATTTGAGTTCTACCGCAATGCAACTCCATATTTAGCTTAGCCCAAGTCCCTTTGCAATGCCCATCATCCTCTTCTACTGATTTTATAGTGTAATGCCTACCTTAGTTTCAGCTAAGGTACTTAGGTGACATTCCTCATGTTTCTGAATCCAAAATGATTATTTTTAAATAATTAAAACTCTATACTTACTTTTTTTTTCATATTATTTTTTCCTATTTTTTCCAAGCTTTCAAGAGGAGTGAGAAAATCTATAACTTTGTAACCAACTTGTGATCATGTTCGGAAGATGAATAATTATTCATTATTTGAGCAATTATATTGATTAGAAAATGAATTGCCCAACCATTTTATGTACTTAGAGTTAATACTTATTGTTGATTATATTAATTGCTTGTTAGATTAGACCATTCATATCTCGAATCATATAGTCATTCATTAGAATTAATAATCCAATTTAATTAATTATCTAGTCATTTGATACTTTGATTTTTAGTATCTCTAATCGTCTAACTGTTCGGCTATCAATAATTTGGTTGGTTGCTTAATCAATTTTTTTCTGATTAGAGTCTAATAACTCAGTTGATTCATTTTTTTTTATGGCTTTACTATTTATGAGTCTCACATTTTAATAAGTTGAGTTGGCCTAATTTTAAGAGTTACCCAATAGAGACACCCCTAAAATCAAGCTTATTCATCCAATTCACTAGCAGCAAACTCAAGCAACATAATGGATTTGCCATTGGAAGGGTTTTCAAAGACTTTAAAATAATGACGGAAAGATAAGGATAAGTCATATTAAAAAAAAAAAAAAGGCTAATGGCGTTAGTTGTCAAAAAAGAAGAAAATTTTAAACGTGTCACTCCTTACAAAAAAAAGGCTAAAGAAGATAAAAGGTTTTATGACATCAGAAAAAGGTAATAATTGAAAAGTGATATTGGCCGAAAATACCCTGACCGAACAAAGTTTGCAGTCTATGAACCTATTAGAGGAAACATGAGTTACTGTTTTGTGAAGCATAAATTTTACAAATTTTTTTTTTAAAAAAATTTAATACTTGTTTTATAAAATAAAAGTCAAAAAAAATTCATAGAATAGCAGCTTTGTGGAGCAAGGTCCCCCAGAGCCATTAGAGGGGGCCATGGCCGTGTGAGGGGCACTCCTCATACTATTAGAGTTATTTTTATAATTAACATATTTCGTAACCATATGTATTCTTATGTCACTACCGGATTGTATTTTATCAAAGTGCTGCATCAACATATGTCCGTTACTGTTCGTTCCGACGTTCAGGGATTCCACGCCTGCCGTGAGCTCTCCACCCACTTGAGCCCAAAATCCCGAAGTCCCGCGCTCTTTGTGAGCTCTCTATCCGCTCAATCCCAAAAACCCGAAGCCTTACGCTCGCCGTGAGCTCGTCACGAGCTCGAGTACAAAATCCTGAAAGGCCCCGCTGGCTATTCGCCGCCTTTTCACTCGAGCGCCACAGCAACGGGTAAATTTTTTAAAGATGTTTTTCGAGTCCTCTATATATATATGTCTTAATTCTTTTACCCTAACTTTTGACTGAGTATTTTGGCACACCTCTCTTTGAGAAACATTCAGCTTTTACTCTCCAATCTCATTACAATTGAGAAAATCAATCCTTTTATCATTGTGTTTCATGTACTAACAAGTTTTCTCAATAACTTCTCTCTACTGATCTATTATTGCTATTCTTCTACCTTTGTTGGTGACGTTGGTACGTTGAAGAAGGAGACCTGATCGTGCTTACGACTTCAAGTGGTTTAAATAGGAAAGATTGATGTGAAGATCGAAAGGTGTCTGGTTCCATTGTCGTAGGCAAATTCAAGGAATTCCTTGATACGGATCACAAAATGGGAGTAAATTGGCTAGATTAGTGCGTCGTTACCACCTGATCTGTAAGTTGATTTTTATAGTACATTTCTTCACTGGCCGTTGAAATAAGGAGGGTTTTTCTCGATTACTATGGGTATTGAGTTATTCCTTCGTCATCAAAAAAATTGTGTCTTTTTATTATTGTTTATCATTATATATATTATGTATGTTTATTATTATTGTCAGCATTTAGAAATAAATATTCATTACATGTATTGAATATTTAATTTTTTACTACTTTCGCTATTATTGTGCAGGGTCGAAACATTGCTGCATAATTTAGCATGAAAAGTTCTTTTTCAATTAGTATCAGAGACTCACCCCGATCCACGACCTTGATCTAGATGCATACTAGTCAATCTTTATCCGTTCCTCCCTATTTTAATGGGAGCAATTATGCGTACTGAAAAGTATGTATGAGTGCGTTTTTAAAATCAATGGATGAGCAAGTTTGGGCTAGTACCCAAATTAGGTGGACTCCACCCACAAGTTCCACCAGTGACGAACCAAAAGTTTTATCTTTGTAGATTAAAGAGAAACTATGTAATTAGAATAGTAAGGGGTTATATGCTATTTTTATGGCCCTTTTTTTTATAAAATTTAAACACATTTCTATGTATGAGAAATCAAAAGAAGTCTGGGATAAATATTCTTGAAATTACCCACGAAGAAACTAAACTAGTTAAAAATTTAAAATTGTAAATCCTCACCATTAAGTTTACAGAAATACGAATGGAAGATGACGAGATATTTAATAAATTTTATACAAAACTGAATAACATTGTGAACTCTACATTCAATTTAGGAAAACATATTCCTAAAAATTAAATTGTCTGAAAAGTTCTACGATCTTTGCCTGAACGTTTTAAACCAAAAGTTGCTACCATTGAAGAAAGTAAATATCTAGATAAATTGAAAATAGAAGAACTTATAGGATCCTTTTAAACTTATGAGCACACTCTTCCTCAATCCAAAAGAAATAAATCAATTATCCTGAAAACAGTAAATGAAGAGAAAGATTGTCACTCGGACAATGAGTCATATAGTGATGAGAATTTTATACTATTCGTAAAAAATTTTAAGAAATTTTTTTAAAATAAGAACAGCAAATGACCATTGAAAGGAATTGATCTATCTCACACTTCAATCAAAATGGATAAAAAGGAAACTAAAGATTTTAAAAATAAGAAATTTTAATGAATCCAATGTCATGAAGTTATGAAGAATCTGATAACGATTTTGATGGATTTCAAGAAACATATGATAAACTGTTTAGGAAATATTTAAAAGTAAAGAAAATGAATAAAAACTTAAACAGTAAACTCATCGACTTAGAAAGAGAAAATGATGAAATTATGACAAAATCGAAGGATGTCACTATTGCTCGTCATGATCTGGAAGTAAAAAATAGCTCATTAATCGCTAAAATTAAGTCTCTAGAAGTGCAGTTTGAGAATACTAAGAACGATCTGAAAAAATTTTTAAGTGGAATCTAAAAACTTGATTATATGTTGGGGATTGGAAAAGTTGGTAGAAATAAAAATGGTTTGAGGTATGTTGAGAAAATCTCTCAACATGGTCCACAACCTAAAACTATTTTTGTTCCCCCGACACAAATTTCACTCAAAAATACTAACACACCAAAAATCATTAAAACCGTGCCTCAACGTATGGAGAAAAGATTTGGCTCAATTCCTTTGCCTAATCTACATAATCAAAATGTCACGAATAAACTCTCAAAAACTTACAAGTCATTTACCAATTTCAATCAAGAATCTATGAAGAGTTCTCCCATACCTAAGTTTGTGCCTACCTGTCATATGTGTGAAAAAGTTGGTCACATTCATCCTCAATACTATACTATGAATCTTCTGCATAACCAAAAATAATAGCTAAAAATGAATAAACTTGTTGATCACATTCAAAAATTGAATAAATAAGTAAAAATATTGAATCAAAAAGTGAATTCGGAAGAAAAATCTGGGTAAAAAAAAGTGAGCTGAAAAACTCTTCAAAAACATATCCTTGCCATATTGCTCGTATTACCTTAAAAGCTCAAAATCAGTTTCTGTGGTATTTGGATGGTAGATGCTCTAGACACATGTGTGGAAATAAAGCCATATTCTCTTCAATGTCAGACCATCTTGATGGTACGGTTGTCTTTGGTGATGGCACAAGAGCCCCTATTCTTGGCCGATGTCTTATCTGTATCTCTAGACTCTCGAAACCTTGTGATGTCTTGTATCTCTTAGGGTTGAAATCTAACCTCCTGAGCATTAGTCAATCTTGTGTTGACAACTTTGAGGTCCAATTTTTTCAAGATAAATGCTCCACCTATGATACAAATGGCTTGATTGTTTTAGAGGGCAAGAGAACTCCTAACAATATTTATGGTATCGATCCAAACAACATTCTTGAATGCAACTCCACTAAAATTGACACCATAGAATTATGGCATCAATGCCTTGGCTACTTAAATTCTAAAAGCCTATCAAGAATTATGAGGAAAAGCTGTATTGAAGGGCCCCCTAAACCGTCAAATATAAAATATTATGTGTGTGACTCTTATCAATTAGGAAAACAAATGAGAACAAGTCACACATCTCATAGTGACATCCACACATCCCGACTTCTTGAATTAATTCATATGGATTTTATGGGGCCTTCTAGAACTGAAAGTCTTGGTGAAAAAAATATATTTTAGTGGTTGTTGATGATTACTTTAGGTATTCTTGGATAGATCTTATTTGAGAAAAATCTAACACGTTTGACCACGTAAAAATCTTATGTAAAAAACTCACTAATAAAAAAGGAACTTCTATCATTAGAATTCGCAGTGACTATGGTAAGGAGTTTAAAAATTCAAATTTTGAAATATTTTGTAATGCTGAAGGAATTCACCATGAATTCTCTTTCCCTGTCACCCTTCAACAAAACAGGATTGTTGAACACAAAAATCGGGTTATTTAAGAAATGGCTAGAATCATAATACAATGTAAAAATTTACCAAGCACTTTTGGGGCGAAGTCGTAAGTACGGCTTGTCACATAATTAACCGAGTCTACATAAGATCCAGGACAGAAATAATCCGTTATGAACTTTGAAAAGGAAAGAAACCCAATGTTAAATATTTTCATATCTTCAGAAGTCAATACTTTATTCTACGTGATAGGAAAAACTTAGATAAGTTCGACTCAAAAAGTGATGAAGGAATATTCTTGGGATATTCCCTAACTAGTCGAGTATATCGAGTCTTCAATTTCCGCACTCAAGCGGTTATGGAATACATAAATGTTGTTGCAAATAACATCTCTCATGAGTATCCTAAAAGCGCTGATTATTCTAATAAAGAGGATGATCATAATGACTCTTTACCCAACTTATCATTTTTCGATATTGAACAAGTAACTCCTACCGCCATTCCTACAATGAAACCTTCTGCCAGAGTAAAACTCAATCATGCAAAGGACCTTATGTTAGGCGATGTTAGTAAAACTCCTATGGATGAAGCAAATGCTTCTTGATTACGGTATTATCCAGGATACTATGCTTATTTATTGTGACAATACTAGTACTATAAATATTTCTAAAAATCCAGTTCAACACTCCCGTACCAAATATATCGATATTCGACATCATTTTATTCATGAGCTTGTGAAAACCTGCATCATATCACTTGAACATTCTCCAACCGACAATCAATTGGCCGACATCCTCACCAAACCCTTAGATAGTGTGCGTTTTGAATTTTTGAGAACAACTATCGGTGTGTGTTCGCCACCCGACGAATGACACATAAATTTTTTCTCAAAAAAGGGAAGAAAGTGGAATTTTTTTTGGGATGCATTTTTCATTAAGTGGGAAAATATTTTTTTTTTTTTGTGGATTTTTGTCATATTTGTTTTTCCCACACATAAAACCCACTACAAACAAACATTCAAACAAACAAAAGGGGTGCACACTTCGTGTGCTGGCCTGCTGTGGGCTCAAACGCACGCTGCTCCCCTTTATCTTCTAGCGAGTAGCGTGCGTAGCCCAAACCCTCCGTCCACTCCATCTCTACTCGCACGTTTTCCTCTCACCGGCTGTCTCTCTCTCTCTCACCCACCTCCAGATCTGTCATCTTTCCTCTCCATTGTGGGTGTTCTCGAGGTAATTTCTCTCATTCCTTTTTTTTTTCTCCTCTATTTTGCCATCCGCTATCCATGGCATTGTCGGCCCCGTTTTCCCTTCATTTTTGGCCGACCATCCTTGTGGGTCATCGTTTACTTGCCTTCTTACTCAAGATCCACTAGTTCTTGCGTGGATTTTGTGTGCTGGCCATGGAGCTTGTGACTCCCTTGTTTCCTATTTCTCACGGCACCATTAATGGTGCCTCCCTACTTTTCTCCACCACCAGAGGTTGGGGGGCCCAACCCACTGGTGTGTGTGGGCTCCCTAGTAGTGCAGATCGGCCGACACCGGTGATTGAGGATGGCGGTGCGCTACTGGCACTCTGGCGCTGCGCCAGGTTCCTTCTCGGCACCTCTCACTGGCTTAAGCCGTCAACAGATAGCAGCTACTTTGAGCCACACATTTTCCCTTTGCGCCGGCTGCACACTCACGTTGCACACAGCTTCACAAAAAACAAAAATAAAAAAAAAACTCAAAAAAAAAAAACAAATAAAATAAAGGGGGGAGAAAGCAACAGGGGCTCACTCACCAAATATCTATCTATATATAATTACACGCTGGTATTGATATAACCTTATTTACGTGTCCTTAAAATTTTTTTTCAAATGTCAGCCTCGAGAAAGTCCTTGGCACGTAAGTCGATTGGCAAATGCAATCGGCCGAGTGAGCTCTCTGCTTCCGATCATTTTATCAATCCAAAGGCTGAAACCTTATTTACCACCCACATGTTCCATCGGAAACTCTCTCTTGAACGGGAAGTCCATCTTGACTCCCTTGACCCCTCCATATCTTCTGTCTTCAGTGACCGCTGTTGGGAGCCGGTCCTCACCGGTTTGATTGCTCCATCCCTTATTCTTATTCAAGAGTTCTATTTTAATATTCACAAGATTTCCTATGCTTCCTTCACCACCTTCGTGCGGGGGGCATAAAGCCACATTACTTCAGATGTGATTACACGCGTTCTTGGCCTTCCTCGGGTGATCAACCCAACCTACCCTTTTCCTCCCTTCTCCTGGCCTCATTTAAATGAGGTTGCCACATTCCTCCATGGTGCCCCTATGGAGTGGAATAGGAGAGCCTTTAAGATCTCCTTCCTTTCTCTCCGGCGTCTGGTCGTGAGCCGCATCATGCTCACGAACCTTTTTCCTGTCTCTCACTTTTCGTCCATTCCCATGGACAAAACCTTATTTTTGTATGCTCTACTGAGTGGTTGGCCTATCAACTTGCCATCCCACATCACCTCTCACATTATCTCTCACTTCACCGCCTGTAAAGAGAATAATCTTTCCCGCGAGTGCCTCATTCAGCAGCTGCTTGCCGGCTTCGGTCCTCCCTTTTCCGATCTTCCTCGTCTCCAGCTCACTCGCCTTATCACCTCTATCACCTTTACTTAGAATCAGTCTTACTCGCATTACTTTGCTATGGACCCCAAGGAGCCGTTCGATGAACCTCTCCCTGCGGTGCCTCCTTCTCAGCCAGAGGATAGACCATCTGGCTCTATATCGTCCTTCCCTAACCCTTCGGGTCCTGGCCCGTCTACTCCTCACTGGCACTCCACCTCTTCCTCAGCCGCTTTGATAGGTCAGTTGTCTCATCTTGCCAAATGGTTTAAGAGTCTGTATTCCTCATAGGAGCAGATTCTTGCATCCCAGTCTCAACTGCAGTCGCATATGCGTGCTGGTTTTGAGTGTTTGGATGGCCGCTTAGTTACCCAGGAGGCTGAGTTTCGATGATGTTGGTGAAATTATGATCATCCGCCCTCCGGTGATTTTCCCGACTTTGAGTGATCCCCTCACTTTGGCTCTTTGTGACAAAAAGGGGGAGATCCGTTTCATTTTGATAGGAGGAGACCCTATATACTTCAGGGAGACACGCTATTATTTCTATTAGGGGAAGACATTATTATTTTTGTGAGGGGAAGTTCTTTTTAAATTTTTATACTACTTGTATTTCATTTATTTTACTACTGCATGTTGATTTTCTTCATCTATTGCTATCATTTTTATTATATCATATTGTATTATACCTTTTTGTACTAACCATATTTGACCAGGTAACACAATTATAATATCGACGCGGCAGTCACAATATCGATACAATAGTGTTAGTGTAGATTTTTACGTTTTCTTATTGTATTATTTATATTTCTCACTAGGTGTAGATTTTTATATACACGGGTTCTATCTCGATAGTGTTTGAACCCGTACTTCACTTGTATTTTTTTTATTTTCTGAGTTGTGTCATGGAATCGCCAAAGGGGGAGATTGTTAGAGTCATTTTTATAATTGATATAGTTCGTGATCATATGTAATCTTGTATCGATGTCAGGTTGTGTTTCGTCGAAGTGCCGCATCAACATATGTCCATTACTGTCCGTTCCAACGTTCAGGGATACTGTGCCTACCGTGAGCTCTCCACTCGCTTGGATCCAAAATCTCGAAATCCCGCTCTCTCAGTGAGCTCTCTACCCGCTCGACCCCAAAAACCTGAAGCCCTACGCTTACCATGAGCTCACCAAGAGCTCGAGCACAAAATTCTGAAAGGCACCACTAGCTGCTCACCGACTTCTCGCTTGAGCGCGCGGTAACGGGCAAATTTTTTAGAACTATTTTTCGAGCCGTCTATATATATGTGTCTTAATTTTTTTACCCTAACTTTTGACTAAGTATTTTGGCATGCATCTCCTTGAGAAACATTAAGCTTTTACTCTCCAATCTCATTACAATTGAGAAAACCGATCCTTTTATCATTGTGCTTCATGTACTGCCAAGTTTTCTCAATACCTTCTTTTTACCGATCCATTATTGCTTCTCTTCTACTTTCGTTGGTGACGTCGAAACGTTGAAGAAGGAGACCCGATCGTGCTCACGACTTCAAGTAGTTCAAAGAGGAAAGATTGACGTGAAGATCGAAAGGTGTTCGGTTCCATTACTGCGGGCAAATCCAAGAAGTTCCTTGGTAGTTATTATAAGACGGAAATAAATCGGCTAGGTTAGTACGTCGTTACCACTCGATCTGTAAGTTAATTTTCATAATGCATTTTCTTCCTCGCCGTTGAAACTCGGAGGATTTTTCTCGATTACCATGGGTATTGAGTTTTCTCTTGGTCACCAAAAAACTTGTTCCTTTTTAGTATTACTTATCATTATATATGTGATGTATAGTTATTATTATTGTTGGCATTTGGAAATAAATATTCATTACGTGTATTGAATATTTAATTTTTTTATTACTTCGCTATTATTGCGTGGGATCGAAATATTGTTGCATAATTTGGGACAAAAAATCATTTTTCACATACCATAACAGGCCTCCGACTACCTTAAGGAGAATTGTTTACACATTTTTGGTTCGTGTTAATATCATACAAATATTACATTATATTTATGTGACTTAATTTTTAAAAAATATAATTAGTGTTGCGAAGGGGATTTGAGCAATTAATTTTTCTCACTCAATTTGGTTTTTATTTGATTCACCCTTTTTGTCTACCTCATTTTCTTTTTAACACAATACTTTAGTCATATTTTTATTTATTTCATTTTTCAAAAATTTATTAAAGTAAATTGAAATGTAAATTACTTAAAAAAAATAAAATATTATGATTTTGACTCTATAGTTAAACAGTTGTATGTTGTATTGGAAATTTGAAATGTAATAATCCCACCATGCATAATAATATATTTGTGTTTGTAAGTTGTACTCACCTTGCATTCATATCATGTTAAATACCAACATTTAGCAGGGTGGCTATGGTAAATCTACACCCATGGAAGCTAATTACTGGCTTAATTCAAAGTATTTATATCAAAATTATTCCTAATAATTTTTTTTATTTTAATTATTCACAACTATTATCTTTTTTCAATTATATCCTCTATTAAGAGAACAAAAATCAAATTGATATTTTGACACCCAATTTCAATAATAGTATTTTACATACAACCCATATAAAAAAGGGTCAAAATAATAATTCTTTAAAATTTAAAGCAATTTTTTGATTAGGTAATATATTTGTTCACTTATTATTAATTTTTTTTTTTTTTAAAAGAAAGAGGATTTGTTTCTCAACAAAACTAATTAAACTAAGTTTCTGACTTTGGACCCCAAATTTATTTAATGAAGCACAGTTAAATTAAGATGTCACTTAAATCACACGTAATTATATTTACTTTTTGTTGCATATTTTTTTATCCACTAATCCATTATTCCAAATGGACGGGGATGACAAATTTGAGCATAATTTTCTATTTTGTTAATTTTACTTCAATTATGAAGTAATTTTCTATTGTTCACTTCTTACTATTGGTTAGAGAGCCAAAAGGATTATTTATAGACTATTTTTTTCAGGAACATCTACAAGCAATTTTAACATATATGTGAGACAAGTATTTAAAATAACTCATATATTTTATTAAATAAAACAACAACAATACTTAAGGATTTATAAGTGGGGATTGATAATGAACCCTCTTTATTAGGCATAAGCAATAAATTTATTCAACTTCAAATCTATATAGCCATCTTTTTTTTTTTCTTTATATAACGGATGGATTCAGCAATGCATATTCAAGAAGTTCATCATCACCTTCTAGAGTTGACATAACTAGTTCTTCTGAAGTGATCCATGCTTCAATCCTGTCACCATCTTTGCTATCTAACAAGATAATAGTATTACAGAGAGGAAACTTAGGTATGCAAACCCACGCAGGCTTTCCCCATCCAAAATCAGCTTCATAAAATGGAAATCTACACCAACTACTGCTTATGCATAAGTTCTCTGTACTATTGAAATTGGTAAATGTTGTTTGCACCATCGAAAACCATTGGCTTCCTTTCATACTTTTTGAGTACTCAAAAAATTTCCTTAGTCCTTCCCTCATCTCAGCCACCAACACATCCAATTTCATCTTTTTTTCTTCATTTATTAGCAGCATGAAAGGCCAAACTGCATTGCCAATAGAATTATCAGGCAATGATGGCACTACCCTGGGACGCAAATTCACGGCAATAACCAAAGTCGAAGGACTTAATGATCCAGAATCGATTTTTGAAGCTTTCAATAAACACCTGTACAGTATTGCTGTCACTACTTCAACACGTGTTGGATTTTGTACCATAGAACTAGAGACTACTCTAGCTTTTAAGTTGGCTATTGTTGAAGGGCTAAACACAAATCTTCTCGTTACGGGATTTCTTCCTCTAGAAATTCGAAGTTCTTGTAAAGTGAATTTGTTATCAGGAGGAAAAGCAGATTCTTCCAAAAGATGTGGATAGCGTAGTTCAATACCAGGTTGCCTAGTCATTGCAGCCCAATCATTAAGAAATAATTGCATAGTACATGCGTCGGCAATTTTATGAGAAATACACATTCCAATAGAAAATCCTCCACAATCGAAGAAGCTAACACAAACTTCTAACAAGTTACCATCTTGGCTGTTATTCCACGGCAAAGTATCAGGAAATAACATCTCCAATATATTATAGTCTGGTTGTGCTAAAATATCAACTAGCTTGTTTTTGAGACAAAACACTGAGAAAACTGCACCGGTATCATTACAATCAATAAAAGTGTTACCTTCGATTTTTCCCACAAATGGGTAATAACGGTTTAGGATTTCAGGGAGGGTATTTTTCAAAATCCTTGAGATTTCCTTCATGTCGCATGAGCCATCAGGGGCTTGATTTTTGTAGAAGAGAAGGATGGGGACATAACAGCCAGGTAATATTTGATCAAACGTAGATAATTTGTATGTTGAAAGGTGAGGTGGGGTTGAGGTGGAAGGTTTGATGATCTCTCTAGAGATGATGTCTCGTTGCACAGCCAGATTGGCCATTTTGTGTATTCTTTGAATGGTGAAGGCTTGTGCATAATATATAGGATCAACATTGCCTATGACTTGTGATATGGCTGGGAGTAAGTTGGAGTGTAGTATGATGTCATATTTTATAAAGGACTTATATTTATATATTAATTAATTATACTATGATATGTTGTCTACATCTTAGATAGTAATACTAGAAGAAAAACACTCTTCAATAATCAAAATTGGTTAGACTTGTTACTTAGAAAACATGACTCCATAAAAAATGTTGAATTTTTTTTGTAATTAATTTATTTGTACTTTGATTTTCTACGGCATATCTACTACTATTGTCTATAATAGCTATTCTAGTAAATTAAAAACTTACGTAAAATCCTTTGACTCTTTACATTTATTGTATGGCTGAATTTTTAATTTTATATTATAGAGGTCTAAACAATTGATCTAATAGATCCACGTAAAATTCTATTATTTAAACAATTAAAAACAATAACAAGTTTTAATACTTCATGGAAAGGAATCTTTCATTAGTATATTTTTGTCTTATATGGAAGGTAAAATATTCAAATATGTATAGAGGTTTGATATGAAAAATCAGTAGTAAACTTTTATTCAATTTGTCCTTGCGTGGAAGCAAGTCTTTCAGTGTGCACAATAATGAGTCATTATAGGTGATGGGTTCATCTGGATTCATATAAGTTAGATTTATTAAAAATATTATGTGTTGGCATATTTTGTAATTGAGTTTGGTTAGTCGTTATGGTATTATCAAGTATCATGAAGATCTATATCTGATTCACGCCTAATATTCACAAATACACAACTCACAATATCAACGCATGATTTGAGCATGAGGGTCTTTTTCAAATTGTCCGTACACGATGTGCACTCGAGACGTGTACGAGCGTACTTTCTAGAATGCCCTTGTTGAATGTGCGCCCGAGATGCGCATGAGCACTTAATATAGATTATCCGGCCTATAAGTTAACATTTTTATTATATTATTTTTATTGGTTGTAGAAATTTTAAAAAATTTATTTAATAATTGTAGTTATTAAGGTTTTTTTATCACAAAAAATCTAAACTAGAATTTTTTGGTTGACTGCTTTTAATTGTTGAATATTCATATATATCTAGATTTTAATATATATATATATATATATATTATATTCATATGTATTTTTTTATTATAAAATTTTAAAAACAGTTGAAAAATATTGGGATTAGGGACTCCCTAATCTTTTTCAGGATCTATATGGCAGAATATATGGACTTCAATGCCCTTAGGCAATTGTTCAAGTATGCTAATATTAAGCCATTATGATGAGCTGCAAATAACTAAAGTTGAAGTGGTTTAATGGACAAAGCACCATTCTTAATAACAAATATGTCTTAAACACCGAGGCAACTTGAAGCTAAAAAGGCCAAGGAGGCTTGGCAAGAGCTCAAATTGTCATGTAGAATTTCTTTTTTATGAAGTTAAAAAAATATTAACCTCAAATTAAAAAAAATAAATCTACAATAAATAGTTATTTCTGAAGATATAGTGTTAAAAAATATTAACCCCAATACTTATATATAAAAACGTGGCCAATACTTACATTAATGTCACTTTATTTAATTTTATATTCACCACTTAGACAAGAAAATATGTTTTTTCTTTATATTATCTTTATTATATAATAATGTTTTTATTTGATTTAACTTCACAAATAAAATCAAACATAATAACTTTAAGTGGGAACATAATTAGTTGTAATTTAGAAAAGTTTCTCTTCAGTGACCAAATCTAATATTGAATATAATATCTTAATCTGTTATATCCAAAAATTCACAATTACTTGTAATGTGTAGTGAACGTGTTGGCTCGAAGGGATATCCAGACTCAACTGTGGTAGAGACAATTTCAGTTATATTATATTATAATTTTTTTCTTAGTTTAGCAACATTTTTTTACATAAAATTTCTTATATAAATTGTGTACTTAATTTTTAATGTTTTTACTGTTTCTCGTGACTGCAGCCATAAGAAAAGAAGCGAGTTGTGATTGTCAAGATTTTCTTAACAATAGCAATATATGCATCAGCAATTTTATGATAGAATTATTCCCCAAAGATAACTTACATAAAACACATCTTCGAAATAATTACAGATTGCGTCAATAAATTTTTATAATACATTCAATAATGAGAAAAAAGATTGATAAGTCTGCTTATTACAAAAATTTAGCTAACCGTCACTCAACTATTATCTCCATGACTAACCCCACCTCATTAATTATAGGGAAATTCACACCTAATTTCTTTTAACTAAATACATTTTAAAAGCAATATTTATTCTTAATATAAACTAATTAAAAAAAATATTCTCATCTTACTTATAATAATACTTATTTTTTATAATACCAATATTATTATTTTTTTCCCAACATTTAAATATCAAAGTCAACTACAAATAAACCCATTCATGTAAAAATTCAAAAATACTAATAAATGGGACCAACCTCATTCATAGTACTTGTAAATTTAGGAGGCCAACTCGTGATGTAGCTCTGTCAACAGACGCCGTCACCGTCAGATGTTGTTCTTTGATGGTTTTTTCACTGTTTGATCAAATGGCTTGTGGTTGATATTTACTAAGAACGATTTTTCAGCTATCAGATTATTCAATGGCCTTACAATCGAGAGATATACTGGATCTTTCACAAAAAAAAAAAAATCTTTAATAAAATTGAAATTTTAATTTTCAAAAATTTTATTATCATATTATAATACTATGATTAAATTATTTTAAAACTTCATTGGCCTATTAACGATTCAATTTCATTCTACTATAAAATTGAAGCATTAGTGGCCCAGTTAATTCCTGATAACTCTCAATTATTGTTCTCCATTAATCTCCATCAATTCTCATTCGTAACGTAAAAAATAAGATAATTGATGGAACTATCTTATATAAGTGAAGTTGGTTTTGTCCCTGAACATCTTCTTCTCAGTATTACACCATCAATTGAGAGAATGCGTACTTGGAAGCTGTAAAGCTGAGCCAAAACAGCGCTGGAAAAACAGAGCAAGCAAAATAACAGGAGGTGAGTTAGTGATCATTCATTCCGTAATTGTGGTTGTTTATGCCATTTAAATTGTTTACATTTGGTATCAGAGACAATAATGCCTCTGATCTGCTATTTTTCTATTTTTCTGAATTTTAAAAAATATTAAAGTTTCGATTTTTGTAATGATTCAGTGAAAATAAATATCAAAAATCATTAAGAAATTTGATTTCCAATATTTTCATATATTTTACATCAAATTTAGTATAAAAATGGTGGAGTTTTCATCGGGTCGGATTTCGGATAAAATTAAGTTTGGGCAAACCCGGCTGGAGGTAGAAGATGACTCAAAACGACGTTGTTTTGAGTCGTTACTACAATAATATAAAAAAAAATATTAATGTGGGCCTGCTATGCATTAGTCCACTTCGCACGCGTCTGCATCTCTATGCAAAGCACACCTTCGCCCGGCCCATCCTCGTGGAGAGTCAGCGCTTTTTTCCTGCATTTTGCGCGTGCCAAGTCTCGAACTCGAGACTGCACGCATGGAAAGGAGACGCTGTGCCACTGGCCCTTTTCCATGTATAATTATATTTATTATTAATAATATATACATATATAATTATATTTATTATTATATATAAAGTCTATTATATAATATTTAAAAATATAACTATATATATAATGTCTAGTGATAAATATATTTTAATTACTTAGAGATTGGCCACAATGTCATTATTTAATAAAATTATATTTTATTATCACATATGGTATAAGAATATTAATTGTAATTAATTATTTTTAATATAAAAAAATTTATCCCACAGAAAATTTTATTATATTAAATTAATTAATCGGGATAAAATATCAAATTATTTTTTTAAATTGTCCACAGGGATTAAGAATTAAAATATAATTTGATAGTTTTATCATAAAATTTAGACATAAATCTACTTGAATTAAAAATTTAGCCCACATGTAATTTTTATATCAATTGATTCATAATGTATGCTTTACATGTGTAAAATATAATTCTCTATTTATTTGTTAGCCTCATTTATTGTTAAGTATGTATTTTTATTTTTATGCAGTTACACAATCTGTTAATCTTTCCGATGTTAGATATGAAATTCTCGAACTGAAAGGTGATAACTATAAAGTATGGAAAGAGAAAATTTTTCTTCATTTAGGGTGGATAGATATAGATTATACTATAAGGAAAGACGAACCACATGCTCTTACTGTAACCAGTACTCCGGTTGGTATAATTATTTATGAACGATGGAAGCGATCTAATCGCCTTAGTTTGATATTCATAAAGACTAAAATTTCTATTGGAATTCGTGGCTACGTCGATCAACATAATAAAGTGCGGGATTTGTTGAAGGCTATAGATGAACAATTTGAAACTTCAGATAAAGTACTTGCCAGCATCCTAATTATGAAATTTTCATCTTTAAGGTTCACCAGTGTTAGAGGTATGCGTGAGCACATTATGCAAATGAGGAATATTACAACTCAACTAAAAAATCTGAAGGTAGATATGTTTAAATTTTTCATTGTACATTATATCTTGAATATACTTCCACCACGATATAGACCTTTTAAAATCTCTTATAACACACATGAGGATAAATGGTCAATTAATAAACTTATGACCATGTGTGTTCAAGAAGAAGGAACATTAATGATGAAACGAAGTGAAAGTGTATTTATGTTTAAAAAAAAAAATTAAGGCTCAAGCTAAAATGAAAGGAAAAAGTAAAATACCTCATCAACCTGATATTAAGAAAGAATCTAAGTATTTTTTCTACAAAAAGAAGGGACACGTGAAGAAAGATTGTTTCAAATATCAAAATTAACTTGAGAAGAAAGGTAATTCGTCATCTTTTGTATGTTATGAATCTAATATGGTTAACGTTTCTCATGACACATGGTAGATCAATTCTGATTCTACAATTCATATTTTAAATTTCTTATAGGGCAGACAAAACTTAAGGAAGCCAGTGGATAGTGAACAAAGTATCTTATCCAAAAATAATATGCGTTCATATGTGGAAGCCATTGCAACATGCAGTTTAATTTTGAGTAGTGGATTCATTTTGAATTTGAAAAGGACCTTTTATATTCTAAATTTATCCAGAAATTTGATATCAATTTCTAAACTTGTACCTTTCGGAGATTCTATTACATTTTTAAACTCATCTTTCAATTTATATTATAAGTCTGATATTGTTAAAAATGATATATTATCTAATGATTTTTATTACTTAAATTTATAAAATAATCTCTTATAATACTATATATGTTGATACTGATATTAAACGATATGTTATGAATAAGTGTTCCTCTATATTGTGGTATAAGATATTAGGTCATATCTCCATTGAAAGAATTAAAAGATTAGGAAATAATAGAGTATTTAGTACTTTAAATTTTACTGATTTTGAGACTTGTGTAGACTGTATAAAAAAAATAGACCAACAAAATTAAGAAAAATGCCAAGAGGAGTTCGAATAAATTAGAAATTATACATACAGATATATGTAGTCCTGATATTGACTCATACGGTCTAAAATATTTTATCACCTTTATTGACAATTTTTTTCACGATATATATATATCTCTACTTACTTTATAATAAGAATAAAGGTTTAGATGTTTTTAAATTATTTAAAGTAGAAGTAGAGAAATAATATAAAAAGTAAATTAAAATTGTAAGTTAGATAGAGATGAAGAATATTATGATAGATATACAGAAGATTGACAAATGTCTGGTCCATTTGTAAGGTTTCTTCAAGAATATGAGATTATTATCCAATACACTAAGCCTGGTTCTCCGGACAAAAATGGTGTAGTCGAAAGAAGAAATCAAATGTTATTGGATAAGGTACGGAGTATACTTAGCAACTCTAATCTTTTAAAATCCTTGTGGAGTGAAGCTCTTAAAAAGATAGTGTATATATTGAATCAGGTTCCAACGAAAGCTGTTCCAAAAACTCACTTTGAGTTATAGAAACGTTGGAAATCGAATTTGTGCCATGTACGCGTATGGGGATGCCCATATGAAATAAGAATTTATAATCCACATAAGAAGAAATTAGATCTAAGAATCATTAGTGGGTATTTCATTGGATATGCTAAACGGTCTAAAGAATACAGATTTTACTGTTCATCTCACAGCATTAGGATTGTGGAATCAAAAAATATAAAATTTCTTGATAATCATTTAATAAGTGAGAGTAAGCAATCTAGAAATATAATTTCTGATAATGATCATTTAGATTCTCAACCTTTCACTTCATATATAGGTTGATTGTTGTACACAACGCTCCTCAAGATCAAATTGGTATTGAATAATTAATCAATGTAATTTCACAAAATTTTGATCATATTTCAGTTGACCACGATATTTAAGATTTACCTAAAATAGTTGTACAATATACTCCTATTGAGAATGATGATACAATATTTATGGATGAGAAATTTCATGTCTGGACTTAGAGTAGTCGATTCCATCTCAAGGGCATTGAAGATATATTGCGATAATTCAACTTCTGTTTTCCTAACTAAAAATAATAAAAGTAGTAGTTGAAATAAACATATCAATTTTTAATTTTTAACCATAAAGGAGCGCATTAAAGGAAAGAAAACTACTATTGAGTATATTGACACTGAATTAATGATCGCTGATCTTTTGACAAAAGGCATGCCACCATTAAGGTTCAAAGATCTCGCAACTAAAATGGAACTAAATCTCATTATGTGATTTTCATTGTATGGACAATGATATTTAATAAAATTTCTATTTATTTGTGATATTTTTCAAAATTTTTGTGTACACATTAGTTGATTTTTGAGAATATTATTAATTATTGGACAAAAACTAAATATAAGGTTTATTCATAAAGTAACGTTACAATATTCTGATATATTTTTAAAAATATAATATATTGTAATATATGGATGATACTACTCATTAATAGAGATCATATTGCCATGATTCATATATTTATTTTTTAAAATTAAGAATTGATGGGTTTGGTTATCACATCAAGTAAAATATAGACTAAGTGGGAGACTGTTAATGATTCAATTTCATCCTACTTTGAAACTAAAGTATTAGTGACCAAATTAATTGCTAATAACTCTCTATTATTGTTCTCTATTAATATCCATCAATTCTCATTTATAACATCAAAAATAAGATAGTTGGTGAAACTATCTTATATAAGTGAAGTTGGTTTTGTCCTAGGCATCTTCTTCTCAGCATTACACCATCAATTGAGAGAAGGTGTGCTTGGAAGCTGCAAAGCCGAGCCAAAACAGCGCCGGAAAAACAGAGCAAGCAAAATGGCCGGAGGTGAGTTAGTGATCCTTCATTCCGCAATTGTGATTGTTTAGGCCATTTAAATTGTTTACATGGCCAAGTCCATTTTTTTTTTTTGAAGCGGTAATTTAACTATATTTCTTTTAGAATATCATAGGATAAGGTAACCATACACCAAATAGAATTTTAGAGTAGATCAGAGAATATAAAATTACGGCACCACCCAACCTTTTGAGCGTGAATATAGAATTCAACCAAATATCTTGCTATGTTGATTGAGCCCTGAACAAATAAACTCACCCGAGCTTCTACTTAAGGTGGCCAACCTATTGAAAAATCATGCAGGGTCAACAAAGTTGTATAGAACCAACCCGCTCGACTAGATAGCCAATGGCTAAGCCGAAGGCATAAAATGGGTATAAGATTAGTCAAAAAAAATTGAGCATATGATAATTTATTTTTTTATAATTGTGGATATTGTAAAATAGTTGTGTATTATTCTGTAATTATAATTTATTTTTATTTATGTAAATTCAATAATATTGTATAAAACAAGTAATTTTATGGAATCAAAGTAAAAACTAATTTAACTATTTTTTGCCTTTTAAAATCAGCAGATTGTCTACAAAAACACAAAAAAAGATGCATTTTTATCAAGCAATAAATAATTTTCAAAAGACTTTAGAATAGATTATAGGAAAAACCCAAATTTGGGGTATTTCTGAAGATTATGAGCCATGGATCTTACTATCAAATAAACATTATATTGCAACTATATGATTTATTTTTCATTAAAATTGATCAATGTTACAAACAGGATATTAAGTTAATAATTTGCATTACTTGATTTGCTCGTGTTTGATAGTTTTGTCTATCTTAGTTTCTATTTAATGTAATAATTTTATTACAGTTTTGCTCATCACTATTTTATAATTTTAAAATTGAATAAAAAAATAAATACTAAAAAGCCTCTAGTCTTAAGATTTCAATTCTATAGTCATAATAATTGGATGTTATTTTGGAAACTGAAAATGTAGAGTTCTTGTGTTATTTTTCACAGAGACCCACCAGATTGTTAGAGAAACCATTTGGAAACCAAATGGTTAGATAATTAATTAAATCAGATAATCAATACTGACGAATGACTATATAAATATAGATATAAATGGTCGAATTAACAAGTAGTTAATGTATTCAAGGGCAAACATTAGCTTAGAGTATATAATATGGTTGGTTTATTTAGTTTTCATTTAGAGTAATTAATTAAAATAATAAATAATTATTTCTCTTTAGAAGATAGTTACGAGATGGCAGCAAAATTGTATATTAACACACTTCCCCTAAAGCAAGGTAAAAGGAGGGTGGAGCAATCTAAAAATATATAAGTACAAAGTTTTAATCATCTAAATATTTACGGATCTCATAAATCGCAGAGTTAAATAAATCAACTCTCTTTTATCTTCAATTCTCCCATTATTCTCTAATTTCATTTGATCTTGCTAATCTGAAATATTAGTAAACATGTTTAAATGAGTCCAACATTTTACAAAACATAGATAAATTTAATATATGTTGATATATCAAATGAATATGCAGAGATAATAATTATAATCAAAATCTAAAATATCGATAATATCAAACATTCAATAAAGTATAAAAAAATAATAAATGAATATAAGAACACTGGATACACAAAAACCGTATAAAAGCATAAAACATGATAAATTCATCCACATATTAATGAATATAAAATCCAAAAAATCATGATCAAATGAGAATATGAAATATATTAAAGTATTAAAAACATTTGAGAACCATAAATAAGTGATGACCTTACAAATAAGTATCAAATATCAAAATTTAGGATATAATTATTTTCATATAGCAAAGGCTATACACCGCTATTAATGACTTATTGGTGTTCCAATTTTATATTATTTTATGTAGTCGGGGTTAAGTATTGCTTTTTTAACTCATAGATAATATATTAGATCTTCTATTAGCAAATAATATATTATAGTATATCCGAATATATTTTGTTGGTTCTCTACAATGATTTTTACTTAATCAAAATTAAAAACTATATTTCAATATATAAATCTATGAATAATTTCCCAAAGCTAGAAAAATAAATTTCTTTTATCAAAATTAAAGTAAAGTTTTCATAATTTTATTAACAATTAAAAGACATACAAGAATATATGTACAATAATTTAAGAATTCTAGTGTGACATATAAGCTTTCAAATACTTCATAAAATCAAAATCAATTGACATGCATGTAAGATATAAACAAAAAAAGTAAGTAAATGTTACATTGACGAATATTTAAATAAAAAATGTATAAATTTTTTTTAAAATATTCAATAATAAAAAAAAATAGATTTAGATATACTTATCTTTATTTAAAATTTATCAAAGATACACTTGGATTTTCTTAAAATCAAATTGAATTCACTTTCTCATTTCTTACCTATTTTTCTTCTTTTCTTTATCTTTTGGTTTCTCAAAACTATGCAAAAAATGAATTAAAATTGATTAGAGAGCATGTTTATAATAAATTGAATGAGCTACACCTAAGCATATCTCGAGTGTGTCTATTCTATCTAAGATGCACTCATATATGAGTTAGGTGCATGTCAGGCACTACTTTGGCCTAATTCACTTTGTTCCAATATTGATTTATTTTTTGTCAGAATTTACAAATGACGTCAACAATTTATTAATTTATTTAATTTAGTATCATTGAAATAAATCTTGGAATTTGTACTTTACACATTGGGGGGTTCTCTTTGGAGATATCTTATGGAGATTTTGCTCTCTTTGGATGTATTAAAAATTTCAAGAGTATGCCTTCGGTACGTGGATTCAAGTTTGATTCGACTGTATGATATGATGAACTCGTTTGATTTGAGTTCTACCGCAATACAACTCCATATTTAGCTTAGCCCAAGTCCCTTTGCAATGCCCATCATCCTCTTCTACTGATTTTATAGTGTAATGCCTACCTTTGTTTCAGCTAAGGTACTTAGGTGACATTTCTCTCATTTTCGAATCCAAAATGATTATTTTTAAAAAATTAAAACTCTATACTTATTTTTTTTTTCATATTATTTCTTCCTCTTTTTTCCAAGCTTACAAGAGGAGTGAGAAAATCTATTACTTTGTATCCAACTTGTGATCATGTTCTGAAGATAAATAATTATTCATTATTTGAGCAATTATATTGATTAGAAAATGAATAGCCCGACCATTTTATATACTTAGAGTTAATACTTAGTGTTGATTATATTAATTGCTAGTTAGATTAGAGCATTCATATCTCGAATCATATAGTCATTCGTTAGAATTAATAATCCAGTTTAATTAATTATCTAGTTATTTGATACTTTGATTTTTAGTATCTCTAACCGTCTAACTGTTCGGCTATCAATAATTTGGTTGGTTGCCTAATTAATTTTTTTCTGATTAGAGTCTAACAATTCGGTTTATTCATTCCTTATTATAGCTTTACTATTTATGAGCCTCACATTTTAATAAGTTGAGTTGACCTAATTTTAAGAGGTACCCAATAGAGACGCCCCTAAAATCAAGCTTATTCATCCAATTCACTAGCAGCAAACTCAAGCTACATAATGGATTTGTCATTGGAAGGGTTTTCAAAAACTCTAAAATAATGACGGAAAGATAAGAATAAGTCATATTTAAAAAAAAAAAAAGGCTAATGGCATTAGTTGTCAAAAAAGAAGAAAATTTTAAACGTGTCACTCCTTACAAAAAAGGCTAAAGAAGATAAAAGGTCTTATGACATCAGAAAAAGGTAATAATTGAAAAGTGATATTGGCCGAAAATACCCAGACCGAACAAAGTTTGCAGTCTATGAAACCATTAGAGGAAACATGAGTTACTGTTTTGTGAAGCATAAATTTGAGAATTTTTTTTAAAAAAAATTTCAATACTTATTTTATAAAATAAAAGAAAAAAAAATTCATAAAATAGCAGCTTTGTCGAGCAAGGTCCCCCAGAGCCATTAGAGGGGGCCATTGCCGTGTGAGGGGAACTCCTGATGTTGTTATAGTCATTTTTATAATTGACATATTCCGTGACCATATATAATCTTGTGTCGATATCGGGTTGTATTTCGTTAAAGTAATGCATCAACATATATCCGTTACTGTCCGTTCCAACGTTAAGGGATTCCGCACCTGCCGTGAGCTCTCCACTCGCTTAAGTCTAAAATCCCGAAACCCCGCTCTATCCATGAGCTCTCTACCCACTCGACCCCAAAAACCTGAAGCTCTGCGCTTACCATGAGCTCGCCACGAGTTCGAGTACAAAATTCTGAAAGGCGTCGCTCGCTACTTACCGCCTTTTCGCTCGAGCGTGCGGTAACAGACAAATTTTTTAAAATTATTTTTCGAGCCATCTATATATATGTGTCTTAATTCTTTACCCTAACTTTTGACTGAGTATTTTGGCATTCATCTCCTTGAGAAACATTGAGCTTTTACTCTCCAATTTCATTACAATTGAGAAATCCGATCCTTTTATCATTGTGTTTCAAGTACTAACAAGTTTTCTCAATACATTCTTTTTACCGATCCATTATTGCTACTATTTTACTTTCGTTGGTGATGTCGGTATGATGAAGAAGGAGACCCGATCGTGCTCACGACTTCAAGTAGTTCAAAGAGGGAAGATTGACCTGAAGATCAAAATGTGTCCGGTTCCATTACTGCGGGCAAATCCAAGTAGTTTATTGGTAGGGATTACAAGACCGGAGTAAATTGACTAGGTTAGCACGTCGTTGCCACTTGATCTGTAAGTTAATTTTCATAATGCATTTTCTCCCTGACCGTTAAAACTTGAAGGATTTTTCTCGATTACCGTGAGTATTGAGTTTTCTCTTGGTCATCAAAAAAATTGTCTTTTTATTATTACTTATCATTATATATATGATGTATACTTATTATTATTGTTAACATCTAAAAATAAATATTCATTACATTTTTGAATATTTATTTTTTTTACTACTTCTACTATTATTGCATAGAATTGAAATATTGTTATATAATTTGGGACAAATTTATTTAAAGAAGCACAGTTAAATTAAAATGCCGCTTAAATCACACGTAATTATGTCTACTTCTCGTTGCATATTTCTTTATCCACCAATCCATTCTTCCAAATGGATGGGGATGACAAATTTGAGCATAATTTTCTATTTTTTTAATTTTAATTTAATTATAAAATAATTTTTTATTATTTACTTCTTGTTGTACTTTAGAAATCCTAATGGATCATGAGTAGAATAATTTTTTCAAGAACATCTACAAGCAATGGCATGTATGTGAGACAAGTATTTAAAATAACTCATATATTTTATTAAATAAAAGAACAATAATACTTAATGATTTATATATGAGGATTGGTAATGAACTCTCTTCCATTAGGTATAAGCAATAAATTTATTCAACTTCAAATCTATATAGCCATCTTTTTTTTTTTTTCTTTATATAACGGATGGATTTAATAAGGCATATTCAAGAAGTTCGTCATCACTTTCTAGAGTTGACATAACTTGTTCTTCTAAAGTAATCCACGCTTCAATCCCATCACCATCTTTGCTATCTAATAAGACAATAGTATTACAGAATGGAGATTTAGGAATGCAAACCCATATAGGCTTTCCCCATCCAAAGTCAGCTTCATAAAATGCAAATCTACACCAACTAGTGCAGATGCATAGGTTCGCCGTGCTATTTAAATTAGCATGTGTTGTTTGCACCACCGAAAACCATTGGCTTCCTTTCATACTTTTTAAGTACTCAAAAAATTTCCTTCGTCCTTCCCTCATCTCAGCCACCAACATATCCAATTTCATCTTTGTTTCTTCATTTATTAGCAGCATGAAAGCCCAAACTGCATTGCCAATAGAATTATCAGGCAACGATGGCACTACTCTGGGACGCAAGTTCACGGCAACAATCAAAGTCGAAGGACTTAATGATCCAGAATTGATTTTCGATGCCTTCAATAAGCACCTGTAGAGTATTGATGTTACTATTTCAACACGAGTTGGATTTTGTACCGTAGAACTAGAGACCACTCTTGCTTTTAAGTTGGCTATTTTTAAAGGGCTAAACACAAATCTTCTCGTTACAGGATTTCTTCCTCTCAGATATTGAGGTCCTTGCGAAGTGAATTTGTTACCAGGCGGAAAAGCAGATTCTTCTAAGAGATGGGGATGGCGTAGTTTAATACCAGGTTGTCTAGTCATTGCAGCCCAATCATTAAGAAATAATTGCATAGTACATGCGTCTGCAATTTTATGAGAAAAACACATTCCAATCGAAAATCCTCCACAATTAAAGAAGCTAGCACAGACTTCTAACAAGTTACCATCTTGGTTGGTATTCCATGGCAAATTATCAGGAAATAACATCTCCAATATATTATAGTCTGGCTGTGCTAAAATATCAACTAGCTTGTTTTTGAGACAAAATACTGTGAAAACTACACCTGTGTCATTACAATCGATAGAAGTGTTGCCTTCGATTTTTCCTGCAAACGGGTAATAAAGATTTAGGATTTCAGAGAGGGTATTTTTCAAAATCCTTGAGATTTCCATCACCTGGCATGAGCCATTAGGGGCTTGATTGTTGTAGAAGAGAAGGATGGGGACGTAACCACTTGGTGATATCTGATCAAACGTAGATAATTTGTATGTTGAAGGGTGAGGTGGGGTTGAGGTGGAAGGTTTGATGATCTCTCTGGAGATGATGTCTCGTTGCACAACTAGATTGGCCATTTTGTGTATTCTTTGAATGGTGAAGGCTTGTGCATAATATTATCCTTATATAGGATCAACATTGCCTATGACTTGTGACATGGCTGGGAGTAAGTTGGAGTGTAGTATGATGTCATATTTTATAAAGGACTTATATTTATATATTAATTAATTATAATATGATATGTTGTCTACATCTTAGATAGTACTACTAGAAGAAAAAAACTCTTCAATAATCAGAATTGATTAGACTTGTTAATTAGAAAGTATGACTCCATAAAAAATGTTAATTTTTTTTTGTTATTAATTTATATGTACTTTGATTTTCTACAGCATATCTACTATTATTATCTATAATAGCTATTCTAGTAAATTAATAACTTACATAAAATTATTTGACTCTTTACATCTATTGTATGGCTAGATTTTTAATTCTATATTATAGAGGTCAAAACAATTAATCTAATAGATCCACATAAAATCCTATTATTCAAACAATTAAAAACAATAACAAGTTTTAATACTTCTCAAAAAGGAACCTTTCATTAGTATATTTTTGTCTTACATGGAAGATAAAAAATTCAAATATGCATAGAGGTTTGATATGAAAAATTAGTAGTATACTTTTATTCAATTTGTCCTTGCATGGAAGCAAGACTTTAATTGTGCATAAGAATGAGTCACTGTAGGTAATAAAATCTTCTATAATTGATGGGTTCATCTAGATTCATATAAGTTGGATCTGTTAGGAATATTATATATTTTGTGACTGAGTTTAGTTGGTTGTTAGGGTATTATTAAGCATCACGAAGATCCACGTCCGATTCACGTCTAATATTCACAAATGCGTAAGTCACAATATCAATGCTTGATTCGAACATGAGCGTCCTTTTCAAATTGCCCATACACGATGTGCACCCGAGACGTGCATGAGCGTACTTTTCAGAATACCCATGCTGAATGTGCGCCCGAGACCCCCGGAAGCACTTAACATAGATTAGCCAGCTTAAAAGTTAACTTTTTTAATACATTACTTTCACTGGTTATAGAAATTTAAAAGATTTTATTTAATTATTGTAGTTATCAAGGTTTTTCTTTCTTCAAAAAAATCTATACTTGATTTTTTTGGTTGACTACTTTTAACCGTTGAATATTCATATATATCTAAATTTTAATATATTTTATGTATATTATATATTCGTATGTGTTTTTTAATTATAAAATTTTGAAAAAGAGTTAATCTTTTTCAGGATCTATGCGGCAGAATATATGGACTCCAATGCCCTTAGGCAATTGTTCAAGTATGCTAATATTAAGCCATTATGACGAGTTTCAAATAGCTGAAATTGAAGTGCTCTAATGGATGAAGCACTATGCTCGATAAAAGATTATCTTAAATGCTGTGGCAATTTGAAGTCCAAAAGGCCAAGGAGCCTTGCCAAGAGCTGAACTGGGTAATAAGGAAGTAAGGGCTGAAACATTTTACCTAAGATTTGAGGCAGCCATCTTGTTAAAATAATTGCCCACTATGGACCTTTTGGTCATATAAGTCGTGCATCTACACCAAATTCACTAATTTTAGGAAACCCCTTTCCAAATCTTTTCAATTAATTTTACAACAACTTATCTATTATATATATCTAGAAAGTTATCTGGATTTGATTATTGAATGAGTCCCAAAGGAAATTCATTACATGTATTGAATATTTAATTTTTTTACTACTTTTGCTATTATTACATGGAGAATTTTTTACACAGTTTTGGTTGGCCTTAATATCATACAAATATTACATTATATTTATATGACTCAATTTTTAAAAAATATAATTTGTGTTGCGAAGGGGATATGAGCAATTAATTTTTCTCACTCAATTTTGTTTTTATTTGATTCACCCTTCTTGTCGACCTCATTTTCTTTTTAACACAATACTTTTGCCATATTTTTATTTATTTCATTTTTTGAAAATTTATTAAAGTAAATAAAAATTAAAATTACTAAAAAAATAGAATACTATGATTTTGACTGTATAGTTAAACAGTTGTATGCTGTTTTGTAAATTTGGAATGTAATAATCCCACCATGCATAATAATATATGTGTTTGTAAGTTGTACTTGGAACCAGGGGGCTGCGACGCGTGAGGCACGTCGCAGCCCCTGTGATGCCTTTCCGGCCGCTGGATGAAAAAATCCAACGGCCGGTGTTATTTATTAAAAAAAAAAGGTTTTTACTTATTTTTTTTTATTTTGATATTTTTTTTGCATTTGATTTTAAAAAATAATATTTTCATATTTTTTTTAATTTTATGATTTTTTTTAAAAATGGAAGCCGTTAGATATAAATCTGACGGCTCCAAACTCGTCGCAGGGGCTGTGACGTGCCTCACGCATCGCAGCCCCCCTGATCCGTTGTACTTACCTTGCATTCATAGCATGTTAAATACCAACATTTAGCAAGGTGGCTATGGCTAAATCTACACCCATGGAAGCTAATTACGTGCTTAATTCAAATTATTTATATCAAAATTATTCCTAATAATTTTTTATTTTATTTTAATTATTCACAACTATTATCTTTTTTCAATTATATTCTCCATTAAGAGAACAAAAATCAAATTGATATTTTTACACCCAATTTCAATAATAGTATTTTACATACAACCCATATAAAAAAATGGGTCAAAATAATTTTGAATTTAATTAAATTGAATAAAAATTAGAAAACATAATTTTCTAATATTTTTTTAATATTCTTTTTCTACACTTGACCACATAAAATGCATTGCCATACTTGAGTTAGCAATATAATAGTTCAATTAATATTATTTAGATTTTAACCCTTTTTTATTTAATGATATCAGTAGTATCAAAGTAGTCAATAATATTATCAATTATCAAAACACAATAATCTGAATTTTACAATAGTTTATTAATCACGAAGAGTGATATGTCACTCTCCCTAAATAATAGTCATGCTATAATTTTCTATTTTTTTTAATTTTAATTTAATGGTAAATAATTTTTTATTATTCACTTCCTGCTGTACTTTAGAGAGCCTAATGAATTTAAGTAAAATAATTTTTTCAAGAATACCGACAATCAATTCTGGCATACATGTGAGACAAGTACTTAAAATAACTCATATATTTTATTAAATAAAACAACAACAATACTTAGTGATTCATACATGAGGATTGGTAATGAATTCTCTTTTATTAGGCATAAGCAATAAACTTATTCAATTTCAAATCTATGTAACCATCTTTTTTTTTTCTCGCTTATCTAATGGATGGATTCAATAAGGCATGCTCAAGAAGTTCGTCATCACCTTCTAGAGTTGACATAACTTGTTCTTCTAAAATAATCCACGCTTCAATCCCATCACCATTTTTGCTATCTAACAAGACAATAGTATTACAGAAAGGAGATTTGGATATGCAAACCCATGTAGGCTTTCCCCAACCAAAATCAGCTTCATAAAATGGAAATCTACACCAACTGCTGCATATGTATAGGTTTCCCATACTTTTTAAATTGGCAAGTGCTGTTTGCACCACCGAAAACCATTGACTTCCTTTCATATTTTTTGAGTTCTCAAAAAATTTCCTTCGTCCTTCCCTCATCTCAGCCACCAACATATCCAATTTCATCTTTTTTTCTTCATTTATTAGCAGCATGAAAGGCCAAGCTGCATTGCCAATAGAATTATAAGGCAACGATGGCACTACCCTGGGACGCAAGTTCACGGCAATAATCAAAGTAGAAGGACTTAATGATCCAGAATTGATTTTTGATGCTTTCAATAAACACCTGTAGAGTATTGCTGTCACTATTTCAACACGAGTTGGATTTTGTACTATAGAACTAGAGACCACTCTTGCTTTTAGGTTGGCTATTTTTAAAGGGCTAAACACAAATCTTCTCGTTACAGGATTTCTTCCTCTAGGATATTGAGATTCTTGTAAAGTGAATCGGTTACCAGGAGGAAAAGCAGATTCTTCCAAAAGATGGGGATAGCGTAGTTCAATATCAGGTTGCTTAGTCATTGCAGCCCAATCATTAAGAAATAGTTGTATAGTATATGCGTCTGCAATTTTATGAGAAATACACATTCCAATAGAAAATCCTCCACAATTGAAGAAGCTAACACAAATTTCCAATAAGCTACCATTTTTCCAATTACTCCATGGCAAAGCATCTGGTAATAGTATGTCTAATATGTTTAAATCTGGTTGAATTAAAATATCAACTAGTTTGTTTTTTAGGTGAAACACTGAAAAAATCGCACCTGTGTCATTACAATCGATCGAAGTATTGCCTTTGATTTTTCCTGCAAATGGGTAGTAACGATTTAGGATATTAGAGAGGGCATTTTTCAAAATCCCTGAGATTTCCATCACCTCGCTTGAGCCATTAGGGGCTTGATTGTTGTAGAAGAGAAGGATGGGAACGTAACAACTAGTTGATGTTTGATCAAACGTAGATAATTTGTATGTTGAAGGGTGAGGTGGGGTTGAGGTGGAAGGTTTGATGATCTCTCTTGAGATGAAGTCGCGTTGCACAACCAAATTGGCCATTTTGTGTATTCTTTGAATGGTGAAGGGTTGTGCATAATATTATCCTTATATAGGATCAACATTGCCAATGACTTGTGACATATTTTATAAAGGGCTTATATTTATATATTAATTAATTATAATATGACATGTTGTCTACATCTTAGCTAGTACTACTAGAAGAAAAAAACTCTTTAATAATTGAAATTGGTTAGATTTGTTGCCCACAAAGTATGACTCTACAAAAAATATTGAATTTTCTTTGTTAATAATTTATATGTACTTTGATTTTCTATATCATATCTATTATTATTGTCTATAATAGTTATTTTAGTAAATTAATAACTTACATAAAAATTTTCAATTCTTTACATTTATTGCATGGCTGGGTTTTTAATTCTATATTGTAGAGGTCTAAAAAATTGACCTAATACATCTATGTAAAATGCTATTATTTAAATAATTAAAAAAGACAATAAGTTTTATACTTCTCGAAAAGGAACCTTTCATAAGTATATTTTTGTCTTACATGGAAGATAAAAAATTCAAATATGCATAGAGGTTTGATATGAAAAATTAGTAGTATACTCTTATTCAAATTGTCCTCGCATGGAAGCAAGACTTTAATTGTGCACAAGAATGAGTAACTATAGGTAATAAAATCTTCTATAATTGATAGGTTCATCTAGATTCATATAAGTTGGATCTGTTAGAAATATTATATATTGTGTGACTGAGTTTAGTTGGTTGTTAGGATATTATTAAGTATCATGAAGATCCACATCCGATTCACGTCTAATATTCACAAATGCGTAAGCCAGAATATCAATGCCTGATCCGAACATGAGCATCCTTTTCAAATTGCCCGTGCACGATGTACACCTGAAATGTGCATGAGCATACTTTTCAGAATACCCATGCTGAATGTGCGCCTGAGACGCGCAGGAGCACTTAACATAGATTAGCCAGCCTAAAAGTTAACTTTTTTAATACATGACTTTCACTGGTTATAGAAATTTAAAAAATTTTATTTAATAATTGTAGTTATCAAGATTTTTTTTCATCACAAAAAATCTATACTTGATTTTTTTGGATGACTACTTTTAACCGTTGAATATTCATATACATCTAAATTTTAATATATTTTATGTATATTATATATTCGTATGTATTTTTAATTACGAAAATTTGAGAAAGAGTTAATCTTTTTCAGGAAAAAGATTTATGGCTTCCCATCAGCCTCTTTATTGAATTAATTTAACTAAGTTTTTAACTCTTAGAAAGCTAGGAGTACTAAATAGTTTTTATTATATATAATAACTATGTTAAAATAGATTATATCACAACTGACTTTTTCAAGTATTTCTAGAGGATTAGAAAATATCTTATTATTAGACAAACATTCTATTACACTTTTAACATTACTCGGTATGCATAATTGTCCTGTAGAATATTGTCATGTGTAGTGAACGTGTTGGCTCGGAAGGATATCCAGACTCAATAGCAGTGGAGACAATTTCAGACATATTGTCTTATAGTTTTTTTCTTAGTTTAGAGGCAATTTTTATATAAAATTTTTTATATAACTTGTGTGCTTAATTTTTAATGTCTATGCCGTTCCTCTTGACTATAACCATAAGAAAAGGAGTGAGTTGTAATTGTCAAGATTTCCTTAACAATAGCAATATAAGTATCAGCAATTTCGTAATAGAATTATTTTCAAATGTTAACTTACGTAAGACACAATTTCTTTAAAATAATAATAGATTGCGTCAGCAAACTTTTGTGATACATTTAATTAGGAGAAAAAAATTGGTAAGTCTATTTATTACAAAAATTTAGCTAACCATCAATCGTCATTGGCCACTCAACTATTCTTGGTTGGTCCCGCACTACTCCACTATAACTAACCCCGCCTCATTAATTATAGCAAAATTTACAACTAATTTCTTTTAACTAAGCAAAATTTAAAAGTAATATTTATTCTTAATGTAAATTAATTGAAAAAATATTCTCATCTTATTTATAGTAATACTTATTTTTTATAATACCAATATTATTATTATTATTTCAACAATTAAATATCAAGGTCAACAACAAATAAAGTGTTTTATGTAAAAATTTTAAAAAATAATAATACATGTGACCAACCTCATTCATAGTACTTCTAAGTTTAGGTGGTTAACTTGTGAACTCTTCCACATAGCTCTGTCAACAGGGCCCATCACCGTCAGATGTGATTCCTTGATGGATTTTCCGCCGTTTGATCAAATGATTTTTAGTTGATATTTAACAAAAATGCCGTCAGATTCTTCATTGGCCGTACAGTTGAGAGGTATATTAGATCTCCCACAAAAGAATCTTTAATAAAATTGAAATTTTAATTTTCAAAATTTTTATTATCATATTATAATAATATAATTATATTATTTTGAAATTCATAACCCACTTCCTTCTTTTTATGTTTGAAAGAGGCATTTTAACTATATATATATTTTGAAATATCATAAGATTAGGTAACCGTACACAGATTAGGATTTTACAGTGGATCAAAAAAGTTAGAATCACGGCACCATCTATCCCTTTAACCTTGACTACAGAATTCAACCAAACTTTCCAGCTATGTCGGCTAAGCTTCGAACAGACCAACTCACACAAACTTTTGACTATGAAGGCCAATCTATTGAAAAATCTTACAAGGTGAATAAAGCTGTCTGGAACCAATCCACTTTACCAGTTGGCCAATGGCTATGTCCAAGACATAGAATGGGCAGCAGATAGTCAAAGAAATTGAGTATATGTTAATTTATTTTTTATAATTGTGGATATTGTAGAATAATGATGTAATATACTCTAATTATAATTTATTTGTGTTTATGTAAATTCGATAATATTGTATTACAGAAGTAATTTTATAGAATTAAAGTAAATACTAATTTAACTAATTTTTGTCTTTTAAGATCGGTAGATTGTCTATATAAACACAAAGAAAGATGCATTTTTATCACAAGCAATAAATAACTTTCGTTAGACTTTAGAATAGACTATAGAGAAAATGCTAAATTTGGGATATTTCATAAGATTATGAGCCGTGCATCTTACTATCAAATGGACATTACATAGCAACTGCGAAATTTATTTTTCATTAATGTTAATCAATTTTCCAAATAAGATATTATCTTAATAATTTACATTAATTGATTTGCTTGTATTTGACAATTTGTCTACCTTTATATTTGTTTAATGCAATAATTCTACTTCAGTTTTACTCATGACTTTTTTTTAATACTTTTAAAACTGAATAAATTCAGAATTACTAAAAAAAACCTTTGATCCGAAGACTCTTAGTCACAATAATTGTATTATATTTTAGAAACCCAAAAAACTAAAGTTCTTGTGTTACTTTTTACAAAGTTGGACCCGCCCCTTATTAGTTCCAATAAAAATATTGATAAATATACGAACGACATATAATACGAGTCAGATGACTTTTGTATTTTAAGTAAAAGGTTACGTTTTTATATCCCTAACCCACAAGGTTACTTAACACAATGTAGGAATCGCGCCTTCTTGGCCAAAGGAAGGTCGTCCGCCTACCATCTATATAATCGCACGGAGTCTCCATTCTAGGGGAATAAGAAACGAAACAACAAAGAACTACGGCGAAAAAATCATTGAGCATACTAACACTCATTTCTAAGGATACAATCGCTTGCTGCAATAATCCCATACTAAGCCTTCAGATTCCAGAGACTCCGCTCACTCTTTGAACTCTGTCCTTCAAAGCTTCCATGCTTACAGGACTTATCTTCCCACTTGTTCCCCGTAAACACTGAGTCAGAAAATTACGCTATCGATGAGCCGTAAGAACGTCCTTTATGTCTAAAGGCGAACACTCCTTTCCACCTCAATCTCCCTCTCTATCTTAACTCTCATTTCTAATTACCTTCTTATAATTCGAAGGCTATTGTTGATTTGAGCGTCGGAGTGTCTTTGATGGGACAATATCCCGCCGACACCTGACCTCTTGTTTGTTATAGTGGTATGTAGGGTCCAGATTCAGTGAACGGAGCCGGATTCAGATGACCCAGTTGACCCAAATCTGTTCAAAGTCGAATCCAGGTATGCATCACATGTCAAATCAATAAATGATACTTCTCAAAATTAAAATCCCAAATAAATGCAATAATAAATGATAAATTTTAAATTCTGGTGTGACAAATCAAATATACATGAACCTAACCATAACCCGTACAAGACCTTATCAGACAACCAATCGGACAATATAGATATGACTTGCTCCAAAGTGTTATAAGGAAAATAACTAAATAATGACAACAACTCATTCACATAATACAATAAATCTAACAATTTCTTGATATACTGATCAAAATCCTGCTCTCGACCAATTCCAAATCTAAAAATACACTGATAACAAACCCAATGCAAAAGGAATAGAATACTGCCAACACCGTCAATCTAGAAAAATATGAGTCACCAAATATGTGATGCCATCTCAGTTTTCGTTCAACTTTTGTAAAGTGTCTAAACTCGCTATTCTAAAGGGGTAAAATCGAAAAAAGGGCTTAGATATATATATATATATATATATAACAAAATGTCCGATTAATTAAAAGGAGTATTCATAAATAGATATTAAAACAGATAGCAGATACAAATTAGATATATGAATATGTTATAAAATCACTATTCAAATACTAGACAGACAAGACAGGTCAACTATAAATAAAACTTAACTTTTCTTGCCCACAGAAGGGGAATAGAGTCTCCCTATCGGGAGAGGCGCCACAGATACGGCACTGGGCTACAGATACGGCCTTGCCACAAATACGACAATTAATAATAGACAGCATAGATACGGTCTCACCATAGAGATGATGATTAGTAACTAATAGTCACATATATAGCCTCGCTACAGAGACGATAGTTAATAACAGATAACAGTGACTACAATTCTCAAGCAATATTAGATATTTTTTGGACTTTCATAAAATAGTAAAACTAGTTAAAAATCACAAAACCCAAATAAAACCCCCAAATTGATTAATAAATCATACATGTATGTATATAATAAATAGATACGGTGTATAAAAATAATATCCAGTAAGTAAAATTTCTAAATAATAGTCAAAATATATCAAATGTTGAAACAGACTAAAGATAGGGCTTATAGATATTTACCTTAATGTCATACCAAGTAGATTTGACAAAAGAATGTTTCGAATTACCCAAGCTATACAGTTTTTCTCTTCTTTCACTCTCCTACAGCATACTCCTCTCTACCGTGCCTCTGCCTTCTCCTGCACGATCTGCCTTCTCCTCCTCCCTGTTGTGTGCTTCCTCTCATCGTCTCTCTCCCTCTTCTCTGCCTTCTCCTGCGCCACTACTTATCCTTTGCTCTCCTTCTCTCTCTCTCATGCTGCTCTCCTCCTTTTCTCTCTTTCTCATTTTCTTTCTTTTCCTTCTACTCTGTTGCTGCACCACCTCTCTCTCCCATTTTATTATTATTATTATTATTTCTTTCTTTTTTCCTTTTGTTTTATTATTTAATCAACGTTCCAGTGCTAACATCGGTGCTCCTCTGATGGCAACCAACCGATCTAATTTTGTTTAAAATTTTATAATATAAAATTAATTTTAATATGTCCAAATTATTTAAAATAATAAATAACATCAAAATAATTTTAAATAAAAATTTGGGTATTAAGGAACCACATTCGTGCTCTCGAAGAATTATATACTTGACATAACATTTTCCTTAATCAAACTTATATTCTTTCCTCAATCGAACACATAGCTAACGACTTTCCTAATCCATGACATAGTCCTCAAACAAGACTCACTCTCCCTATGATTCCTTGAGTTCATTGATAGGGCCATCACAATACTGACCCAAATATGGCCGAAAGATTCAACCCATAAAATTTATAGATATGCTAATGAATCTACAAACCCAAACGGTATCACTAGATCTTGTAACGATCGTGCCTTGACCCTGAGTACTACTACTAGTACCACTCTCATTCATCTCTAATCGACAATGTTCCAGATACAAACTGGTCTTAGAAAACTCCAAACCTTGACAAAAGATCAAACGATTCACCTATTCATTCACAGAGTGGCTCATCACACCATAAATCGCCCGAGCACCCTAAGTTTTCAATCATCCACGGTTAACCTTATCGGTTCATCCTACTCACCTCAAGGGTTCTAGGGCATTCCGCAATGGGACTTAACTGATGCTTCCTTGGTTCTAAACAAATCCTCAAAATTAGTGTTGATTCCAACACAATCTCGAATGGTCGATCAAAAGACAAATCAACCTAATCTTTTTATCTAATGAACAACCTCAAAGACTTACACAGCCAAACTCTTTAGTGTCCACAAGATGACCACGAGGGGTGGTCTAATTTGCCCAACGATTCAAACACATATACTCATTAACGACACACAGGGACAATGATACCAATTTTCTAATACCTCAAAACAAATCAATTTAACCCAACCAATCATATTTACGGACCCAAGAAAATGTCATAGATCTCAATACCGCTAGTACCAAACCTGGATCCTTAGATAAACGAATAAACTTAGGAATCACTAATGAAGATATAGATTTGGGATCTCAAAATGATACATGGGCTACAATGTCAAATCTAGAAATCTTACCTTCCAACATGGCAGATGACACTCTACATCTTAAGCCATCACCGCAGAACCCCAATGCAAGGCACTAGACTACTTCACTGTCCAACCCATAGATATGGACAATCCTTCATCTTGTGGTTAACTGACCAAAATTGAACATGCTGCCAAACTCATCGGGAAGAATATCTATTCATAGAGACATCTATGATCAAGTTCTACAATCTCTTTATCTTCCTGACCCAAGACTTTAATCTCATCAATCTCGAACATGGTTCATTGCAAACACCATTTCAATTCTCATGATCCACATAATAACTTCTACAGAATTCGAGCTACCCAAAGTTCAAGCACTTGATCATTATTATGTCAATCATAAGTCGGCATCCTCGGATTCACAAACACCGGGAGTCGAATCCAAGTTATCCTAACTTTGAGCGATCGATTCCACCTTATCCATCTCACTTATTATGCTATTCAAGCATCCCTAATCATTGTCCTCAGTTCAAGATCAACCTAGCCAATCCTCAAGGTAACCTCCTTCAACATCCCATCTCCCAGCCTTAATCCGGACAAGACCTTCTAGTCTCGTGATATCATTCAACAGATTCAGATGCCTGGTCTCTCTATCACGTGGTTGACCACTTTCATGTCTCAACCCTTGCCTAGGTGGCATGATTGGCTATGGATATCCTTCTTGGAACAAGAATAATATGTGTTAGCTCTTAACTTAGACACTAACTAGAATAGTGTAAGTTAGACGACCCAACTTACCCACTAATTTCTAACTTAGTTCTAGCCTAAGTTAACCAACTTATCTTGATTAAGGTATTGACTAGGATACCGTAACTAGATAGTTGAATTTAGTTACTGATCTTGACTTAATCTTAGCCTAAGTCATATAAATTAGGGTAACTAGAACTATCCGACCTATCTTAATCATCCGATACCTCGTCTACTTATTCAATCTATTTTATTCTAGCATAAGTTTTCGCATAAGATTCAGATCAAATCTAAGGCATCTTATTCTTGATACCAACTGTAACTGATTGCATTTCCTATAAAAAATTTGACAGATTTTAAATAGAAAAATGACCACCAAATAAATACAAAACCTATACAAAACTCTATACAGCAACCACATAATCCACAAAATTTAGGATCCAAAGCCACAAAATGTCATGTGGCACCAATGTCATAATTTTGGGTATGACGTTGGCTCAGATTAGATGTCACTAAATACTCAAATTAACCATCATATCCTGTAAAAGTATATACATCCATAAAAGATAGCAGAAATTACATACTATGGACATCATCATCGTCATTACACCTGACCATCAAAATATTACAAAATACTCTATAATAAGTTACAAAATCACAAATCTAAACCTTCAAGCTATTCTCTAAGATCTTCATACTTAGCCGACTTCTAATCCTCTATCCAACCCTAATGTGTATAAGCTCGTACTTATTTGGAAACAAAGAAAGCAGTAAGGGTGAGCCAAAAGCTTAATAAGTGTAATATAAACAAAGATAGAGTACAATATAAATAAATGGGATAGGGAAGGAGATAGGAATATGATATAGAATGCATAATATGAAATGTGAGCAAATACATTTTCAGAATATGAGTAACTTTTCATATTTTATCTTTCTTTCTCGGGGTTTTATATTATGCATAAATTTTTTTTATGTTTGCTGACTAGGTCCAGTAGGTTGTACTAGCTAGTGATACGAGAGAACGAGAAAATAAATGTGTATATATCCACATATTCTAAGACGCAACCACTAATCTCAGCTTTAATGTCCCATGAAAGATAGTATATTTTTTGCCAATATACAAGGCCAAATATGCTACCAGAGTGTTGCCCGTGGCCCAGGAGCATTCCTCATTCTTTCACGATAGTATCCTAAGGCGTGTCAAGGATATCACCCACTCCAATACACGGTCAGAAAATCCTTGAATTTTTACTGTAATATCAATGGCATGCTAGGGGATACTACTCTCTAAATACAAATCCATGGTCTAGGTTTCATGATTTCTTATTCTTTGAGAAAAAGTTCATCAAACTTTTTTCATATAGTTCTCACACCTAGAGAACAGATCATACACATAACAGATTGTGACATTTTCTCCATATTCTTACATATCATGGTTAATGCTTATATACAAATACAGATTATAATTTCTTGTGGAGTCATGTGTTCATGTGACTTTATACATGTGCATAATTTAATATAATGCTTGGAACAATTAGAAAATTCTTACCACATTGGGGCAAGTGTAACTTTAGAGCTTCAGGATGATAATTCCTTCACAAGGGTTCACATTAATATTTTTGAAATAAACAATTGAGCATATATGGTTATGCGTAATTTGGATGTCAATTAGACAAAATGAAATTATGCAAAAATACTAAAGTGGCTCGAGTGAACAGTGCCAACGTGGTGAATAGTGTCCGCACAGCTATAAGGGTTCGTATGTTTAAATTTGGACACCCAGTTGATAAATTAACATGTTCATGGTACGGATAATAATATTCTAAGGTCAATTTATACAAAATTTCTAAATTAATCGGTGAAAATAGTCTGGGACACGGGATTAGGGTTTCGTGTCCAAAAACTGGTCAAAACTATGAAATCGGGTGTGAAATTCACGTATGTGCATGCCCATATTATGGATAACAATTATCTAAGGACAAATCATGCATAAAATCTAAAATAACAAGTGAAGACGGTCCAGGCACGGGTTAGGATTTTCGGGTGCAAAAATTTGCACGAATCACACAGAGTGGACATGAAATCAAAATATTTTCATATTTAGCTTATATGTAATACAAAATATAAATTTATTTGGGTATCGAAATGAGGATACCAGAACAAATTCGCACAAAAGTGCAAGAAAATGAAAGAGGAGAGTGTCGGTACACTTGCCTCGACCCGATCTATCACTTCTCCATCTATCTCGGGGTTAGAATCAAACTTGGAAATCTCGGATTCTTCCTTCTATCTCTTCCTCTTCATGCTTTCTCTCTCCCCTCTCTCAGATTTCCTCAAACTCCAACGGTAAAAGGTCCTGATGCATATTTATAATAGACAGGCGCTTGAGCGCATGGCGGGCGCGCTTCAGGTGCCAACATGCTGAAATGGCACCTGCTTGCCGGTGCTCAAGCGCTCAGCAGACGCCGAGTGGCTGGATGGGGCACCCGGCTGGCGCCCCACACCAACTCATGATTCCATCTCTTAAACATAATTTTTCACTTACCTTGAGCCTAATTTTTATTATATTAATTTGATACATCGCAATTACCATAATTTAATTACTAATAATTATCATATTTTAAAAATCAGTACCTTACAGATTTTATGCCTCACATCTTCAATAAACAACTATAAATTGAATATTAACTAAATATGCTACAATTAATCAAAAATCCACTTCACTTAAACTGATTCTTCAAGGGAATAGTTGCTATGAAACTACTCATCAAAGAACAAGGAAGTCACGTAAATCTGGATTTATATGAAGTTAATGCCCATCATCTACACATAATTGAAGCATGAAAGCACACAACAATATTGATACACACTGGATCTTTCAAGCTGACAGAGAACGAACAGAGAAGAGAAGAGACAGACAAAAGAGGGAGAGTGCAGAGAAAAGAGGGAGGGGAGTCTGACAGAGGGAGGAAGAGTCCAGAATAAGTGTACTGTATTCCTTCTCATGAACAATTCTCTATTCTTATACACGTGAGCCACATATAGTATACACATGAGGCCTGATGCATAAAAGCCTAACAACATACTCTTTCTATCAGTATATGTGTAACAGCATAACCGAAAATAGCCCATGTGGCAAAATAAAAAAAATCAAAGTATATCAGAAACACTTAAATGAAGTCCTGAAATTTGAGAGGCATTTGGGTCGGTCGGAGTCACGAGTCCTGTAACATTGCTGTCCCCATCAAACAGAACCTTATCCTCAAGGTTGAAGTCGAAAAAATCTTGGTGTAAATCGTTGATAATTTCGCATGTTGCGTCCTCAGAAGCTTAAGACTGCTAGTGCACTAGTACTTGGGGAATAACCTGATCCTTGTGCAGCACCTTCTGAAAGCCAATAAGTTGCTTGGGCAGCTGGAGGGGCTATGATCCCCATGCTTCGGCTAGCAGAGTGACCAAATGTTGAGTTGGGTCACCCTGGCAGCGTTTAAAAAGAGAGACGTGAAATACATCGTGGATTTTAAAGTGAGCTGGAAAGTCTAAACAGTAGGCAATTGTTGCAATGCGGTCCAAGATGTGGGAGGGTCCATAATTGCAATTTGTGAGTTTGTTACTTTGCTGATGGGCAGCAGTGGTTTGTAGGTAAGGTATGAAATCACCCACCTGAAATTCTCAATCCATCAAATGAGTGTCCTGCTATATTTCCATTCGGAGCTGCGCATGGCAAAGGTTCACCTTTACAGCTGTCAGGGCGTGGCAGTACGGGCTGTTAACAAGTTTTCAACGGAAGCTATGGGAGAAGAACCTTGGACATAATCAAGTAGGGATGGTGGCAGATGGCCATACACTGCCTCGAAGAGCATCATCAGAATGGAAGAGTGCCATGTGGTGTTATAGTTTCACTCAGCATATGGCAAATATTTCACCCATGAAGGAGGATTTTCTGTGGTGAAATAACAAAAATAATCTTCGAGACAATGGTCAACTACTTCTGTTTGATCGTCAGTTTGGGGGTGATATGCACTGCTGGCAGTCAGCCGGGTTCCTTGGGCCTTGGGTAGCTCTTGCCAAAATGCCCTCATAAAAATTGGGTCCCGATCTATAACGATGTCAGTGGGGAACCCATGCAAGTTGCAGATGTCTGTAACGAATGTTTCAACGAGAGTTAGGGCTATGAAATTGGCACCCATGGAGGAGAAATATGCATACTTTGATAGTCAATCAACAGCCACAAGGATTACCATTTTGCCATGTGAGGGAGGCAAGTGGGTAATAAAATCCATAGAAAGAGATTCCAAAATTTTACCCAAAATGGGCAGGGTTGTATCAATCCTTGCGGGGTTGTGGTGAGGGCCTTAACCTGTTGGCAGATAGGGCACTGAGCAACGAAATCCTAGATTTCTCGGCGCATGTGTGGCCAATAGAAGGTGGCAACTATCCTGGCTATGGTGCGGCGAACGCCAGCATGTCCCCTAAGGGGAGAATTGTGATACTGTTGTATAATTAATTCTGGTAAGGCTGATTCTGCTGGAACCATGATTCAATTTTTGAAGAGAACCAAACCATCCCGCTAGGAAAAATCAGGATACTCCTTTTGCCATTCTTGAATGGCTTGGGCTAGTTGAGCAGAGTCCAGATGCCAGCTACACAATTTGTGCAACGCCTGCAATAGGGTCACTTCTGGTAGAGGAACGGTCTGCAAGGCTAGATAAGTGCCCTCTGCTCTTCTGGACAGGGCATCGGCAGGCCCATTCTCTCATCCCGGTCGATAAATAATTTCAAAATTGAATCCTATCAGCTTTGTAATCCAGCATTGCTGGTCTAGCGTGTGAATAGATTGGCTCAACGAGGCCTGGAGGGGTTGGTGGCCTATTTGAATGATAATTTTGGCTCCTAACAAGTATTGGCGCCACTTTTTTACTACCTCAATTATTGCACAGAGTTCTTTAATATAGGTTGAGGAAGATAACAGTTTAGGACATAGTTGTTTGCTAAAAAATGAAATGGGGGTGTCCTCCTTGGAGCAGAACAGCTCCAATTTTAGTTTCAAAAGCATCAGTTTGAATGGCAAAGGTTTTGGAGAAGTCGGGCAAGGCTAGGACCGATGTGGTGGTGAGGGTTGTCTTGAGGGACAGGAATGCATGTTTGGCTTCCTGGATCCACAGAAAAGCTTGCTTTCGTAGCAATTTCCTGAGAGGAGCTAAAATGTGAGCATACCTAGCAACAAATCGCCTGTAGTAACTGGCAAGATCGAGAAACCCATGCAATTGCCTCACAGTGGTAGGTGTTGACCAATTCTGGATGGGTTGGATTTTATCAGGGTCCACAGCCACTCCCTGCTTTGATATAATGTGGCCTAGGTATGCCAATGATGACCGCCCGAACTTGCATTTGGACTACTTAGCGAAGGAGTTATCCCGCAGGATTTGCAGGACTTGGGTCAGACGCTGGAAGTCTTGCTCCTAGGATGCGTTGTATATGAGAATATTATAAAAAAAACCAATATAAATCTTCGGAGTACTAGCCAGAATATAGCATTCATTTTGGCTTGGAAGAAGGAGGGAGCATTGGATAGCCCGAAGGGTATAACTAGGAACTCATAGTGTCCCTCATGGGTCCGAAAAGCTACCTTGTGGATGTCCTCAGAATGGATGCGCATTTGGTGGTATATGGCTCGCAGATCTAGTTTGGAGAAAACTCAAGCACCATGCAACTCATCAAGCAATTCGTCCACAGTAGGAATGGAAAATTTGTTCTTCACGATGATTTCACTGAACATGCGATAATCCACACAAAATCGCCAACTACCATTTTTTTTCGTAGCAAGCAGGATGGGTGATGAAAATGGGCTTGTGCTAGGACGTATAATCCCTTCATCCAACATTTCCTTGATCATCTTTTCCATCTTTGCTTTCTAGAAATGCGGATATAGGTACGGTTTGACATTTTTGAAGTGGTATTGGGATTTAGGGGGATGCGATGGTCAATGGTGCAGTAGAGTGGTAGTCCCCATGGAATGTTAAATACATCAGCATAGGTGGAAAGAATGTTGCAGTTCTAGAGAGGAATCTGGAATGAGATGGATGGTGAGCTGGAAGTAGGAAGCAGCAGAATGGGTATGCTCCTTGCGTCGTGGCTGACCAAATGTCATGGAAGAAATAGTAGCCGATTGCAGTCCATGAAGGATAACATAAGTTTCGGCATAATCGAAACTCATCCAGAGGGCTTTGTAACCGAATAGCACCGGCCCAATAGTGGACAACCACTGCACTCCTATCACCATGTTTGTCCCATAAATTAGTAACAAGTAGAGGTCCACCTTGAATTGGGTTTGATCTAGGGTGACACAAACATTAGCACAAAGGCCTTCACAGTGTAAGGAATCATCATTACCTACCGTGACATTCAGATCCTAAGAGGGCTTGATTATCAGCCATAGATTTTAGCCAAGCGAGTTTGGAGAAAATTATATGTGGATCCACTATCCACTAAAATAACGACCGCACGGCCAGCTATAATTCCTTGTAGTCTCAATGTAGAGGGAGCATAGTATCCTTCTAAGGCATGAAGTGAAATAGTGGGGTGTCTTCGGTGGTTGGAGAAAACGTCGGTGCAGGCTCGGTTGTTGGAAAGGTTTCAGTAGGTAGTTCCGGCATGCAAGGTTTGTCCTCCGGAGGGCTTTCCTCCTCCTCAGCAATCCGACATAGAAATTGTTGGGGCTTACAATAGTGGCTCGGAATAAATCGTTCCTCACAATTGAAGCACAAGCCACGTTCACGGCAAGAGGCCGTTTTAGTGGGGGTAAGTCTTTTGATGGGAAATTTGGGTGGAGGTTGTGAAGACAGTGGGAATTTCGGTGGTGTCCTGTGGGTTGTTATGGGCAGTTTAGGGGTTGTTGGACGATGGAAGTGGGTGCGGTCGCCATCCAACTTTTCCTCCACCAGTTTTGCTGTACCGATGGCGTCCGATAAGGAAATAGACTTCAACAACAGCAATTCATGTTGTATTTCATCACGTAAGCCCGAGATAAAACAATTCAGAAGATTAGTAGAGGTAAGACCTGTTGTATGTGTGGAAAGAGTCTCGAATTCAAACATGTAGGCTATGACAGTGGTGGTTTGTCAGAGTTTGTAGAGCGCGGCTTCATGATTAAGATAGGAGCAAGGTCCAAATTGGAGCTCTAGATCACGAGCGAATAGTTCCCAGGTGGAGAGCTGCCTGGTCGAAGACATCTACCGGTACCATTGAAGGGAAGATCCCGTCATGTAGAAGGCAGCAATTATGAACTTCTGGTTAGGTGGAGTATCGTGATAATGAAAAAATTGCTCGGTTTGGAAAAGCCAGACCAGCACATTTTTGCCAGTGAAGAAGGGGATTTTGAGTTTAGGCAAATGTGGGTGATGGGAGAATTGTAAATCAGGGTTTGCATGTGACATAAGAGGTAGGGCATGAGGTACAGAAGGGGAGAAAATAGGGGGGAACGCAAGGAATGTGGTAGGAGTAGGCAGTAGTGGTGGAATCGTGGGTTGTGGTGGGAATTTCTCGATCCGAGCCAAGGATTGATGGATTTCATGGAGGGATTGTTGCAGTTGTTCTGCAATGGAGGCGATTCCATCAGAGTACCATCGGATAGTAGTCAGAATTGCCTTAAGCTCCATAGAGAGACGGGCGATGGAGTCCTCTAGAGCCTTATAATGTGTGGTCATTCTGTGACGGGCCATATTTTCTGTCAAAAATCCAGCAGAGTTCCGTCTGTAATTCGACCGTCAAGCTGACACAAAAACGTGTACAATCTCTTGTACAAAACACATTCAATTGACTCTAATATCTAACAACATACAATAACCGTACACAAAACCACACAGGATCCAATTTATCATATATTATTCATGACTCCAACGCTGTGTATCTAAACATAATATTGGCCAAAGAGAGATGCCACTAGGTACTTGTTATAGTCCACAATAGTCTGCGGAAGCATATATACATCCAAACACGGCGGGAGTTGAACTATCTGATCATTAGCTATATATACAATATACATTAATAAGCCTAATTGAAAATATAAATACATACAATTCTCTATAACGTATACAAAACTGCAAAATATAAATGCTCATGTGATCCTCCGAGTGTCCCATGCCTAGTCAACTTCTAGTCTCCGCTCTATCCTATCGGGTGTAATAGGCTTGTGCTAATTTGGAGGCAAGGAAAGGTAGCAATGGTGAGCCAAATATTCAGCAAGTTCAATATAATTAAAGATAATAATAATATATGCAAAATAAAGTAAAAGATAGATATATGAGCACAATGAGGATGCGTAAATATAAAACATGATCGAATGTGCTTTCAAAATCCAGATGACTTCTTATATTTTATCCTTCTTCTCTTTGAAATGTAAATTATACATAATTACTCTTTTTTGTAGATCAGGGCCAATAATCTTTACTAGCTAAAGGTGTGGGAGAATGAGAAAAAGATCATAATGCTCTACATGATCTAACGCCGAACAACATACTTAACATCCGTAGCAGATGGTATACACTTTCGCTAGTATACAAGGCCAAACACCATGTGGCGAGCGGTATACCTATCACCCGGTATACAGGGCTAATCAAATGCTCCCTAACCTTCTGCGATTTAGAGGCAGTCATCGTACTTCCACAGTAACATCTTAAGGCATGCCAAGAAATATCACCCGCTATAATACATAGTCAGGATAATCCTTGAGTTTTTACTGTAATATGAATGACCTACCAAAGGATATTACCCTTCGAAATATAAATCCATAGTCTTGGTTTTATGATTTCTTATTCTTTGAAGGAATGCCCACCAAACTTCTTTCACAAATTTCTCTCCCTGAAAGAACAAATAAAACATATAACAAATTGTGGCATTCCCTTTGTGTACTTGTATAATTTTTATCTTTCCTTTGAATTAAATCTTCACATGACTAAATTTATATGTATGAACATCGTAAAGTATAAAAACGGTAGAGAACTCTTACCACCGTGAGCTCAAACATGACCTTTGAGGCCTCTGAATAATATTTCCTTCTCAATTGGTTATCAAACATAATTTTTGGGATGTACAATCACACACATACAAATATATACATCTTAATTGACAATTAAGAAAGCAGAAATTATGTAAAATCACTTATGTGCCTCGAGTGAACAGTAATTTTGCAGGTTTAGGGATCCGAACATGCAAAACAGAGCAAAACATGAAAAATTGGACATCCAAATGGTAAACAATCCTATTCAAGGTATGAGTTTTTATTATCTAGGGCCAAATTAAGCTTGGAACTCAAGATAATGAGCAAACGGAAGCCGGGCGTGGGTCTATGGTTTGGGCGAAGCTATTCCTCGTGAAATGAGGGAAAAATCGAACATTAAACAATAAATAATTCATACAATAACCATGGGTTCCGTAATTTACATATTTTGGGTGGGTACCGTAATGAAAATATTCAAGAGAGTACAAATAAAAATCGAGAGAGAGAATGAAGAGGGCGTGTGTACACTTGCCTCGACCCAATCTACTATTTATCTAATTGGCTCGTACTCAAAATCAGACCCAAAAATCTAATTTTCCCTCTTTCTCTCTCTACCCGACATCCCCCTCTCTCTCCTCCCTTCTTCCTCTCTTCACGTTCCATTTCTAATTTCCCTGAATCCCATCCCCTTCCCTCCTATTATTATTATTATTATTATTATTATTATTATTATTATTATTTTATTTTTTTTTTTTAAATCTCAAAACTCAAATTAGTACTCGGGTGACCAGGCGGGTGCAACTCAGGCGACCAGGTGGGCACACTTCGGGTGCCGGCCTGATAAATCCAAATATCCTCTAAAATTTCATAATATTTATTTAACATTTATTACACCTAAATCATCCAAAATAATAAATAAGCCCAATTAAATCAAATAAAAAAATTTAGGATATTACATTATCCCCTATTTATAAAAATTTCGTCATCGAAATTTAATGGACCTGAAAATTCAACAATTAAGGGTAAACTGTCCAAATTTCTACCTAGCGTTCCAAGTCATTTCCTAGATGAGATGAATCTTGCTAGAGAACCTGAGCCCTCTGAATCGTCCAAATTCCCAACATCTAATGCTTTCTACCTGAGATCGAAATTCAAACCTTACTATAAGCCAAATTCCTAATCATCCAAATTTAACGGACCTCAAAATCAACTTAGTTACAAACCTACTTCAACAATCATCAGCACATCGGAGGCATCATGATGATCTATCCAATTCGAAGGCAAACCAAATTCATTTACTATCTTTCCGACTTAATTCAATCCCAAATGGAAAAAAAAAAACTCTAACTTCGATTCATCCTAAGCCCCGAAACGATTATTCACATGAAACATCAATCTTGTCCTAAAATCTATGGACTGTGGGCCTACACCGTTCCACTGTGCTACTTTGATTAACCATTCATTAGGGTATTAAGAATCCCTTTTTACAACTCATATCCTACGATTTATATCAGACACTTTGGTTGCATAACCGCTACAAACCTAAGAAAATTCCAAGGATATCAATATAACTAAGGTAAAACCCAAATTACTTTGATTACAATTCACTTAGGAAATACAATTTGAAGCAATCATCCAAAAATTTTGGTACTATCACAAGTTACCTCCAAAACCTCGAAACCTGAGTACCTAGAAAACTTATTATCTCGAGGGCATTCCGGCTAGCCAACTTATTCCATCCAAATGTATTTTCCCAAAATGTGATAAATGGACCATCCTCATTAGCTAAATCCACAATTGCCCAAATGGTACCCCTGATTCCTGCCACCCTAACATCTTCGAAACCGAAACAATAAGGGCTTCTCATCACATAATTCTATGACCTCACTACGTAGGAGACAACTCTCTCTCCTAAAACCAAATGTAGAGCACTCCCTTTGCTTAGATATTAGGAGCTACTCGAGATTTACTCTACAATGACTCTTATGATGCATTAAGACGTGCCCAATCCGAAGATTTCGACATCCAATTATTAGCAATAACTTTTACCTTTCTTGAAGGACACCAAAACTCACCATTATGGTCCTAAAGTAGATTTCACCCAGTTGCACTGTCTTAGAGCCATCTCTTCTTGTGAGACGACCTCTCAGTCCTTTAGGATTATTAGATAATGACCATTTCCATAAGTAACACCTACCAATACTCAAAGTAAAGGTCTCAATGGCTAACCCTAGACTATGGGTGGAGTAATTCTAATCGTAGACTTCCCATCAACTAAATCCAAGGGAACCATCCAAATATAATACAGGAAAAATACAATCCTAAGCCTTCCTCAAAAGCATTACATTCTATTACAATTCACTAGACTTAGCATGGTTAAGCCAAACAGTATAGTCGGAAATTTTTCCTTTATTCCTTGAAAACTGCCCTCACATATCCCCTTCCGACTAATACTGATCGCTTTTAAGCCCAAACACCCCACAGCGTTGCAATCCTCACGAAATACTTATCAGATTACCCTTCTGAGTTCAGTTAGACCCAAGAAAGCCACACCTTCAAGACATCAATCAATCTTTTCCAAATCAGCCATCACTCTAAACTCTAAGGAATCACATTCATGCTATTAGAGAAACCACATTCCCAATATAATATTTCTCCTCAATCAAACTTACATTCTTTTCATAATTGAGCACACGGCTAACTATTTTTTGCAATCCATGATATGATCCTCATATAGGGTTCATACACCCAATTGGTTCTAAGAATTTATCAATGAGGCCATCACAAAATCAACCTAATTATGACCGGAAGGTCCAATTCATAAATTTCACAAAAATGCTAATGAACTTATAAATCCCAAATGGCATTATCGGAACTTGTAATGGTTATATCTTAATTTCAAAGGCTACTGTAGGCACAATCCTCTATCACCCATAATTAATCATACTCTGGATACAAATCGATTCTAGAAATCATCAAGCCTTTAGTGTAGATCAAGTAGATCACTCATTAATTTACAATGCTCGATAATCAAACCATTTGTCTCCCGAGCAACCAGATTTAAGTTATCCACAAATAGCCTCATCAGTTCATCTTGCTCATCCCAAAAGTATTGAAACAATTCATGGCAAAACATTCAGTCAATGCCTCATCGGTTCTAAGCAGGGTTCTCAAAATTGGTCCCAATCCTGACACAATTCCACAGCAACCTTAATTTAACGATCAAAAGATAATTTAGGTAATCTTTTCCTCCAAGAAATATCATCAAATACTTATACAGCCTAATCTCCTTAGTGACCACAAAATGATGTCCAAGTGTGGTCTTTTATGCTAACTAAATGTGACGGAACGGATTTTTTATTCTCAATTAATTCCGTCATTTCAAAACAGGAATAGAAGCCAAGTCTCACTCAGGTTTTAAAAAAAATGGGTAGAGTTTTTCCTAAAATTGGGCTAAACAGAAAGATAAACTTGTGTATAATAAACCAGTACATATACAAACTATCTATTTATACCATAATTTTTCCTACAATATGCGTTCACAGGACCACAGATGCCATCCATGGCATTAATCCAACAATCCATCTATTATATTAATAGTTCATGAGTGAGATACTATTTAGGACCGGTATAAAACATCCAGAAAGCATATAGCGGAAGCGAAATTATTAACCTACAGAAGCATAGTTTCCTATTCATCACATGCATTACATATATTTCTATATAGAACCCATATATACATATATATCCATAGGTATAAAATTCATATACAAAATAATATATCAAAATCAGGTCTTTACATCTAACTATTTCTCTTTGACGACTCCAAAATACTTTAGATCATCAGAAGTCTTCAGATTAAGCTCTAAGTCACTCTTTTGCGTCAGGTACCAGCTCTACAATCTCATCTGGTGGGAGAAAAAATAGTAAAATAGTAACCCAAGGCCCAATAATGTACGTGCAGGCATGCAGTAAAATTTTTATGCGAAACAGAACACAGTAAAGCGAATACAGTTGCACGTGAAAATATAAATGCTATAAAGTAGTGGTTTACCAAAATTATAGTAAAAATATAATGCAGAAGTATACAAAACTGTCAAAAAATAAAAACAATCAAGTTTCAAAAATCAGAAATAAGTGTAGTCATGCGTCATTAATAATAGATCGGTAAAACAGGCTCCAGAAAGCAGAAATCAATCTTAACTCTATAACTTATAAAAAATTCCTTTTCTAACAGTAAGAGACCCAACTAGTAGACCCTACTAGTGAAAGGGGTGAATAATCGAGGATAGATTGTGTTCACTCCACACAATCTAAAGCCAGAAACAGTTGTCCCGTCTCGTGGGACATCCCTTCTCACGGGATTTAATTCAGTACGCCGGCCGATAACAGTAAACTATCCTCTAGGTTAACGCCATGAGGAAGGGTGGATCACATATAATTCCATGGATAAAGTTATCTTTGATTACCTCCATAATGTTTTAAGGTATGTCGGAGAACCTAACTTGACTGTATATTAGTCTTGGGTTCTAAATAATAGTATTAGAAATATTTTCCTTCTTATTGCTTAACTGAAAACCCTTTTTCAGTCACAGAAGTCAGTTAGAGTTTCTTAACAACTCTTCAGTAGCTTCAGAATATACAATAAACGGTTTATATTCCTTCAGAAATTCAACAGTCTAAATCGGTGTAAACTTTTCGGGTATAAATTACATGTTAGTCATCACCACGTTACTAATTAACTTTTACATGGCAAAAAATTTGGATTAAAATAGTTAAATCCCTTCAATTTCGTATTTAGAGCTTCGCCAAATCTTTCGAACTTAAATTGAACACCAAACATGTGTTTATTTATAAAATCAACGCCATAAATCCAAATACATATACTAAATCATGCATTTTAACCAAAAATCCCCAATATTTTCGAGTTAGGGTTTCGTATCATGCTTCCGCAACCAAATCGAACACTAATTACATGTTTTTTCATGAAATCGAAGCCAAACATTGTAATACACATGAGTAAACATGAAATCTAACCGAACAATCGAGGAAAACATGCTTCGTTTGCTTTAAACATGGAGCAATAAAACTTTAGAGCAATTTTACCTTTTTTAGAGCAAGGAAAAGCGATAAAAACGAAAAATAGCGTCCGAGGTACATTTGCTTTAGCTCGTTCTATCGTTATTTTTACCCGGAGCAGATCAGAACAAGTGATTTTTCCTTTTCCTCTTCTCTTCTCCCTCCTTTTCCTTCGTGCTGCTGCTCCTCTACCCTTCTCTCTTTCCCCCTTCACTTTATAACAAAAATGAAATTAGGACACGGGGTAAAAGTCGGGCCCGCTCTCGAGCGTGTGGCGAGCTTACCCATGCGGGACTTTCTCGCTCACCAGCCCGCTCGGGCATGCGACGAGCGAGCCATCTTCCGGGCCAAACTGTAATTTGTGCTCGCTGCCACGCCTCCGGCACTCGGTAGGTATAGCCTTGCAGTTTGCTAAACTCGGGTAAATTTCTCATTTTTACTCCCAATCCTTATTTTTCAATGCATGTTTGGCCTCTGATAGATTATCATCATTTTAATTACTCCTAAATTGTCACGTTTTGGATCCAGGACCTCACATTCTCCCCCACTTAAAGAAATTTCATCCTCAAAATTGAACAGAATTACATACCTCAAGTGAACAAGTGGGGATACTTGTTTCGGACATCCTCTTCGCTCTCCCAAGTGGCCTCCCCCGGTAAATGATTCCTCTAGAGCACTTTCACCTGGGAATGGTCTTCCGTACGTTGCCTTTGATCCTTTTTGTCTAACATCCGTATCGGCTCCTCGACATAGGATAGATCCTTGTCAATAGTCAGGGGCTCGTACTTAATCACATGCGTTGGATTGTGGACACACTTTCGTAGCATCGATACATGGAATACATCATGTACATCTACTAAATTGGGCGGTAGTGCCAACCCGGTAAGCCACCTCCCGATTCTCTCCAAAACCTCAAAAGGCTCGATAAAATGTGGCTTCAACATTCCTTTCACTCCAAACCTATATATCCCCTTAGACGGTGAGACTTTCAGAATGACAAAATCTCCTACCACAAAGCTCAATTCTGTTCTCCACCTATCTGCATAACTTTTCTGTCTATTTTGAGCAACCTTCAGATTATCATGGATCAAATTAATTTTCTCTGCCGTTTCCTTCACAATCTTAGGGCCCAAAATCCTTTTATCTTTAGTCTCCTTTCAATGAATCAGCGACCTGAATTTTCTTCCATACAAAGCCTCAAAAGGTGCTATGCTGATACTAGCTTGATAACTGTTATTATAAGCAAATTCAGCTAGTGCCAAATAGGTGCCCCAAGTTCCTTTCATTTTTAATATAGAGGCCCTCAACATATCCTCAAGAATCTGGATATATGCTCAGATTGGTCATCAGTCTAGGGTGATACGTAATACTAAATTTTAACTTTATCCTTAGTTTCCTATACAAACTTTTCCAAAACCACGAGACAAAACGGGGATCTCTATCAGATCCAATGGAGGCGGGAACTCCAAACAGCCTCACGATCTCATTCACATATAACTGAGTCAGTCTATCACTTGAATAGGTCATCTTGATTGCCAATAAATGGGATGATTTCGTCAACCGATCAACTATAACCCAAATGGCATCATGATTCCTGGGAGTCCTTGGCAAACCTGATACAAAATCTATCAAAATATCCTTCTATTTTTAGCTCAGAATCGGCATTGGCTGTAACAACCCAGAAGGTTTCTTCCTTTTAGCTTTCAGTTGCTGGCATACAAGGCATTTCTGCATATAAGTCATAATATCTCTCTTCATGTTCCTCCACCAGAAAGGTTTCCTCACTTCCTAATACATTTTGTTCGTTTTGGAGTCGATGGTATATTTAGACTGGTGGGCTTCCTTCAAAATCTTCTCTTTTAGTTTCCTATGGTCTGGTACACATAGTCAGTCTCTAAACCTCAATACTCTATCAGTCTGGACATTGAAATCAGCTTGAGACTCCTTACTCAGATCACTTGCAATTCCTACAAGAAACGGGTCATTAGTTTACTTTTCCTTAACTTCATTAATATCCTTCGGTTAGATATGAAGATAAAACAGGAGCATTCTATCACCCTTAGCATAACATTGGATATCACATTGTTTCAAATAATCTAACATTTTCATCTACTTGATTTGCAACTGAGCCACATACTTCGATCGGCGACTTGACGTATCCGCATCCACATTGGCCTTCCCTAACTTATACTGTATCTCACAGTCATAATCTTTTAAGAAATTAAGCTACCTCCTTTGTCTCATATTAAACTCTTTCTGAAAAAATAGATACTTCAGACTTTTGTGATCATAATACACAAGGAATATTTTACTGTACAAGTAATATCTCCAAATTTTCAAGGAAAATACAACAGTAGCAAGCTCCAAATCATGGGTAGGGTAGTTCTTTTCATATACTTTCATTTACCTAGACCCATAAGCCACTACCCTACCATGCTACATTAATACACATCCTAAACCTGCCTTAGAGGTGTCACAGTATACCTCATAGCCTCATGAACCCTCTGAGATAATCAATACTGGGGCGGTAGTCAAACGATCTTTTAGCTCCTGAAAACTCTCATCACACTTCTCAATCCATTCAAACTTAACTTCCTTTTTCAGCAATTGAGTTAGGGGCATAACACATTGTAAAATATTCTCTACAAATTGCCTGTAATAACCTACCATATCCAGAAAGCTTCTAACCCCAGTCATAGAAGTCGGAATACTCTAATTTGTAATAGCCTCCACCTTCTTTGGATCTATAAAAATACTACCATCAGAAATTACATACCCTAGAAACATCACCTTCTCTAGCCAGAATTTACATTTACCCAGCTTAGCATACAATTTTTCTTTACGAAGCACTTGAAGTACTATTTTGGGTGAGTTTCATGCTCCTCATAGTCCTTCAAATAGATTATGATATCATCGATAAAAACCATAACAAATTTATCTAGATACAGCCTGAACACCCTATTCATCAGATCCATAAAAGTAGTTGGAGCATTCGTGAGGCCGAAAGACATAACAAGGAACTCGTAATGGCCATAACGCATCCTAAACGCAGTTTTAGCTACATCCTCCGACTTAATCCTCAACTGATAATAGTCAGACCTCAAATCGATTTTCGAGAACACTCGAGATCTTTACAACTGATCAAATAAATCATCAATACGTGGTAGAGAATATTTATTCTTAATCGTGATTTTGTTCAACTCACGATAATCGACACATAGCCGCAAGACCCATCTTTCTTCCTCACAAACAATACCGGTGCTCCCCAAGGAGACACACTTGGTTTGACAAAATCCTTGTCTAAAATTCCTACAATTATAACTTTAACTCCTTTAATTCAGTTGGAGCCATACGATAAAGGACCTTAGAAATTGGACTGACACCGAGAATAATAGCAATCTCAAACTCAATCTCCCGGTACAGAGGTAATCCAGACAACTCCCCCGAAAACACATCCTCAAAATCATTAACAACCAGGATATCCTTGGCCGGCACACTATGACTCCCAGTGGTGCAGACATATGCCAGATAAGCTTTACACCACTTTTCATCAAGTGTTTGGCGTACAAAGCAAAAATTAACACAGGCACCTCCTTCCTGCTAATGCCTTAAAAGAAAAAGGGTTCCATCTCGGGGATATCAAAATAAATCCTTTTCAGAAAATAATCAATATTGGCATGATATCTAGCTAGCCAGTCCATCCCCAAAATGATAGCAAAATCACCCATGTTTAACAATATCAAATCTACAATCGAACATTCCTCATTCACCTCAACCCCACATTCAGGATACACAACATCAGTAACCACAGAAGATCCAGTGGGATTTGATACAACTAACATATAATCCAAAATACAAGGGACAGACACAATGCAGTATGAAAATCGTGGAGAAATAAAGGAGTGGGTAGACCCCGAATCAAATAATATAGAAGCAGAAACTCTACAAACAAAAATGGTACCTTCTACAACATTCGGGGATGCCTCCGGATCCTGAGTGGTTACCGCAAAGGCTTTAGCTGTAACAGTAGGCTTCTTTCCTTCAAGCCTCGGAGGTAACGGGCAATCCTTGATCTTGTGACCCTACTGTCCACACCTAAAGCAGGCTCCCGATGCTTTATAACATGCTTGTCCTGAATGCCTCCTCCTGCAAGTAGTACAATCGACTGTCAATGCCAGAGAACCGGTCACTGACTGAGCTGGAACAATGCTCTTCCCTTTTTTGGCTGTCCTGGCCATCATAGTCTGTCCAGAAGATCCCACATTCGATCCAACACTAAAACCAGTCCGGCTGGCCGTGCTCTTTTCATAAAACCTCCCCGTCTTGGCTTCCTTCTCACAAATCACTACCTTGTCCAGAATTTCAGCATAAGTTTGGAGCTTCAAAATTGACAGAGACTTTCTAATATCGTTCCGCAACCCTTGTTGGAACTTCTTCACTTTCCTCTCCTCATCCTCCACATAAAAAGGTGCAAAATGGGACAATTTAGTAAACTTCACATCGTACTCTGTCATCATCATATTTCCATGCCTCAATCTCATGAATTCCAACTTCTTTTGATCCCAGAGATTGGACGGGAAGTATTTCTCCAAAAACATTTTTTCAAACATATCCTAAGTAATCTCCTCGTGGGGCACTCCTAGTGCTCTCTTCTTCATGTCCCACCAGTTTGCCTCATCCTCCAGCTTATATATTGCAAAAGTGATCTTCTCCTGGTCAGTGCACCAAATCACAACAAAGATCTTCTTCATCCGTTATAGCCACACATCTGTTTTCGCTGGATCTGACTTTTTTAAAAAGCCCGGTGCTCACTTCACTGTAAACCGACATACGTGGTCGGAGCTAGAATTGTCAGAGCTGGCTCGAGCGCAGGGACCGAGGCCATAAAACGATGCTCCACCGACTCAACCACACTAGTTATTCTCTCCAAAAGATCCACATATGTCGCCTCCCAGTTGTGGGAAGTATTAGCACCACCATGATTGCCTCCTTTGACTCTCCTACTGGCCATCTTATATCCTATAATAAAAAATAAATACAACGTTATAATCTCCAAGAAACCAACTTAGGGAAAGGGTCATCAACAATGTGTCAGAACTCAAATCCAGCTTAGGGATCAACTTCCTGTACATCATAATTAACTTGACTACCATGACCTATCCCTACAGAAACCTAAGCCTATGCTTCCGCTTGTCGATTGAATTTTTAAGGCATCTCATTTATCTGATTTTAATTGTAATGAAACAGATTTTTTTTCCTCAATTAATTTCAACATTTTAGAATAGGAACAAAAGCCCGAGTCTCACTCAGGTTTTGGGAAAAAACTAATAGAGTTTCTCCTAAAATTGGGCTAAATAGAAAGATAAACCTGTACAAAACCTATATAGCAAACCAGGACATGCACGCAACTAATCTATTTACACCATAATTTTTCCTACAATATGTATTCATAGGACCACAGAAGCCATCTATGTCATTAATCCAACAATCCACCTATTATATTAACAGTTCATGAGTGAAATGTCATTTAGGACTTGTACAGAATATCTAGAAAGTATATAGCGGAAGCAGAACTATTAACCTGTGGAAGCATAGTTTCTTGTTCATCACATGCATTACATACATTTCTATATAGAACCCATATATATATATATATATCCATAGGTATAAAATCCATATACAAAACCATAAGTTAAAATCAGGTCTTTGCATCCAATTATTTCTCTTTGGCGACTCCAAAATATTTCAAACTCAGAAGTCTTCAGATTAAACTCTAAGTCATTCTTTTTCATCAGGTACCAGCTCTACAATCTCATTTGGAGGAGAGAAAAAAATAGTAAAACAGTGTGCTGAGACCCAACAAGGTACGTGCAAGTATGCAGTAAAATTCTTATACAGAACAAAACACAATTAAGCGAATACAATTGCACGTGGAAATATAAATTCTATAAAGCAGTGGTTTACCAAAACTATAGTAGAAATATATTGTAGAAGTATACAGAACTATCAGAAAATAGAAACAATTAAGCTTCAAAAATCAGAAATAAGTGTGGTCATACTTTGTTAATAATAAATCGGTAAAACAGGCTCCAGAAAGCAAAAATCGATATCAACTCTATAACTTATAAAAAATTCCTTTTCCAACAGTAAAGGACCCAACTAGTAGACCCTGCTAGTAGAGGGGGCGAATAATCAATGATGGATTGTATTCACTCCACATAATCTAAAACGGTTGTCCCCTCTCGTGGGACATCCCTTCTCGCGGGATTTAGTACTGTACGCCGGCCAGTAATACTAAACTATCCTCTAGTTTAACACCATGAGGAAGGGCGGGCCATATATAACTCCATGGATAGAGTTATCTTCAATTACCACCATAACATTCTAAGGTATGTCGGAGAATCTAACCTGACTATATATCAGTCCTGGGTCCTAAATAACAGTATTAGAAATATTTTCCTTCTTATTGTTTAACTAAAAATATTTTTTCAGTCACAGAAGTCAGTTAGAGTTTCTCAACAACTCTTCAGTAGCTTCAGAATATACAGTAAACGATTTATATTCCTTCAGAAATTCAATAGTCTCAATCGGTGTAAATTGTTTGGTTATAAATCACATGTTAGGTATCACCACGTTACTCATTAACTTTTACATGGCAAGAAATTTGGATTAAAATGGTTAAATCCCTTCAATTTCGTACTTAGAGCTTTGCCAAATCTTTCAAACTTAAATCAAACACCAAACATGTGTTTATTTATGTAATCAATGCCATAAATCCAATTACATATACTAAATCATGCATTTTAACCAAAAATCCCCAATAGTTTTGAGTTAGGGTTTCACATCATGCTTTCGGAACCGATTGAATACTAATTACATGCTTTTTTACGAAATCGAAGCCAAATATTGCAATACACATGAGTAAATATGAAATCTAATCGAACAATCGAGGGAAACATGCTTCGTTTACTTTAAACATGGAACAATAAAATTTTAGAGCAATTTTACCATTTTTAGAGTAAGAAAAAGCGATAAAAACGAAATATAGCATCCGAGGTACACTTGCCTTAATTTGATCTACCGTTATTTTTACCCGGAGCGGATCGGAACGAGTGATTTTTCCTTTTTCCTCTTCTCTTCTCCCTCCTTTTCCTTCGTGTTGCTACTGCTCTACCCTTCTCTCTTTCTCCCTTTACTTTATAACAAAAATGAAATCAGGACGCGCGGTAGAAGTCGGGCGCACGGCGAGTGCACCCATGCGGGACTTTCTCGCTCGTCAGCTCGCTCGAGCGTGCGGCAAGGAAGCCATCTTCTAGACCAAACTATAATTTGCACTCACTACCACGACTCAGGCGCGCGGCAGGCGCAGCCCTGCAGTTTGTTGAACCCGGGTAAATTTTCTACTTTTACTCCCAATCCTCATTTTTCAATGCATGTTTGGCCTCTTATAAATTATCATCATTTTAATTACTCCCAAATTGTCATGTTTTGGATCCGGGACCTCACATTAAACTTGGCACTTATGTTCATTAACCGACTTGTAGGCAAAATGATACTAGTTGTTGCCATTCCATGTTGACTTTACCTTCTATCTTACATTGGTCAATATCACTTTATCTTCTTCCAAATATTAGATGACCGAAATATCATCTTGATTCTCAAGATCTATACCTCAACCTTTATAGGATCCAAGCTACGTAAAAGTTTAGGCACTTAAATATCACTAAATCAATTATGAATCGATATCCTTGGAATCGTTACACCAGAATTGACTCTAAGTTATACTAATCTTACGCCATCAATTCCACCCTATCCAACATGCTTGATCATCTAATTTAAATATCAATTCTTAGCAAATTACAAGCTTGAGGACCTCAACATAGAGCTAATCAAACCTAAACTTTGAACCAAAATTGATTAAACTAGGTCTCGAATCGATGTCGATCAATTCAAACACTAAATCTGCATCGGTCAAATTTAACCCTCAAGGCGTCTCCCTATAAGTAGTCCTCTTGACCTTGCGGTCGTCCACCACCATGAATAGAGTTTCGTCTAGGAGCTATTACAATTACTAATATCCTTTTTGAAATAAAAGAACATGGTTTAGATCGCTCTTTGAACACTAATTAGGATGTATAAGCTAGACAACCAAACTTAAATCGCTATTTCTAACTTAGTTCTAGTCTAAGTTAGCCAACTAGGATAATTAGAACTATCCGATCTAACTTAATTGTCTTACACCTATATTTACTTATTTGATCTTTCTTAATCTATTCTAAATTTTCACATAAGATTTAAATCAAATTTAAGGTATCTCTTTTTTTCTGATATCAATTGTGACGGATCATATTTTCTATCAAAAATTTGATAGAGTTTCGTTTGTAATACAGCCATCAAGTTGATACAAAAACCTATATAATCTCCTATATAATGCACAGAATACATTCAAATGACTCCAACATCTGACAATATACAATAACTACACACAAAACCACATAGGATCCAATTACCATATTATTTATGGCTCCAACGCTGTATATCTAAACACAATATCAACTAAAGAGAAATGTCACTAGGTACATGTTACAGACTACAATAACATTGGAAAGTATATATACATCCAAACACAGCGAGAGTTAAATTATCTAATCATTAGCTATATATACAATATATATTAACAAGCCTAATTGAAAATATAAATATATATAACTACTTATAATGTATACAAAGCTACAAAATATAAATGCTTGCATGGTCCTTCGAGTCCTATGCCTAGTCAACTTCTAGTATTCACTCTGTCCTATTGGGTAAAATAGGCCTGTGCTAATCTGGAGATAAGAAAAGGCAGTAAGGGTGAGTCAAATGCTTAATAAGTGCAAGATAATCAAAGATAATAACAATATCTATAAAATAAAGCAAAAGAGAGATATATAAGCACAATGAGTGTGAGGTCTCGAACCCAAAATATGATAATTTTGAAGTAATTAAAATAATAATAATCAAGATGAGGCTAAACATGCATAAAAGAATGAGGATTGGAAGTAAAAAATAGAAAATTTTCCAAAGTTTAGCAAACAGCAGTTTGGCGCCTACCGCGGGCCCTAGGCGAGGTAGCAAGCGCAAAATCCAATAGCTACCCGCTCGCCGAGTGCCTGGCAGAAACCCTGCGCTAGCCGCGCACCTGCCACGCGCTTGAGTGCAAGAGCGAATCACCCACGCATCCTGATTTTTATTTTTGTTATAAAATGGGGAGAAATGGAGAGAGAGGAGGAGAACGACTAGCACGAAGGAGGAGGAAAAAGTGAAGAGAAAAAGGAGAAGTCACCCGTTCCGATCCAGTCGGGTAAAAATGACAGCTTCATGCCCATACCATAGGATATCTGTGTTCCCTTTGCATCTTCATACGTCATCACTCTCGTATAATGATGGTGGATGCTGTTAAAGTGATGTTCTGATTTACTCAGAGTGCAAACTGGATTTCTTTGACTCCTTGAGACCTTCTGATTACCTATCTCTTCTACGACTTGCTAAAGAATTGGAAGGGTCGCTTCTTCTTCATTCGCGTCACGGAGCCATGGACTTTGTCTCAAGACTGGGGAAAGGTTCCACAGGCCTTCGCCGGGATGCTGCAGAAGGAGGAGATTGCTACTAGGGCCGATCTGTTGGACCTGGTGAGGGAGACCCCTGAGGATTTCAGGAGGGACTACTTTGTTTCTCGAGAGGAAACCAGGAGAGCATGATGGGGCCCCCCTCCCCAGTCCAAAAGTTCAAGGCTCCTCCGCCGGAGGCCCTACGGAGGAAGAAGAGGACCAGAGCCACGTTTATAGGTGCTCATTCTCCTGATACTGCTCCCACCAGTCCAAAGCAAAAGAAGGCTGCCATGGTGGGCCTTCCTCCTCATCTTCTGGGACAGACTATGTGGCGGTTGGGCGCCTTACGGGAGCGGGCGGCGTCTCAGGTATTGAAGCTGAGTTGGCTTTAGAGGCTTACGACACTATGCTGAGCGCCAGGGCGAGCGGCATCATTGTTCTGGCGCAGCTTGCACTGGGGGAGTTCAAATTAGATTCACAACCTAGGCCGGAGGAACTGGCTCTCGAGCCATCTACTGAGATGGCCAGTGAGCCGTGAGCTGAGCCGCGGGAGCCATCAGCTGAGCCGTTGGAGCCAGCTGTTGAGTTTCCAGTTGTGGAGCAACCGACTGAGCTGCCAAAGAAGGTTTCGGAGCCACCTATTGTGCCTGAGAAGCAAGCGGGGAACTATCGGAGGAGCCTACAGCGGAGGCCACTACCAGTCTTGCCCAGGAGGGGTCCACTTCTAGTCTTCCGCCGCCGGAGCCAAGGCTGCATGTCAAGCTAGTAAGACCGGTGTGAAGGATCTGACAGGTATACTTTCATAACTCGCCTTGCCTTTAATTTTATCATTACTGACCTTTATCTTTTTCACAGACTGATAAGGTCGCAGGTGCAGTTGTTAAGGCGCTTGGACAGATAGATAAGGTGATCTCCGATAGGGATATGGAGATCGCCTGGCTTGATGCAGAGTTGGAGACTCTGAGGGTGGAGCATCAGGAGGATGCTGCTGCCTTGGAGTCTAGGCCTGGAGGCAAAAAATACTGGGTTAAGAGAGGAGAACGTGGGCTTGAAGGATGCTGTGGTGGCCGGCCTGGTTGAGGAGATTGACCGCCTAAAGGAGGAGAATGAAGGGGTCAAGAGGTGCATCGACCAACTTGCGGGGCAGATGACTACTTTGGAGAATGAGCTGAGCCTCCGCATTCGCCCTCACAAGGTCGCGGACATGATGCTCACGTGGTTCTGAGAGGGGATCAACATCAGCCGGCGTATCATGCGGTTGGTTGATCCTAATTTTCTAGTGGAGTTTATTAACCTGTCAAACCGGTCTGCTCAGCATCGCAAGAGCCTCGTGGGGCAGCCACGAAGTGTTCGAGGGTCACCACCGCCTCCTTAGTTTTTGTGACCTCAGCTCTCATTTGTTCAATGATGTAAACGCACACTACCAAAAGCAATAAAATGAGTTATGGACGTTATATGCCTTAACTTTTATTGCTGTTTTTAGATTGTTCATTGTTGTCCTAACCGGCCAACTTAATATACTGCTTGCGAGTTGGCCGCCTGCCTCATTTAAGGTCTTGGGTCCTTGGGGAGGCCTCAAGGCTGACGTTGATGTTAAGCTTGCCTGATACTTGTTCACGAGTAAGGATTAGTGGCATGCCCGAGTGTAGACTTGGGTGGCCAGCTTTAGAGGAGTACTTTGCTCCTATCAACCATCATTGACTAATTACGCTATCTTCTTGTGAAGGAGGTTGTTGCATATGTTGTGCCAGCCCCCTAAGATTTTGACTGCGGACGATTCACTTGGATAACCAAGATTTAGGTACGACCGCTTATGGGCCGCCTGGATTACCATGGTTTAGATTCGACCAACTATAGGCTACTCGGATGACCTAGGTTTAAAGTATGATCAATCGTGGGCTGCCTGGATGATTAGGGTTTAAATACGACCTCTTATGGACCGCTCGAATAATTAGGGTTTAGTAATGAGCAGGTGAAAGCTGGCTCGAATTAGCGGCAATTTAGGTCGCCTAGCCCTACAATAAGAAAGATATACAAGCATGCAATATTTATAAAAAGAAGTACGAACACATCATGTAATAGAGAATACTTATTTTATTAATTGAAAGCAGAATACAAGTAATTACATACAAATATGTGAACTACCTACTTAGACCCTTATTGGAAGTAGCATTTGAGGTGGATTGCGTTCCACGTCCGTGGGACCAACTTTCTGTCCTGGTTTCGAAGATTGTACACTCCATTTTGTAAGACGACGGAGATTAGAAATTGCCCTTCCCAGTTTGGGAAGAGTTTATTCCGATTGGCAATCTTACCTGTGGCCTCGATGCTTCATAAGACCAAGTCTCAAACGTCAAACTACCGTGCTTTTACTTTCTTGTTATAATAGTGGGCGATTCACTGTTGGTAGGCTACAATCCACATCTTGGCGGCGTCGCGTGCTTCTTCTAACAAGTCTAGGTGTTCCCAAATTTTTTGAGAGTTACCTTACGCGTTGAAGGACTTGACCCTAAGACTTAAAAGCCCGATCTCAATTGGGATTACTGCTTCAGTCCCGTAGCAGAGACTGAAGGGTGTCTCGTAAGTTGGCTCCTTTGGAGTCATCCAATAAGACCAGAGGACGGAGGGAAGCTCGTCCACTCAGGAGCCCCCTGCGTCCTCCAGCTTGGTCTTAAGACCGTAGAGTAGTGTGCAGTTTGTGACCTCCACCTTTTCATTTGCCTGAGGGTATATGACCGAAGTGAGGACCAACCTAATCCCCAGGCTGGTGCAATACTTGGTGAAGCATTTTTCAAAAGATTGGGTTTTGTTGTCAGTCACTATGACTTATGGAGCACCAAATCTGTCGATGATGCATTGGCGAACGAATTCAAGAGCATTATACTCTGTGATCTTGGCCAACGGGATGGCCTCGACTCACTTGGTAAAGTAGTCGATGCCATAATGATAAACTTCCTTTGTCCCATCGCGATGGAAAACAGGTCCAGAATGTCAAGCCCCCATTGCGTGAAGGGCCAAGGCGCCTGGAGGGACTTTAGCTCGATGGACGGTCGGTGGTGAAGTTTGCCGTGAAGCTGACAGTTCTCACACTTCTTTACGAACTCAAGTGCATCCCTTTTCATTGACGGCCAGTAGTAGCCTTGTCGCATGATCTTGAATGCCAAGTTCTTACTGCTGATGTGGGATCCACAAATCCCAAGGTGAAATTCGCCAAGGCGTAGTTGGCCTCATCAGGGATTAGGCATCGGAGATACGGAGTCGAGTAACGGCGGTGATACAATTATCGGTCGACTATAGTGTACCAGATGGCCGTCTTCTTGATTTGCTTGGCCTCGTCCACGTCTTCTGGCAGTGCTTCTTCCGCCAGATGTCTTAGGTAGGGCGTCATGCAATTTTTTGTCCCGAAGATTTGCATCGCTTCCTATTTCTTTATGTTGGGTGTTTTCAGAACCTCCCTCATATCCCTCAAGAACTACTCTAGATTTTCGGCCGTCGCCGCTCTGGCTGGTTGGTCGGCCTTTCAGTTTTTAGTTCTAGGAACATGGACTAGAGTCAACTTGTCAAAACTTTGGGTGACCTCCCTTGCCTTGGTCGAGTACTTTGCCAAGTGGGGCATGCTCGTCTCGAAATTCCCGTTAACTTAGTTGACGATTAGCTCTGAATCACTGTAGACAGCTAGTTGCTTGGTTGAGCACTCTTTGGCGAACCTCAACCCGACTAACAGGACTTCGTATTCGGCAACGTTATTGGTGGCCGAAAAGCCAAGTCTAAGGGAGTAGTTCACCACAAACCTATTAGGGGTCCCGAAGACCACCCTGGCACTGCTGCTTGAGTCTGTAGACGATCCATCTACATAGAGGACCCATTCTGGCACTCCCTCATGTTGTCCTGTCCTTGGGGGTTATTCTTCGAGAATTGGGATCGTGGTCTCGACAATGAAGTAAGCCAGAGCCTGTCCTTTAGTGGCAGGTTAGGGTCGAAACTCAATGTCAAACTCTTCCAATTCGATGGCCCATTTCACCAGCCGTCTAGTGACGTCAGGTATACAAAGAATGCTCTTCAGTGGTTGGTCGATGAAAACAACCACACGATGCACCTGAATGTAGGGCCTCAGCTTACGGGTAGAGAAAAAGAGCGCTAAAGCTAACTTCTCCACACGTGGGTAGCGTGCCTCTTGGCTGGTCAACGTCTTGCTCACATAGTAGACCGGTCATTGAGTGCCGAAGTCTTGGTGTATGAGGATGGACCTGAGGGCCGCCTCTGACACCGACAGGTAAAGGTACAGCTCCTCTCCCCCCTTGGGTGACACCAGCAATGGTGGGCAAGCTAGATATTGTTTCAACTCATTGAAGGCTTCCTGGCACTCTGCCGCCCATTGAAAACCGTTCAATTTTGTCTCCCTTAGTGCCTTAAAGAACGGTTGGTACTTGTCACTAGACTTTGCTAAGAAGCGGGACAAGGCTGCCAGTCGTCCGGTCAGCCGCTGACATCCTTGACACTTTGCAGAGGGGCCATGTCTAGGTTCACCGCGACCCCTCATTGAGAGACGATGAAGCCTAGGAACTTTCCCAAGGCCACTCCGAAGACGCACTTGGCCAGATTCAGTTTCATTTGATGTGCGTGGAGCACTTCAAATGATTCTTCCAGATCGCGAAAATGGTTGCCGGTGGTGTTGCTCTTGACAAGCATATCGTCGGCGTACACTCTATATTAAGGCCAATCTATTTCTCAAATATTTTATTCACAAGTCGTTGGTAAATGCCTCCCACGTTCTTCAGACTGAAGAGCATTACCTTATAACGATAAGTGCCATAATCCATCATGAACGAGGTGTGCTCATCGCCCTCTGGGCTCATTTGGATCTGGTTGTAGCCTGAGTACGTGTCCATGAAGCTCAATAGCTCATGTCCCGTGTAGAGTCTACCAGTAGGTCGATCTTGGGAAAAGGAAAGCTGTCCTTCGGGCAGGCTTTGTTAACGTTGGTAAAACCGATGCACATTCATTATTTTTCGTTACTTTTCTTCACCAGGATAACGTTAGAGGGCCAGTCTAGGTACTTGACTTCTCTAATGAAGCTGGCGTCCAACAGTTTTCTTACTCCCTCCTGAATGGCAATCAACGTTTCCACCGAGTGGTTCCTCCGCTTCTGTCTAACGGACTTGCGGCCGGGATTGAGGACCAACCTGTGGACCATTACTTAGGCCGAAATATTAGGCATGTCAGCGGAAGTCCACAAGAAGATGTCAGCATTCTGTCACAAGAACGTGATCATCTTATCGCGCAGTGTGCTAGTGAGTGAGCAATTGATCTGTATGCACTTCTTCGGATCCTCTGAGTTCAGTGGGACTAGGCCGATTGCCTCACTAGATTGCGCCTGCTGTGGGGTTGCTTCATCTCGATGGTCGAGTTCTCCTGTCGACCTGGTGCTGCCGCTGGGTGCGATTTGGGATATGTAACATGTCCGCCTAGTAACCTGATCACCTAACACTTCGCCCACACCGTATGGTATCAGAAATTTTATTTTGAGGTGCGGTATCAACGTAACGGCTCCAAACACCCTTAGGCACGGTCGGCCTAGTATGCCATAGTATACGGAAGGCAAGTTGACTACTAAGAAGGTAAGTGTACAACTTGTCATTTTTGGGTATGTGCCTAGGGTGACCTCTAACTGGATCGTCCCTTGGATGGGCATCAGTTGGTTGTCAAGACCGTATAGCATGCTTTCGGTAGGTTTTAATTGAATCTTTTTTAAACCAAGTTTAGAAAATCTATCAATGTAGAGCAAGTCACGCGAACTTTCATTATCAATGAATACTCGTTTCAGTTGGTAGTCGATACTATCGTCCGAATGAGTGTGGATACAATAAGAAGATCTGTATGGGGAAAACTACACGTGCTAAGTCACTGTCACTAAAACTAATGACATTGTCTGTAATGCGTTGCTTCTTTCTCCCAGTCTGCTACTCCTTGTTCTCCGCTGGGTTCTTAGCCGACCGAGTAGTGATCATATTGACCACTCCTGCCACAACCCATTTCCGTGGAGGGAAGGCTCTAGACCTTCTCCGCCTGCAGTGGTAGAGCTCTGGTCAGGGCTCTTGACGAACCTGGTGAGATAGCCCATCCGGATCAGCTCTTCTATCTCCCACTGGAAAGTCTTGCAGTCCTCTGTGGAGTATCCAAGAGATTGATGAAAATCGCAGTATTTAGTTGGATTTCCTCCCTCCACCTTCTTAAGTGGTTTTGACCACTTAAGGAACTTCTCCCCACGGATCTGTATGAGAATGTTTGAACGCTTATTGATTAAGGGTGTTAAGCTGATCGGCCCGTAGTCCCTACGCTCCGGTAGTCTGGTCCTATAGTGCTTCCTGTGGAAGTGATCGCTGCTGTTGAACTTCCTCTTTTCCTCTCCTAGAAATGAGTGAGACTGTTCAGTCTGCTCGAGATGCTTAGCCTCATTGGCCTCTTTTGCCACCGCGTAGGTCCGGGTGATAGATCCCGCCTCCGAAAATGTCTGCGGGTTCTTGTGCGCCAGGTGCCTGAAGAAGTCCCCGTATGTCAGCGCGGAGATGAAACTGCCAAATTTCATCTCCTCCGTGAGCTTGGAGATTTTCCTGGCCTCCGCCACGAAGCGATCCAGAAACTTTCGCAGATTCTCTATCTACTTTTACTGGAGGCGTACTAGGCCAAGAAGAGGTTAGTCAGCTCCCTGAAGTTCCTGATCGAGTTTGAAGGGAGGTGGAGAAATCATATGCAAGCATTCCCTTTCAAAGTGAGCGGAAAGTATAGGCACATTGTTACATCCTTTAGCCCATGCAGACTCAGATGGGTGTGAAAATGATCAAGATGATCCACCAGATCAGCGCTTCCATCGTAAGAGTCAAAGGGAGGCATTTTAAACTTGGCTGGTATCAAACGGTTCAAGATCTATGTTGTGAAAGGAGATCTGTCCAAATCGATAGCGTGCTTGTTGTCTTTGAATACGCGGTTCTAGATCTTCTCCAACCTGAGATTTGCTCGAGTAGTATTGGCTGATCTCTTGGAGTTGAGATAGGTTATCAACTCCGTTCCTTCCTTGGTGTAACCAATAGCCGGCCGGCTACTGCCACTAGTAGATCTGATGACCTGGGAGGCAGCCTCCTAGGTCGGGGTTCTGGTCTCTGCCGGAGAGTGTCGGGAGTTCCTTCGTTCCAAACTTTCCTCCGGAGCCACGCTTCCCAACCACTCTTCAAGCCTGGGCCGGCTTGGAGCACGTAAGGATTTAGGCATTTGGATGTTGGCCGACCTTCTGGGTTTCCTGACCGGCTTCTTCTTCCTCTGGTCTCCTCTCCTGGAGGCTGATGAGGGGACTGCCGTGGGTAGAGCCCCCTACTGAGAGTGCTCCTGGTAGGAGCAGAGCATTTGGAGTATCTTGTTGGTGTTCTGTATATCCTCCACCAAATGTTGTAAGAAGGGTGTGGGCACCTCATTGACCATCCCATTGACTATGGCACCAGCAGCGTGGTCCTGGTCGGGAGAGGTCACGTCTCTAGCGGGTTCGCTACCTTGTGCTCTCGTATTCACCATTCTGGTTAGCTTAGGAGGTGAGAGAGTTTTCTGAAAAAATATGGTAGACTTTTTGTAAGCGTTTTCCACAGACGGCACCAATTATGCATCCATGGATCCAAATTTTGAACAGATTCGGGTCGATTTGATCGTTTGGGTCTGATTCCGTTTACCGAGTTTGAACCCTGCACACCACTACAGCAAACAAGAGGTTAGGTGTCGGCGGGATGTTGTCCCACCGAAAGCATTCTAACGCTCAAATTAGTAATTAGCCTTCAACTTTTAAGAAGGTAAATGGAAAAGAGAGCAGAGAGAGGATGAAGGGTGTTTGATTTTAGACATGAGAGGCATTCTTGTGGCTCGTGAGGAGTACAGTCTCTCAGCCTTGTGTTCGTAAGGAACGGAGAGAGAGAGGGTGAATCTGAGTTCTATAAGCATGGGAGCTTGAAAAATTGTCAGAGTACTAAGAAAGCTTCTTCGCAGAGAAGTGAGCCTCTGAAATCTGGGTAATGAGCGTGTATGATCTCAACAGTGAGCGTTGTAGTCTTTGAAGTCAGCATGCCCTAGAGTGGAGACTCCATGGGCTTTTTATAGATGAACTGTTTGGCGACCTTCCATGGGCAGGAAGGCGTGATCCTTGCACTCTGCCCGGTGACCTTCATTGGCAAGAAGGCCTAATTTCAGCGGTCGATTGGGATTGTTTCCTTTCCTGTCGGGTAACGACTCTCAGGATTACTCACCTTCCTTCTGCATCATGTTACCGTTAGGGTTTACAATGGGTGGGAAGAGAGAATCTGGTGCTTTCCTCATGGGACGTGGGCCGAATCTGCTGGCATCCATTATAGTGAAGATTATCTTTTGAAAAGGCACGAAATTAGGGAAGAGAATCCTTGCTGGTCATGTGTGGAGGAGTGGGCCCAACTAGGCCTGGCCCATGTGAGGCTTGCTCTCTTGGACCAGCTTACTGTAGTATTTTCGGTCAACAGAAATGTTGACCGTCTAATGGGGAGCTTGCTAGCCGTCCAGTTTGACCTCTCATTTGGTCAACACCTGGCATTGTTCGTCCAAGCACGCATATGGGCCTTCGTGGATTTGGGTCGTTTCTTCTATTGGGCTAGCCCACCATAGGTATACCCATAAAAAAGAATAGAAATTTCATTGATACCCTGTCCTAAAAATAAATCTAATTTAATAAAAATGTTAAAAAATTTGATGTATAATCAAATATATGTTTGAATTTTTAATTAAACTCATTGCTCTTTGTCTATAAAAAAATTTGAGTATCACGATTCAAAAAAATATTGATGTCACACTTTAAAGTATATGCAGAATTTGTGAATAAATTGAAAGCCATTATCGCACAAAATTGCCAAATCATGCAATTTAAAAGAGGAAGCATATAGAAAAAAGCTCAAATACAAAGCACATGGCGATTTGGATGGGCTCCCAAATGACCTTTTTCATTTCTTATCATTAAAGGTATAATAATAAATATATTTTTTATTATTTATATAAAAATTGATAGATAATTATTGTACCATTAATATAAGTTATTGTAATTTATTTTGCACTCTATAAAAATAACTAGCTAGAATAATTCTAAGAATATTGTATGATTATGACCGAATCTTAATGGGTATGGTTTTTTTTAACATTGCAAGTGCACGAGGTTCATTGTAACTTTGCCGATAAGTTGGGTATTGTATTTGATGGGTGCACTGGAATATGGGCTAGCCCACGGTCAACGGATGCCCAAAAGGCATGCCAAGCGGTCAACATGAAAGCAGCCCAACAGGGCCCAAAGGCCCAAAGCGTAAAAGGCCCAAGACGGTTAACGCCATCATTGACCGTCTGGACTCCAGAAAAACAGAAACGCACGCAGACGGTCAACACTCGTGTTGACCGAAATCACTGTAGTAACAGGCCAAAAATAAAAAAAAAAAGGCTTTTACGGGCCAGGCCAACTCAAGCCCATGGCCGATCAGACAGCCAGCAGCTGCACCACAGGCATCTTTCACGTTCCCAACTGGCACCCAAAATGAATATTGACAAAATTGGCATCCTTCACGTAAGGAAGGCGCCAGATTTTTCCAATATCTTGCCCACTGGGGATTCTAACGGTAATGAACGCCAAAAGAAGGTAGACCATTTGGAAAGCTGCTGGAGAACGAAACTACCTTGCACGGTTTAGCAACCGGCATCTGCTCCAGAAGGCAAGCCAGCCAAGGATGGCACAGGGAATCACCCCTTCTAAAGAAGGAAGAGCGCCCTCTCGATTATAAATAAGCCCTCGAATTATCATTCAAGGCATGCTCTCAGTTACCTACATTCTCTACTATTGATGCTCTCAATTACCCACGTTTTCTGTGACAAACTCTCTGAATTACCAACGCTTTCTGCTGTGCAAATACGTGCACAAGCAACCCAAAAAACCTAAGGCATACAAGCGCGCCTCCACGGCCATTTACTGCCTCCCCACCTTCCAGATTCAAGAGGGCACCCTCGTCTCTCTTTCATCTGGAAAATACACTATGTTTTCTCTTTTTCTCAATTTACAGTTTCATTCTTTCAAAGGCAGTTTACTGACTTGAGCATCGGAGTGTTTTCGGTGGGACAACTTTTCGCCGACACACTGACCTTCTGTTTTGTTTAGTGGTGTGCAGGATCCAACTCAGGGAACGGATCAGGAGCCAGGACGAGTGGATCACCCTGAATCTGTTTGAAGTTCGGATCCAAAGACACATCATTGGCGTCGTCTGTGGGAAACGCTTACAAAAGCCAACCACAAATTTGCACAAACGCTCTCTTTTTTTCACCTTCTGATTCTGCAATGGTATACATGATATCCCAAGCTAGCGATCCCGCTAGAGATGCTGCTAACCCGGACCAGGACCATGCTAAGGGTGCCACTACAAACGGGGCTACGAGCGGAGTCCCACCGCCTTATTTTCAACAATTGGTGGAGCAGATGCAAGCCAACAATTGTCTGCTCCAGATACTTTGCACCCAGAAAGAGCAGCGACTGCAAACAGCTCTACCAGCAGCCATCCCTGCACCTGCCACCAAAAGGGGTGGCCAGAGGAAAAAGAAGCCAGCCAAAAGGCCCAAGAAATTCGGGGACAATCTGGCTCCAGCGTCCTCCCGCATTCCTGGCCAAAATAGGCCTGAAGAATGCTCCGGGAACACGTCTACAAGAGAAAGTCTGGAGAGAAGAAATTCCCGATACTCTCGGGCGGAAGACAACAACACAATCCAGGAGCGAGCCTCCAGGACTGCCAGATCTGCTAGAGGTAGCAGCCAGCCGGCTGCTGGACCCTCCGGAGAGAAGACGGAGTTGAGGGCTTACCTCAACCCCAAAAGATCAGCAAACGCCGCTCGCGCCGATTCGCAAGTGGACAAAATCTGGAACCGTGTGTTCCAAGATGAAGAGCGCGCCATCGACTTGGACCGATCTCCTTTCACAGCGGAGATCCTGATCCGTCCACTGCCTACGAAGTTCAAGATACCGTCCCTTGACTCATACGATGGGAGCAATGATTCGGTTGATCACCTGGATCTCTTCCGCACCAATCTGAGTCTACAAGGGCTAGAAGACTCAGCGATGTGCCGCTGCTTCCTGCTCACGCTGAAGGGGGATGCCCGAATTTGGTTCCATCACCTCCCTTCAGGCACCATCAGCAGCTTTCGTGAGCTCACAGATCTCTTCCTAACTCAATATGCCTCGAGCCGACGGGAAGAAAAGCAATCGTGGCATCTCTCCCACATCAAGCAGAAACAAGGAGAGAACCCACGGCGTTTCTTGGATCATTTCGTGGCAGAAGTCAGAAGGATTCCCAGGATCAAAGAGGAGATGAAATTGGGCAGTTACATCTCGGCACTGACTTACGGTGACTTTTTCAAGCACCTGGCCTACAAAAATCCTAAGACTTTCTGAGAGGCGGAATCCATCACCAGGGCCTACGCCGCAGCAGAAGAGGCCAACGAGGCAAAACGTCGAGAACAGACGAATTAGCCTCGGTCGTTCCCTGGGGAAGGGAAGAGGAAGTACAACATCAGAGAACACTCCCGCCAGAAGCAACGCCGGACTGGGACCTGAGAACGTAGAGACTACAGACCCACCAGTTTCACCCCTCTGACGGACACGCGCTCAAACGTTCTCATGCAGATCCGTGGGGAAAAATTCCTAAAGTGGCCGAAACTGCTGAAGAAGGACTCTGGGAACCAGTCGAAGTACTGTGACTTCCATCGCTCCTCTGCCCATTCAACTGAGGACTACAAGACATTGCAGAGGGAGATCGAGGAGCTGATTCGCAGGGGTCACCTCGCCAAATTTATCAAAGGTCCTGCATAGAGCTCCGAAGCGGCTGGTGAAGAGGGGCAGGAGCAGACTCCACCCCAAAACCGGGTTGCAGCAGGGGTGGTTAACATGGTTACCACTCGACTTGCTAAAAATCCATCTGGGAATGAGGAACAGCAGGCTGGGAGGAAGAAATAGCGCACGGCGGATAACACTGTCAGCTTTAGTGATGATGACTTAGCCCATGTAGTGTCCCCCCATGCTGATCCCCTTGTTGTATCTGCGCTCATTTCAGATGGTAGTGTAGATTACTAGCTGAACCGAGTATTTATTGATAATAGTAGTTCAAAATATTTGCTTTACTTGGATGCGTTCTTCAAACTAGGCTTAAAAAAGAACCAACCAAAAACTACCGAAGGCCCAATATACGGCCTCGACAACGAGCCTGTACCCGTTCAAGGGACCATCCAGTTGGAGGTCACCTTGGACACGTATCCAAAAACAGCAAGCCGAACGCTCACCTTCCTGGTGGTCGACCTACCGTTAGTATACAACGCTATACTGGGCAGCCCGTGCTTGACAGCATTCGGGGCAGTTACCTCGATTCCGTACCTAAAAATGAAGTTCCCCATGCCCTACGGTGTCGAGGAGGTGCTGGGCGACCAAGTCACTGGGCGAACCTATTACATTCCCAGATTGCCCCAAGTGGCAACACTAGAACAGTTGGAGAACTTGACCACGGGACGAGGCAACCCTCCAGCAAGCGTAATCCGGTGAAGCCACGGATCTAATCCCACTGGACCCGGAGGAGCCGGATAAGTGTGTGCAGATCAGCGGCTCACTCACCGGACCACTGCGCGATGAGCTGATTGCGTTCCTGCGAATGGACGCTGACCTTTTTGCATGGACTCCAGCGGACATGCCTGGAATCCCAGCGGAGATAATAGTCCATAAATTAGGACTTAACTCCAGCCGGAAGCCCGTCAAGCAGAAGCGGAGGAACCACTCCGTCGAAAAACTAATCGCCAGCCGCGAAGAGGTTACAAAGCTGTTGGACGCGGGCTTCATTAGGGAAGTCCAATACCCAGACTGGCTCTCTAATGTTGTTTTAGTAAGGAAAAGCAACGGAAAATGGCAGATGTGCGTCGATTTTACCGATGTTAATAAGGCCTGTCCAAAGGACAGCTTTCCCTTGCCTAGGATCGACCTACTGGTTGACTCCATAGCCGGACATGAGCTGCTAAGTTTCATGGACGCCTATTCGGGTTACAACCAGATCCGGATGAGGCCAGAGGACGAGGAGCACACCTCGTTCATGATTGATCATAGCACCTACTGCTATAAGGTGATGCCTTTCGGACTCAAAAACGCCGAAGCAACTTGCCAGTGCTTGGTTAACAAAATATTTAAAAAATAGATTGGTCGCAACATGGAGGTCTACGTCGATGACATGCTCGTTAAGAGCAAGGTCACGGTGACCACATCCATGACTTGGAAGAGTCATTCGAGGTGCTCCGTAAGAATCACATGAAGCTGAATCCAGCTAAGTGTATCTTCGGAGTGGCCTCTGGCAAATTCCTGGGTTTCATCGTCCCCCAGCGGGGGATTGAGGCAAACCCAAAGAAGATCAAGGCGCTCGCCGACATGGCTCCGCCTCGGAACTTAAAGGACGTCCAGCGACTGACTGGACGGCTGGCAGCACTGTCCCACTTCCTTACGAAGTCTGGTGATAAGTACCAGCCTTTCTTTAAAGCCCTTGAGAAACAAAATCCAATGGGTTCCAATGCACTGCGGAGTGCCAAACCGCTTTCGATGAACTAAACGGTACCTGGCCAGCCCACCGTTATTGGTGTCACCTAAGGGCGGAGAGGAATTATATCTGTACTTGGCAGTGTCGAAGGCGTCCTTGAGTTGTGTCCTTTTGAGCCAGGATTCTGACGCCCAACGGCCGGTCTACTACGTGAGTAAAACGTTGACCGGCCTAGAGACTCGTTACTCGCTTGCAGAAAAATTAGCCTTGGCTCTGATATTTTCTGCGCGGAAGTTGATGCCCTACTTTCAGGCCCATCGGATAGTGGTCCTTACGGACCAGCCACTGAAAAGCATCCTCCAGAAACTCGACATTTCTAGACGATTGGTAAAATGGGCTATTGAGTTGGGCGAGTTCGACATCGAATTCCAGCCCAGGCCTACTGTGAAAGCACAGGCGCTGGCTGATTTCATTGTCGAGACTACAACCCCAGTCCTCGAGGAACAGCCTAAAGAAAGCGCAGAACTGCTTGTCGGAGTTCCGAAATGGATACTTCACGTGGACGGATCGTCTACGGACACAGGCAGTGGCACCGGAGTGGTCCTTACGAACCCCGATGGGTTTGAGGTGAAATACTCCCTCGGGCTTAAGTTCCTGGCAACCAACAACATTGCCGAGTACGAGGCCCTGTTAGCTGGATTATGATTAGCTAAGGAGTGCTCCGCCAGGAGGTTGGCAGTTTACAGCGACTTCGAGCTAATCATTAACCAGGTTAATGGAGGCTTTGAGGCAAATAACCCCCTCTTGGCCAAGTACTTGGCTAAGGCAAGGGAGGCCGCCCATGGTTTCGACAAGCTAACCCTGGTTCATATTCCCAGAATCGAAAACTGAAAGGCCAACCAGTTGGGCAAAGCCGCTGCTGCAAAAAACCCAGAGCAGTATTCGAGGTACCTGCGGGAGATCCTAGACGCTCCCAGCATTGAGAAGCGAGAGGCCATGCAGATTTTCGAAGCGGAAAACTGGATGACGCCTTTCCTAAACTATCTGGCAAACGGATCATTGCCAGAGGACGTGGAGAAGGCCAAATGGGTCAAGAAGATAGCCGGCTGGTATGCTGTGGTTGATGGACGGTTGTACTGCCACGGCTACTCGACTCCATACCTCCGCTGTCTAACTCCCGAAGAGGCTGACTACGCTTTAAGCGAAGTCCTCCTCGGGGTCTGCGAGTCACACATTGGCGGAAAAAACTTGGCATTCAAGGTCATGAACCGGGGCTACTACTGGCCTTCGATGAAAAAAGACGCGCTGGAGTTCGTGAAGAAATGCGAAAGCTACCAGCTTCACAGCAACCTTCACCGCCAGGCATCCGCAGATCTGAAGGCCCTTCAGGCCCCTTGGCCCTTCGCGCAATGGGGGCTCGATCTCCTCGGCCCATTTCCCATTGCCACGGGGCAAAGAAAATTCATCATCAGGGGCATCGACTACTTCACCAAGTGGGTCGAAACTGTCCCGCTGGCTAAGATAACAGAACACAACACCCTGGAATTCCTCCGCCAGAACATCGTCTGTAGATTCGACGTCCCCGAGGTCATTGTGACCGATAACGGGACCCAGTTCTCGGAGAAACGCTTCACCAAGTATTGCACCAGCCTTGGCGTCAAGCTGGTCCACACTTTGGTAGCATACCCCCAAGCAAACGGACATGTGGAGGTGACAAACCGAACGCTGCTCCACGGGTTAAAGACTAAATTGGAGGACGCAGGGGGCTCTTAGGCGGACGAGCTCCCTTCCATTCTTTGGTCTTTCGAACAACCCTGAAGGAACCAATACGCGAGACACCTTTCAGCCTCTGTTACGGGACTGAGGCGGTAATCTCGGTCGAAATCGGGCTTCCAAGTCTCAGGATGGAGTCCTTTGACCCACAGACTAACTCCCAAAAAATCAGGGAGCACTTAGACTTGTTAGAGGAAGCTCGCGACGCTGCCATAGTACGGACAGTAGCCTACCAACATCGGATCACCCGATACTATAACAAAAAAGTTAAGACACGATGATTCGATGTGGGGGACCTGGTCCTACGAGGCGTCCAGGCCACAGGCAAGCTGGCCGGCCGCAACAAGCTCTCCCCTAATTGGCAGGAACCTTTCCTCGTCTCCGCCATCCTGCGAAACAGAGCTTACAAACTCCAGAGCCAGGACGGAAAACTGGTTCCACGAACGTGGAATGCTATCCACCTCAAACGATATTTCTAGTAGCGGACACAGGTATGTAACTATATTATTGTTTGCATTCGCCTGTTTGTTTTAAGTTTGTGAAAAATAAGTGTTTACTTAGCATTCCTCCTATATGCGAGTGCATGTTTTTTTTTCTTTGCAAGTTATGACCAAGACTGCCCCTAAGTTGGAAGGGTCTTCACCCTCTCGTTAAACCCTGGTCATCCAGGCAGCCAAAAGCGATCGAACTTGAACCTCGATCATCCGAGCGGCCCATTAGCGGTCGTATCTAAACCCCTGGTCATCCAGGTGGCCCCAAGCGGCCTAATATAAACCTCAGTCATCCGAGCGGCCCGTTAGCGGTCGTACTAAACCTTGGTCTTTCAAGTGGCCCGATAGCGGTCAAAAACCTTAGGGGGCTTAGCAGCATACGCGACGACCTCCTTAACGAGGAGATAGTGGGATTAGTCTGCGACGGTCGAAGGGAGAAGCGTCCTTTTCCAATGTTGGCCATCCAAGTCATCAATTGGACGGCATAGCCAGGTTGGTTAACACAAACCACCTGCCAAGCCTAAGGACACAGCTTCCTAGGCAGCCCAACCATATCAACCGGCCAACCCAGTTGGCCACCCCATGCAACAATGCATACAAACGCAGGCAGCGAGAATAAATGGACACAAAATTGAAAGAAGTCCCATTTTATTGCTTTAAAAATATTACAAAGTTACAAAATTACAAGTAGAAAAAAAAAGGGGTATAAAAGGCTAAGGAGGCGGCGGCCGCCGCTGGCTATCCAGGGGCTCTTCCACGAGGTCGTCCTTATGCTGCACCCCGCGGTATAGAACGGGGAAGTCAGGGTCAATCAGCCTCACAAGACGCCAACAGACATGGACCCCCTCAAACATCCGGATTTGCTCGTGGGGGCGAATTCGGAGACCTAGCTCATTCTCCAGGGTGGATATCCGATCTGCAAGCCGCTTCTTGCTTGCCTTGCTCCGGTCTTCCTCCTCTTTCAAACGAGCATTCTCAGCTCTCAAGCTGGTGATCTCCGTCTCAATTCCCGCCAGGACAACCATGAGGGCGGCAGTCTCCTCGTGGTGCTCCCCTGCTGAAGCAGCCAATTTGGCGTCCAGCTAGGTGATCTCCGCCTCCCTATCTGCCAGCGCCTTATCACGCTGGTCCACCACTTTAAAAAAGGCGGAGGCCACCTTCAGCGGCTGCACAAAAAATAGACAAAGAGCAAGTCAGAAACCTAAAAAAGGGAAAGTACGAGGAACCAATCACCAAGAGCCATACCTCTCAAAATTTCCTCACGGGCCTGGACTCCAGACCTAGCCCAGGTGGCGGTGGACCAGGAGCATCCTCTCATGCCGAGCTCGTAGCTCCCTCCTCCAGAATGCGCTCGAGGATATCGTCGGACTCATCCACGGCAGCTGCAGGATCCTCAAATGCAGCCTCTGGAGCAACAGCCGGAAGATCGAGCTCCACTGTTGGCCCCACAGCAGAAGTCTGCACAACGGGGGAGCTAATGGACGGCTCCGACGTGCCCACCACAGGCTCACAAGCTGTTTCCTCAAAAGATTCCACCGATATAGCACTAGGAACCGCTTACGGCGCTGGATGGGCCAAGATGACTCCTAACTCCGCCGGCCAATCCTCATGGGTCTTTTCCAGGCCCGCAGTGCCACCAGACCCGCAGCAGATCCCAGCAGCCACGCAGTCAATGAAGGATGACGATGACGAGGGCGTCTCCAACACTTTCTCTGGCAGCGGGCCAATAAACCCATCCTCCGTAAGCCGCATACGGATGATGATGCCTTTGGAATCCTCCAGATTCATCATCCTCACCGGCGGCTTTTTGAACTGGGGATAGCGGACCCCAGTTCGCCTTCCACATCTCTTCACGGGAAACCGAAAAATCCCGTTCGAGCTCGTTCGGGTTCTCCTTTATTAACTTAATCGCCCACTTTTGGGCTACCGTCTGCGCCGTAGTCGGCATCCCCGTGTATGCTTCCAGAACCTGGCCCAAGTCCCTCACAAGGGGCCAGGCCGTCCCCACACTCACGAAGAAGAACTGGTTCTTCCAGTTCTTCAACGAGTAGTATATGACTTTATTTATTTTTATACCGAAACGGGGGACGAGCGATATCCACTCTGCCCCCTGGTTTATTTTGAACAAAACCCTAACCGTGGACATCCTAAGTTTCTTGCCATGCTTTCGAAGGAAAATACACATAGTACAGAGATACCTCATGGCATTGGCATGAAGTTGGGGGATGGGGACGTGTAGGGCTTGCAAAGCATACTGCAAGTCTTTTGGCAACGGGACGCGGAGGCCGCTCCTCAAGTGGGCCTCATAAATAGTAATATGCCCCTCCGGTTGGGCATAGGCTCTGTCGTCCTTTCCTAGAACTCTCCACGCAATCTCCTTCGGAATGTTAAACTCGACACACAAAGCTTTAATGTCGTTCTCTCTCAAAACGGAGGCGAGGTCCGTGACGGAGGCCATGGTTGCACAGAGAGCTAGGGTTTTTGAATGCTTCTGAAGATTGGGAACAAAGAAGACGGAGGCTTGGAAGCGAAGAGGATTTTCGAAAGCGTGGAGGGAAATCTTAGACGCCAAGCACACGTTAAAATCCCTCATTAAGGACGCCGTCAGTCCTGCTACATGTCAACTCCCTACTTGGCCTTCAAAAGGCAGATCTCTGGCACATTAATGACCGAGATCTCCACCCAACCAAAAAAAGACACGTGTCTTCTTCTGGCCTGCAAACCAACTGATGGCCACGCATCCATCAGGTTCGGCAGAAAGCTTTTTCGGAACTGACCAAAACGGTCAACAATTCCAATCAATATTGTTCTCTAGAATTGACCAAAACGATCAACAATTTCGGTTCATATTATTCTCCGGAACTGACCAAGACGGCCAAAAGTTCTAGTCAATATTGTTCTTCAGAATTGACCAAGACAGTCAATAATTTGGTCAATATTGTTCCCCAGGACTGACCAAGAACGGTCAATAATTCTGGCAAATATTGTTCTCCGGAACTGACCTAGATGGTCAATAGTTCTGGTCAATGTTGTTCTCCGGAATTGACCTAGACGGTCAAAAACTCTGGTCAACATTGTTCTCCGAAATTGACCAAAACAGTCAACATTTCCAGTCAAACACTTCTCTGCGCCTTTCATGGGGTTCTATAGGATCCTCAAACGACGAAGGACAATAGGGGCATCCCATCATGGACATACCGGAGCCCAGAATTCTGGCCACCGGCATGGGGGGCTAGTGATGGGTGCACTGGAATATGAGTTGGCCCACGGTCAACGGAGGGCCAAAAGGCATGCCAAGCAGTCAACGTGAAAGCAGCCCAACAGGGCTCAAAGGCCCAAAGCGTGAAAGGCCTAAGACGGTCAACGCCATCGTTGACCGTCTGGACTCTGGAAAACAGGAAACACACGCAGGCGGTCAATGCGAGTGTTGACTGGAATCACTGTAGCAACAGGCCAAAAACAAAAAAAGGCTTTTACGGGCCAGGCCCACTCAAGCCCATGGCCCATCAGGCGGCCAGCAACTGCATCACAGGCATCTTTCACGTTCCCAGCTGGCACTCGAAATGAATATTGACAAAATTGGCGTCCTTCACGTAAGGAAGGCGCCAGATTTTTCAAATATCTTGCCCACTGGGGATTCTAACGGTAAAGAACACCAAAGGAAGTGGACCATTTGGAAAGCTACTGGAGAAGGAAACTACCTTGTGCAGTTTGGCAACTGTCATTTGCTCCAGAAGGCAAGCCAGCCAAGGATTGCATAGGGAATCACCCCTTCCAAAGAAGGAAGAGTGCCCTCTCGATCATAAATAAGCCCTTGAATTATCATTCAAGGCATGCTCTCAGTTACCTACATTCTCTACAATTGATGCTCTAATTACCCACGCTTTCTGTGATAAACTCTTTGAATTACCAACGCTTTCTGCTGCGCAAACACGTGCACAAGCAACCCAAAAAACCTAAGGCATACAAGCGCGCCTCTCACGGCCGTTTATTGCCTCTTCACCTCCCAAATTCAAGAGGACACCCTCATTTCTCTTTCATCTGGAAAACACACTCTGTCTTTCTCTTTTTCTCAGTTTATAGTTTCATTCTTTCGAAGGCAGTTTATTGACTTGAGCGTCGGAGTGTTTTCGGTGAGACAATTTTTCGCCGACACACTGACCTCCTGTTCTGTTTAGTGGTGTGCAGGATCCAACTCAGGAAACGGAGCCAGAGACAGGACGAGCGGATCACCCCGAATCTGTTCGAAGTTCGGATCCAAGGACGCATCGGTATTTATAGAGAGTTAATTTTTTACTTGAAATTAATTTCGTAACTATTTTATATTTTAAAAATATTTAAAAAGTAAAATATTAGATTGGTGATAATAAGAGTAGTCGTAATAGCTATAGTATGGTCATAGAGTTGATTAAAATAGATAAAGAAATTAAATTGTGAAATTTGAAATTATTAAAAATTAAAATACTTTATGGTAGCTATGTGATCCAATAGCGACATAAATTAAAGTATAGGAAATTAAAATATGAAAATATAAAATTAAAAGAATAGCTCATCCATCACAGTCTCAAAAAATAAAAGACGGTAAATAAAGTGTAAGAACTAAATAATAGGAATATAAAATTATAATAGTAGCGGTGATTCAACAATTCAAAACTCAATTAATAAAAAAGTAGTAAATAAAATATAAGAACTAAATAATATAAATATAAAATTATAAAAGTGACGATAGTTTAACCATTTAATACTCAAAAAATAAAATAATAAAAAATAAAATGTAACAAATTAAGTAATTGAAATACAAAGTTATTAGAGGACTTCAATGATTAACAGTAACATGTTAATTCACAAAATATATTACAAACATAAAATTATAATTATCTAGTATCAATACGAAACTAAGCCGACCAATGAACATAACAGATGAACGATACGAAACTAATAGAACGAAATTGATGTAAAAATAAACTTAATATTAAGCTGTAATTTAAAAATACAAACTAACATCTATAATAAAATCTACTACACTAAAATATTAAATTTTTAAAATAAAAACTAACGCCATAAACGTCTATCAAATCTCTCCCCTCTCTCTCTCTCTCTGCTTCGCACCTACCGCACGCGCTCTCTCTCGCTCTGTTTTTCCTCTCCTTCTCTCTGTCTGCTTCTCCCTCTCTATCTCTTGTGCTTCCTTCCCTCTACCTTTCGACAAACTCCACTTCTTCCTCCATTTTGCCTAACTAGAGGAGAGTTAGGCAGTGGGCATCAATTTTCTTTTCTTTTTTTTTCTCTTTTTTCTTCTTATTGTTTTCTTTCTCCATTTCTATGAATAATTTACATATATATATTACATTTTTATATATATTTCAACCCCTCTGAAAAAATTTTACTTTGCTCTTCTTTTTAGTTTTTTCTCACTCAACTGAGTGGGTTAACAAAATAAAGGTTTTGATATGTCCCTAAATATAAATTATTATACAGATTAGTTAGTTACTTAATCTTTTCTGGGGGTCAAGATGAAGCAGGTCCGGTCTCCGTTACTTTGAATATGGATCATGTACATCACAACTAACAAACAAAAAATCAAAGGATGATAGGAACTCGCTCCCTAATATATTTTCTAATACTTAAATTAGAAATCTTTTTTAGATTGATAGAAAGATATGATGAGTAACTAAATAATACACTGATGCATGTAGTAGAGGAATTGAGTGCTTGAGTACTCTTGGTTGAGGGGTGGCTTAAAGATGGATGATTGAACTCCGATGGGTGTACCCGACCGAGAGGCTGTTTAGAGATGGAGGACTAGGTTTTGATGAGCTGATCCAATCAAGGGGCAGTTCAGAGATAGAGAATTGAGTTTCGATGGGTGTATCCGATTTATGACTATTTAGAGATGGAGGATTGAGTTCTAAGGAACACACTTGATTGAAGGGTGGCTTAGAGACGGAGAATTGGGCTTCGAAGAGTGTGTCCAACAAAGAGGCGGCTAAGACATAGAGAACTGGGCTCCGAGGAGTGCGCTTGCCCAATGAGCGGCTTAAAGATAGAGGACGAGACTTTTAGAAGTGTGCCTAACCAAGGGGCGACTTAGAGATAAAGGATTAAATTTTGAGAAGTGTGCCCAACCGTGGGGTGGCTTAGAGATGGAGAATTGGGATGTGATGAGTGCAGCCGACCGAGGGGTGACTTACTAGAATGAGAGAGTTTTGCACTCGTCAATGAGTAGCTAGTCAATAAATGTATTAGCAAGTGGGTGGCCTAACCAGATGAAAAAAAGATTCATGTCCGTTGATGATAAGGAAAGGGATGCTCGTCGGTCTCCACTCTAGCTACAAGCGGAGGTGATCTTTGTACCACGCTCTATGAGTCACTTTCACTAGTCTAGCAATGGGAGAACTCAAAGCTGGTGAGAGGCCTACACAACCATCAGTTAGAGCGGGAAAATGAGACCTCACAGGAAACGAGAATAGAGTTGGCATGCCTCATGAGTCTTCTCTCTCTATGCTCCTTTTCTCTCATTCTTTTATTTTTCTCTCTCTTTGCTTCTGTCTCGCACGCAAGGAGATTCCTCCCTTGCCTGCAGGGACAAAGAGGGTATTTATAACATTTGGAACCGATTCAGTCTTACTTGGATGCCAAGGCTAGTTTGGTAAATTCCTTCCTTTTTCAATGGAATTTTAGAGGCTTTCGCTATAATAGTTGCCTTCATGGGGATGATTCACTGAATCATTACAGCCATTCTAAGGGTGCGCGACCTTGGGAAGGATATCTCGAGAATATTTGCTGAATTGTCCCGAACGGTTACGGTAAGTATCACCCGTGTATTCGTAGGGAGTTGCAATAGATTGGCGGTAACCATTTGTTGATACTTCTTCCACGACCGCTAGAAACGACGTGTGACATATGGGCTCACCCACTGGGCAGGTGTCACTTGGCCGAGCTACATAGGCTATTAATTGGGGTTGCCATGGAGCCTTCTGGGCTTTACAGAATCTTGCTATGCTTCTACTTCTTGGGCGTGTTGGTTGTGGACTCTGAGTCAACCCATAAAGTTACTGAACCCATTAGGTTCTAAATAGTCTATTTACTTACTTTTATTCTAAAATTTTTTTCTTGAGAAATAAAATATCTATAATTTAATTATATAATTTAAATAAAAATTATTAGAAAATAACAATAAATACGTAAAAATAAAAATATAAAAATCAATATTCATCAAATTGCACCCAATTAGGTAGGTACTTTTTTATATACATTTGAGTAAAATTTTTAATAATATCGACGTAATTTTTATTTTTATTTTTTATATAAAGATATGGAAATCCAATTATTGAAATTAAGATTTGTTGAGAAACTTCTAAATTGCTAAACTTCACTTTAAATTTATTTATTTATTCGAACATATTTATATTATATTGGTATATCGAACAATGTAATATTATGTAATATGCAGCTAGTGTTTTTATAATTAAATTTTAACTTTGTATGATAGTTGGATGATCATTTTAGCTATGACAAAAAATATATATATAACATATATACAAGAACAATTTGTTGGTGTCGCTCCCATGTTGAAAAGTATAGGAGTAAAAGTTTCAGAGGAAGCATTGATCGAAAATTTTGAAGAGAAAATAAGCTATATGATCAGTCAACATTATGTTGACCAGTTAAGAAAAGAATTCGGTCAACATGCGGTTGACCGATTAAGGTTGTGCAAACTGATTAAAGATGAGGACTTTGCGGGGATATGGTCTACAAATTTGTGCGCTGAGCGTCAGAGAATTCTGAACAATTGAAGGCCCGAGAACTCTAATGAAGGTATGGTGTAGATTTGGAACTTGCACAAGAATGGCTTCAGGTGGACGGCCAGCCGGTCAACAGAAAGTTGACCAGCTAAGATAAACAACAGGTCAATGAGACGTTGACCGGTTGTGAGAAGAAGTCGGTTAATGAATGCTTGACCATTCACAAGAGAAGTAATATGGCCCATGGATGCCAGCAAAGAAGATTAACTGGGCATGTGTAATCTCTGGAGGATATTCATGATCTCTGTAGTGTGGGAGTCGTCTTTGTAGAGCACGATAATTTGTAGAGACATTTTATAAATTATTGATGGTGACAGTTTTGTCATATATGCATTACCATTTAAGGTGATTGAAAATCAATATATTTATATGCTATATTAAAATGGAGAAGGTGAAAAAGTTTTTAAGAGGAGTGAAAAGAGAGAGAAGAAAGAGAAGAGTAGTGAGTGAAAATAAAGTGTGAAATTCTTTGTATTCTCGTACTCTATTCTTCAATTTTTACCTCAATGGCTTGTGTAGCCGTACGTTTTTGTAACTAACTTTATATAATAAAATTTATTTGTGAACTAAGTGTCCCGTAATTTTTTTATTATTTTAGAAGTATTTTTCACGTAAAATTTCTTTGTACTCCTTCTCTTCCTTATTCCTCTATCACTGTGCTATATGTTCCTGGATAGCCAGTAGGGTACCATTTTGCTCCAACAAGTGGTATTAGAGATTTGGTTGAGAACTTTTGATTAAATGGTGTTATCTTCAAAGAATTTTCCATTTAGTATGGAGCAATTCAATTGGTAAGGTAATTTCATCATGTGGTAAGAAATAGCGAAGAATATTTTGACTCGAGAAGGAACAGTAAAATCATTGAGGAAGAAGAATGAGAAACTGGAGAACTTGACCGAAAAGGAATGGCATGACAAGAGGGATCTTACAAACTGTACCACCAAATTGTGTCTGACAGACAACACGCTGTAAGAGGTCCTCAGCTTGTCAGACCCGGCTGAGGTCTGGGAGAAGCTTGAAAGCCTATACAAATCCAAGTCCTTGACAACAATACTGTATGTAAAGACGTAGTTGTATAGACTACGTTTGTCAGAAGGGAAAAGCTTTGAAAACCCCCTGGATGAGTTCAATAGAATCCTGATGCAGATGTCAACCCTTAATGAAGAGATCAAGGAGGAGGACAAGGCGTCGGTGTTGTTGGCTTCTTTGCCAGCCTCGTACGATCACATTATGACAACATTGTTGTTCGATAAGGACATACTTAAGTTGGACGAGGTTGTTGCATTCTTGCTCATGAATGAGGCAAGGTGGTCTCAAGGGACCTCCACTTCTTCCCACTTTGAGATGCTCTTGACAGAGTCACGGAGAAAAGTAAGGGGGCACAGCCTAAAGCAAGGTGAAAATGGTCGCAATAAGTCCCATTTAAGGTTTTAAAATATTGAGTGTCATTATTGTGGTAAGAAAAGCCACGTCAAGAAATATTATTACAGGTGAAAACATGAGAACACTGAAAAGAAGAATAAAGAAGAAAAGGGATGAAGTGAAGAAAATGCCTCACTCTCAGTAGTTACAAGAGGGGATCTCCTGTTAACCATTGAAATGGACGATGTAATGAGCATGATAGATCATGAATCCGACCGGGTGATAGGTAATGGTGCTTCTCTACACGCCACATTAAATGGGGACTGTTCATTTCTTATATTCTGGGAGATTTTGGAGTAATAAGGATGAAAAATAAAGGAACATCCCCAATTGTTGGCAGAGATAACATGTTGCTGGTCACCAATAATGGGGCAAGGTTATTGTTGAAAGATATATAGTATGTTCCCGATATCCGGCTAAATATAATTTCAGCCGACAGGTTAGATGATGAAGGTTATGCAATACCTTCTTTGAAGGAGAGTAAAAGTTAACCAAAGGGTCTCTATTTGTAGCACGCGGAAAGAAGAGCTCCGACCTATATATAATGAAGGCGTCTATTGTGGCCGGAGATGTGAATGTAACGAGCAATGGGGAGTCCTCGAATTTGTGGCACCATTGGTTGGGACACATAAGTGAAAGAGGACTATATCATTTGGCCAAGAAAAGTCTTATTCTAGAAATAAAGGAAGATGGACTGAGGACTTGTCCTCACTGTATGATCAAAAAGCAACTAAGGGTCTCATTCCACAGAGACTCGTCATCTATGAAGGCAAAACTATTTGGCCTGGTCTACACTGATATATATGGACCATTGAAAGAAAAGTCATTCGGAGACATCCAATACTTTGTGTCGTTTATTGATGATTGTGCAAGGAAACAGTGGGTTTATCCACTTAAGATTAAGGATCAAGTTCTCAGTACTTTTGAGCATTATCATGTTCTGGTGGAACGACAGACGGAAAAGAAGTTCAAGACCGTCCAAAACGACAATGGTGGCAAGTACATTAGGGCATTTGATACCTATTACTGAAATCATGGCATTCGATATCAGAAGATACCACCAAAGATGCCACAGTTGAATGAAGTGACCGAACGAATGAACCGTACACTCTTGAAAAGGGTCAAGTGCTTGCTCTTTGAGGCAAAGCTTCTTAGATCCCTTTAGGCAGAAGCTTTGAAGAAGGCGGTCTATGTTATCAATAGGTCATCCAGTAAGCTATTAAATGGTAAAGTTTCGGAAAAGATGTGGACCGAAAAGTTGTTGTCTTATAATCATCTTTGGACATTTGGTTGTAAGGCTTTTGTCTATATCCCGAATAACGAGAGGACCAAGTTAGAGTCAAAGACGATGTAATGCGTCTTTCTAGGCTTTGGAAAAGATGAATTGGGATACAGATTTTATACCTTAGTTAAGAAGAACCTTGTCCGGTCAAGGGACACAGTTTTTGTTGAAGGTGAAACAATTGAGGATATTGGTAAAAAGTCCAAATCTGATGCTAATCAGATGGACAAGATAAATGTTGATGTTGTCTATTCTGTACCTCTTCACTATGAGATCAATGGTCAGGAGTGGCCGAGGAAAATAATAAGACAGTCTCAGCGCCTGATGAGGACCAAAATAAATTCACTCCTCAATAGGCTGAGGAAGTTGTTGTGCGTTGGTCTGTAAGGGATAGACAAACGTCTGTCCGTCTATCATCAAGAGAGTACATTCTATTCATTAATGCATGAGAGCCTAAACGTTTTGACGAGGTTATGAAGGATGAAAATAAGGAAAGATGATTAGAAGCCATGCAGGACGAAATGAACTCGCTGTATGAGAATCATACTTTTTAATTTGGCCAAACTGTCTTAGGGTAAGAGAGCCCTAAAGAATAAATTGGCCTTTCGTTTAAGACAGATGAGAACACAACACAGCCAAGGTATAAGGCACGGTTGGCGATAAATGGCTTCAATCAAAGAAAGAGCTTTGATTTTGATGAAATATTTGCCCCTATGGTAAAGATGCCATCAATAAGGATTGTACTTGGCTTGGCGCTGTTCTGGATTCGGAGGTAAAGTAACTGGATATTTGGACAGCATTCCTTTAGGGTGACCCTGAGGGGAAAATTTACATGGAGTAACCGTAGGGGTTCGAGGTCAAGGGGATGGAAAGATTAGCATGTCATCTAAAGAAAAGTCTGCACAGACTGAAACAAGCTCCATAACAATTGTACAGGAACTTCGAGTCTGTTATGGTAGATCAAGGCTACCGGAAGACTATTTTTGACCATTGTGTATTTATTCAATGGTTTTTAGAAGATGACTTTGTCATCCTTCTCTTCTATGTGGACGATATGCTAATCGTTGGATAAAACAGTATTCAAATTAAGGAGCTGAAGAAGCAGTTGAGACACTCACTTGCCATGAAGGACTTAGGGTCGGCAAAGTAGATTTTGAGGATCGAATATTTCCGCAACCAGAAGAACGAGAAGCTCTAATTATTCTAAGAAAGTTATATTGAGAAAGTACTCCAACGATTCAAGATGGAGAAGTCCAAACCAATGAGTACCCCACCGGGCCAACCATTTCAGGTGAGCAACCGGTAGTATCCGATCTCGGACATTGAGAAGGCTACAATGAGAAGCGTGATCTATCCATTAGCAATAGGGAGTCTCATGTATGCCATGGTGTGCATGAGGCCAAATATTGCGCACTCGGTCGGCACCGTTAGTAGATTTCTTTCAAACTCTGGGAAGGAGTATCGATCTACTATGAAGTAGATTTTGAGATATTTTCGAGGAATTTAAAGGATGTGTCCACGTTTTGGAGGAGAGAAGCTCCAGTTGATTAGTTATACAGACGCAAATATGGTCGGAGATATTGACTCTCAAAAATCCACTTCAGGATACTTCGTCAAGTTTGCCGATGGGACAGTTTCCTGTAAATCTAAGCTGCAGAAGTAAGTTGCTCTTTTCACTACGGAGGCGGAGTTCATTGCAGTCACTAAAGCCAGCAAGGAGACGTTGTGGATGAAAATGTTCATCCAAGAGTTAGGCTTGACATAGGAGAAGTATATAATAATCTATGACAACCAAAGTGTCATACATCTGTGTAAAAACTCTTCATTGCATTTAAAATCGAAATAAATTGATATTCGATATTATTAGATGAAAGCTATTATTGATGATGAACGGCTGTTGGTAGAAAAGGTTCAGACGGATAAAAATGGGTTGACAAAAGTATTACCCAAGGGAAAGCTTAAAACTTGTTATGACATCACTGGCCTGACAGATTATGTTCCCACACGGTCGTGAGGAAAATTTTGTTGGAGTCACTTCCATGTAAGGAAATACAGGAGTGAAATTTCCAAAGCCAACATTGACCGAAATTTTATGAGGGAAAATAAGCTGCATGACCGGTCAACATTATGTTGACCGGTTAAGGTTACGCAAAGTAATTGAGGATGATGACTTTGTGGAGATATGGTCCACGTACTTATGTGCTGAGCGTCCGAGGACACTGAGCAATTGAAGGCCCGAGGACTTTGATAAAGGCATAGTGCAGATTTGGCACTTGCCCAAAAATGGCTTCAGGTGGACGGTCAACTGGTCAACTTTCTGTTGACTGGCTGAGATAAGAAGCCGATTAACGAGACGTTGTTGGCTGTGAGGAGAAGTCGTTCAATGGATACTTAACCATCCACAAGAGAAGCAGCATAGCCCATCGGTGCCAACTCAGAAGATTGATTGGGCATACGTGATCTCTGGAGGATATTTGTGATCTCTGGAAAGTGGGTGTTGTCTCTGCAGAGCACGATAATTTATAGAGCCGTTTTATACATTGTTGATGGTGACAGTTTTGTCATATATGTAGTATTGTTTAAAGTGATTGAAAATCAATATATTTGTATGCTATATTAAAATGGGAAAGGTAAAAAAGTTTCTAAGAGGAGTGAAAAGAGAGAGAAGAAATAGAAGAGTAGTGAGTGAAAACAAAGTGTAAAGTTATTTGTGTTCTCGTACACAATTCTTCAGTTTTCGCCTCAATGGCTTGTGTAGTCGTGCGTGTTTGTAATCGACTTCATATAGTAAAATTTATTTATGAACTAAATATCCCATAGTTTATCCCTTATTTTAGAATGGTTTTCCATGAAAAATTTTTGTGTAATCCTTCTCTTCCTTATTCCTCTGTCACTATGCTTTGTGTTCCTCGATCACCGGTAGGACACCATTTTGCTCCAACACAATTGTTGAAATATGATGTAGAATATAATCCTATAATAGTTGATATGTTATTAATGATGGTATTTTACTCTTAAAATTATTTACATTTAATAATAGAAAAAATACTATTAACAACTGTATTTTAAATTCACAATTAGTCAAATTTAATGACGAAAAAACATTATCTTTATAAATTTGCTTGCTATTAACGACAATATTTGCTATCGCAATTGTTCATTTTTAATGACAGAAAAATATACTGTTATTAACAATAACCAAAGTACTAATAACCTGACATCGTCATTAAATATTTTCAATGATATTAAAAAAACAGCGAAAATTTTCCAACTATAAAAATTATCATTAACAGAAATATACTTTTAACGATCGTAATTTTTATTACTAGAATCACTTTTTTGTTGTGGTGATAGCAAACAACCATCCTCCCCACCATCTAACTCTCATTTATGATCCGTTCAATTCCCTCTATTTGTGAAACTTTAGAGTTATATAGATATTGGCTCTATGTTTCTGACATTTTTACGTGCAATTTGGCCCTAATATTTAATTAACCTTATAAAATTTAATTATATTTTGTAAAATATGCATTCGCTTCATGGAATAATAAGATTTTTGAGTAAATACTATTTAAATGACTTTTTTACCCTCATACATTAAAAGGGTCATTAGACCTTAGCATAACCGAGTTTGCAAGGAAGAGTTGTAGCATGAAGAAAACGTATAAAACCCAATCAAGAAGAGTTCAGCTTAACTTCATTGAAAGATCAATTACTTCATCAAACTGACTACCCTTATTTATTAGCAAATGAGGCAGCGGCGCGTCTGCAACATCTTCCAAGACTTCTCGGGTTATTACGGATATTTAATATTTTAAAATAATATAATATATATTATTTTTATTTTATTTTTTAAATATTAATATATCTAAATGCTCATATTATAAAAATATTAAAAACATACCATTTTAGTATTTTAATATTTTTTTAAAATTAATTTTTATTCCTTAAATCTTGATCAAGTAGATGAAAAAAGAATAATTGGGATTGTGGTGCTCTAGGCGCTGCTGCCTTTAAAACCATTTAAATTGATTTTTAACTATATTTTAAGAAAACAATGTGATGGGTCCTGTAATCCTGTGGGTTGGTCCAGAGAAGTGTCCATCCGTCGACTTGCCTAGGAAGCTTAAGCCTGTGTGGCACGAAACCAGAGGACATCACAGCATGGACCAATTTGTGATGGGCAGGTAAAGAAAGGCGATAAGTATGCCCAGCAGGCCACCTTCGTGAACCAACCAATCACAGCGCAAGGAACCTTTCAACTTAGCAGTCGGCAGCCCGATCAGAGCAGAGCACGCATGTGAGAGATACCAGCCGTGACCAACCTTGAATAAGAAAAAGAAACATAGGCCGGCTTTGAGTAAAATTTGACCGGATTAGAGCAAGAAGCGTTGATCGAAAAAGTTGACCAATAGAAAAGTTGACCGACCTTGAAGAAAATGTTGATCGACTAGAATTGACTACCGAATTCAAAAGACAAGGGCTAACTTTATCGTTAGATCCCAACTAGATCCCAATCCAATCAGAGCTAGTAAACTACCCTATTGACCTTCTAGATGAAAGTACCAAGTAGGTAACTTACCTTACTCACTCCCACCTAACCCTAAAGGGAAATACTAAGCAGGTGACCCATCCCACTTACTCTACCTAATCCCTCCTCTTTATATACTGAGCTCCAAATGAGAGGCCGGTGTGGGAATTCCTTGCAAGAAAGGAGGGTAAGAAGTGAAGAAGGAGAAAAGCTTCAAGACTAGTCGGAATGGGTGCTCAACAGTCAGGCAAGTGTACTCCCCATTTTCAAACTTAAATTGTAATAATAGCCTAACACAAGTGTACTTTTCCTTTTTATACTCAGACTTTATTTTTGTTTTCAAGTCCTGACTTTAAGAAAAATTGTAAGTGTTCTCTTTAGATTGAAAAGCTTTCAGCAGATAGTATATTAGACTTGCCGTTTTAATTACTACTTGATAAACTGCATCTATGACGTCATACTTGTTCACGATCGGACTGAAAATATAATTTGATTTCATGGCTAATTCATGCTTGCTGCCTTCTGCTTTCCGTTTTCTGCTCAACTTATGATTGAACTTTGATTGCATAAGAATGAAAAAGTAAACCGGCTTCGAATCATAATTGACCAGAATGAGTTTTATGGACTGAATACCGGCTTCATATTAACTGAAAGTCTTTTTACTTGACCGAAAAAAGAAAAATAAACTTAAAATCGACTTTGTAATATGACGATCAAAAGTTCTGTGTCCGTCCGAAATGTGAACTAAAGAAAAGGTGAACCGGCCTTTAAGAAACAGACCTTAGCACTGGGAGATAAAGTTCTCTGGCATGCCTTAGAATATTATAGTGGTTATCAGGGATAACGAAAGGAAGCCGTTCTCGAGGCTTTGTACAAGAAGGAAAGTGAGAGCCGTCCTCGGAGCTTTGTATAAGGAGGAAGTGAAAGCCATCCTCGAGACTTTGTACAATGAGGTATTGCTGTGATTGTGAAGAGATGTGCACAATCTATCCTCAATTATTGTCCCCTCCGATAGTGACGTCCTTTACTGATAAAAATAAAAGAAAAAAGGAATTTTTAGAATATGAACGTCTCTGTTTTATGTTCCGATTTTCAGAAATTGATTGCTCCAGCCTTCCTGACTACCTTACATGTATTGTCCGGTCAATTGTTGTTTTACTCTTACTGCATATGTATCTGTCCGGTCAACTGTTATTTTATAATATTCATATTGCATATGTATCTGTATCCACCTTACAGCATAAACGCTTTACGGAAGATTTGCATGTACCTTGTTGAGCTCCGGCTCACTATTTTCTGTATTTTTTCCCTTCCAAATGAAACTATATAACTTGTGCCGGACGAGAGGGAGTGACTAAAGCTCCGTCCGAATGATTCTAAGGACTTGGAAGCACATTTTGAGTTATCCGGAAGAAGCGGTCTTATTGTGATGACTCGGCTGAAATATATAAATTGTTGTAATTAGACCTTTATGACTATGTATGCATAAATGAGCTTTATGGGGATGAATGTAAATACTTTGGCAGATTAATAGATTGGCTTCCGTTACTCATTTTATGGATATCGTGTATGGGTCCTAGATGGCATTTGTGATCCTGTAATTGGAATGCACGATCAGCCCGGACCGAATCACCGAAACCCTGGTGTCAGTTCCAGGAGGTCGCTGGTGGAATGCAAAAAAAAAAAAAGTATGTTCCGTCACAAATAGCTGGGGGCTCACACCTCTATCACACAAGTTTTGGCCTAAAAGTGAAGGAATTAGGGAAAGAGGTACCAGGCTGAGAAGACCCCATGGCCCAATGATGCCGAGGCCCGTGCGGCCTCAAGTAGCAAGGTCCAAATACGGCTGAAGGGCCAACTGAGTCATGAGGTGCAAAGGGACAGCCCAGAGCAGAGAAATCTCTGCTACTCTCGTAGCGACAAGAGACCCTCAGCCAAGGAGAAACCTCTTGCAGTACATGGGCTCCATGGGCTGGTGGTCACCAGAACCCACATCCCTCTCCAGACCATTCAGAGATGACGACTTTCTTCAATACTAAGAGGACTACATCCTGTCCTCAAATGGAAGAGAAAGTGAAGAAGATATGGAAGCACGTGTTTAGAAAAGACGTCAGCAAACACTCCATACATCTGAGGAGATCGTCATTCATAATGGAGAATCGGATGCAGTTGCTCCCTCATAAATTAAAGATGCCAGCCCTGAAACCTTATAATGGGAGTTCTGACCCGATGGATTACCCAGATCACTTTTGCACTCGATTAAGCTTCCGGGGCTTGGGCGAAATTACATATGTCAGTGCTTCTCTTTGAACCTCAAAGGGGACACTTGCAGCTAGTTCTATAACCTTTAGTGAAACTCGATCCGATCATTCGGGATGCTCACTGACCGTTTCCTATCGTAATTTGTCTCCAACCAAGAGGGACAAAAGCAATCGTGGCACTTCATCCGCCTCCAATAGAAGTGATACAAAGGCTTGAAGTACTTCCTGGCGTGATTCACCACCAAGGCCTGAAAAATATCCAGGCTCATGGAGGAGGTGAAGTTGAGTGCCTTCATCACGACTCCGGAGTCAGGCAACTTCTTTAAGAACCAAGCCCACCAAAACCCTTAGACCTTTCAAGTGGCTGAGACTATTGCTTGAGCATATACAATGGCCAAGGAAGCTAACAGAGCAAAGCAGCCAAAGCGTATGGACCAAACCCCTAAGGGGCTAGCAAATGGGAAGAAGAGGAACGGAGATAAAACTGCTCCCGATCCCCCAGAAGTAGTCGTAGACCGAGCCTGGTGTTTAGAGGGAGTTTAGGCCCCAAAACCTGACTCCACTAAATGGCACGAGTATCAATACCCTGATACAAATTTGAGATGAGAAATTTTTAAAGTAGCCCAATTACGAACCTGATTTAAATAGGTCAATTTAAATAATTAGTTATAATTTTATAAATATTATTCTTATAAATTTCAAACTCGGGAGTGACAATCCAATTACAGAAGACTCAACAAATCAAAACTCATGTAGGACTTCATTAAATAACCGTCTGAACAATATAAATATGACTTGCTTTATAAATAGTTTTAAGAAAAAAATCAAATAATAATAGCAACTCATCCACATAAAGAAATCAACCTAATAATTCTCAATATACAATCCCAAAGCTCACGTTTGGCCGACTCTAACATCGAAGGATAGCCAAAATAAAATCCACCCATAAAATATAATGATATATGTAGCGACATCACAATCTAAATAAATCTAATACTCACCAAATAATATTATACTACTCTAAAACTTGTCCTACTCATGTAATGAATTCGAGCCTTCTACTCTAAATGGATAAAACATAAAATATGAGTCTAATACTCAACAATATCATATTTAAACAAAACGAGTCTAATAAATTAGAGAAATGGTCAAATGAATAAATATCCAATCAAATAATAAAATAAATTCAAATCGTCGATTTAATAAATCCAATACAATTTTAAAATCTAAAATTCAATGGTAGTCCCGTATTCAAATCAAATATCTAAATACAAAATAAATATCTAATTAGAAAACAATCTTTATCAGTATGTGCATATATATATATAGAAGTGATCTGAACCGATTCCAATAAGCAGATGTCCAATATAAGTCCAAGTCCAAATTTAAGACTTAATCAACTTGTTATTTGGGACATAATTCGATAGTTGAATGATCCAATAGTATGCGTAGAAGCCAAAACAGTATCGTAACAAATAGTCTAAATGTTCAAATAAAAATATATAGTTAAAATTATTTGTATAAGATATACCAAGATTCATCTGTGAGTAAAATCAATGAATCTCAAATCCAATTCCTAGTTAAAGTCTAATACAAATCAATACAAAAATACAAATCATACTCTAAATCTAAGTTTTGATTATTTAAAAACTAATTTGAGGAATGGTTACACATACTCTTAATAACTTTTGGCCATCTTAAATGCAAATTAGATCAGCATACTTGGCCATTTATATACTCTGTCTCTTATAGGTAAGGTTGCTTACTATATTTTATCACCTATAATTTTGGGTGTAATTCTCATACTTGTCAGATATATTAAGACGTTTGAATATATTATAAAGTTTAATCAAATCATCCAAAGGAAAGGGTCACTAGTCTAAACCTTTCCTGTCGACAAAAAGGGGTTTCCAAATAAAAAGTTTTCCAATCGGGAGCTAGTAGAATATTAATATCTAAATCCAAATGTAATGATTACAACCCAACACATACATCATAATCAACGGGACGTGAGTCTTTACTGTAAATACTCCAATTAACCTGTATATAAATAATTATCAACATACACATGATCCAAATATATCGTCACATCATCTGTGACTTGACATCAGTCTAACAATATGATATCAGCTTCATGTTGAGGAAAGATGCCTACTAAACCAATCATACACAAATCTGTGAAAGCAATTAACATCTATAAAACTTTGACCATTTAAACATTGCTTGCAGAGAATACTTTATTCCATAATATTCATCAAAACTAATTAAAAACTTGACATCATTTCCCTCTCAGTCTACATCTATAGTCAACTATAAAATAACAACTAAAATACAGTATATACCACTCCAAAATGTAGGTTAGCAAAAATGATAACTCTAAATAATTTAAACTTTACTCCAACTCGTCAAGCATAAACTTGTACAAATCATTTGAAAGGGTTAGTAAAATAGTAAAGAGTGAGATAAATACTTAATAAGACACAATATATAGCAAAAATCATGCAATCTTTTTACTCAAAATATAACAATAGGAATAGAGATCATTATAGAATACATTAACTTAAAACATAGTTAGAATACTTATGTAATTCTCTTTCTAATTTCTTATCTTATTCTTTTATTATTCTTTCTTTATCATAACATGCTTCTTGTTTTAATTTATTCTTATTTGTCAAAATATATTAAAAACTTACTTCTCTTTAGAGATCAGGGACAATGGACTTTACTAACTAAAGGAGTAGTCGATCAAAGCCCGAATTGTATTTTTTTTCTCCATATAATCAAAGGCCTACCTATTTAAGGATCCAAAGGTGAGCCATCTACATATTATCTCCCTGTAGATGGGACAAAAAATCGCATTGCGATACTGAATTAGACAATAACCTTTTACTATAATATACTAAGGTATACCAAAATATACTATCTGTTGATTAATTCTTGGCATAGTTTCTTACTTCCTTTACTTAGAAAAATATCTGCAATTTGTTTTTGAATTCATAGTTTTCACCCTTTGGAAAATGGTTCATATTTTTCTTAACGTAATTGTAGAATTTTCTTTCTTTTTCTTTTTCATGCTGTCTTATATATTTTAACATCATAATAAATCTATAACATAAAATTTAACATTAAAGCATATAGAAAAAATTTAGGAAGTTCAATATAAATTTAATAAACTTGCAGTACACAATTGAATTTACAGTATATTTTTAACATATATAAATAACATATAATAATTTAAAATTGATAACTACGGAGTACAAACATGTATGAATGATTTTTTTTTATGCATCTAAATATAAAGAGAATTCTGAAATAATATACATAATTATAATACAAGAAACTAAACATGAGTTCTTATAAAATTTCTTTATAGAATTATGGAGAATTAACAAATATACATTTTTTTCATACTTTTCTTTCAAAACTTTAACTTGGATGAGTATTAAAATAATAATACTTGAAAAGAATGGGAATAAAAAGCAACAAAGGAAGATGGAGCTAAAAATACACTCGCCTCGGTCTGATATACCAAAATTCTTAATCTAAACGTTATGAATTTAACTTTTTGAAACCTTCTCCCATTTTCTCTCTCTTCTCCCTTCTCTCTTTATTTTCAGCTCTCTCTCCCTCCTCCACCTCTTGGAATGCGGTGGAGTCGGTGCTCAGCCAACTTTTATAAAAGACTGGTGCTCGAACGCAGGCGAGCACTGAGCTACTACAATCTGTTCCTGCTGGGGCACTCGGGCATGCGGTGAGTGCGCCTGTTCTACTGTGGGTGCCTGCCGAGGAGCTTGAGCACCTGGAGACACGCCCATGCTACCTTGGGTGCCTTAGGTGCCCAAAGGGTGCTAGGAAAGTGCATAGGCGCTAGCCTGGGGGCAGCGTGTGGTATGCATCCGGTTTGTAATTTTTTCCTTTTTAATCTTCTTTTTCATATCCTTTGGTATCAGTTTTAACTATATTAACTTCTTTAATCACAATCATATAAGTTACCAAAAACTAGTCACAATTAACATAAGTGACCCAAAAACTAGGACCCTATACCCGCCATCACCGAGCCGATCTACTAACCTCCGCCACATCGATCACTTCTCTCCTCCCTTCCTCCAGCACAATTTCCTTGAGCCGCATGCCACCACCGACCACCTGTGCATGATTTCCTCATCGGCGCCGCTGCTAACCTTCCATCTTCCTTCTTCTTCCCCTTCTGTTCTTCTCCTTCGTCCTTCCTCCTTGTGTTGCTTGCCATCGCAAAACCCTACTTCCCCCTTCTCTTCTCTCTCCTGTCCTCCGTCTTGTTTCTTTTCTTTCTTTTTTTTTCCCTACTTCTGCCGAACGCCTCTTCCCCTTATTATTATTATTATTATTATTATTATTATTATTATTATTATTATTATTATTATTATTATTATTATTATTATTATTATTATTATTATTATTACCCTTTTTATTTCCCTTATTATTCTCATTTTATAATCCAAATTGATGCTCGGGTGCTAGCACCGGTCCATCTTGGGTACCAACCCAACTGGTCCTATTATCTTTTAAAATTTTATCACATCTAAATCATAAAAAAATAATAATTTTATCCAAAATAAATCAATTGGAGAATCGGGCTATTACAAGCCTAGAGTACTGAAGAACTCAGAGGGAAAAGACCAGTCAAAGTACTGTAACTACCATCGATCTCCAAATCACAACATTGAATACTGTCAAACGCTATAGAAGGAGATCGAAGATTTGGTCCGTAGAGGCCACCTCACCAGATTCTTGCGGAACCTAGGGCAAACCCCCAAAGGGACAAGTGAGGATGGACCAAAGCAGTTGTGGAATCAATTTGCATTTGGGGTTGTTAATATGGTGACGACCCAACCACCCAAAAACAACATCCCAAACCACTTAGAGAGCTTCCAGCAGCAAAAGGCCGAGGGTAAGAGTTAAGAATGATGTCATTAGTTTTAATAACGATAATATAGTTCATGTAATTGTAAGGTACCGGTTTTTATAATATCATAATTAGGAGTAATTAAGATAATATAGTTAAGATTAGGTTTAATTCATGTGAAAAAATTAGGTTTCGAATGTGGGATGTGAAATGGCAATCCAATGGACCTGCGCCTGTCAGGCGCTTGAACGCCACTGGCAGATGCTAGTTCTAGCATGGGCACGCCTACCACGTGTCTGGCTGGCACTCAGTCCACATTACACAAACGCATCAGGACTTCTTCCGCATCATTTTTGTGTGGGAAGAGAGAGAGGAGAGAACGCGAAGGAGAAGAGAGAGAAGGAAGAGAGAAGGAGGAGAAGGAAGAAGAGAACTCCTCTTCTCTCTCTTCTCCACTGCATTTTCTCTCTCTCCTCTCTCTCAACTGTCGTGAAATTGGCGAAAAAAAGCTAAACGCATGAGTTACATACCCAGACTAGTGCCTCAGGTTCTCATTGGGTGAGCTTCGGGCGGTACATTCTACAAGTTGCATTTTGAGCGCTGATCAGGCGTGCTCATGCCTCAGGTGCTGCAATATTGGAAATCGTAACTCTGGTTGAGTTTGAGCGAGCACCGGGCACATCATTCTGGGAATTGCCCCCGGCACTACCTCGGGTGTGCGTCAGGCGTCCTCCCTTTTCTTCCTATTTCGCTTCCAAAACTTAATTTTTCGCATACATTCTACCTAATTTTGATTATATTAACTTAATTACTTCTAATTACTATATTTAGAAACCGAAACATACATGGAGGGCCGGTTCAGTGGCTTTTCTAAATTTAATTTAACCAATTAATACCTTAGCATTATCACGTGACACTTGGGTAAATTTTGGCTGCCGTTTCAACTAAGTTGAGGTCCGATTTAGGGCCAGTTCAATGACTAAAGTTCTGCACTGTCTTAGAATCAGATCTGCAAGACACTTGCTGTCTAGGGGTCCAGTTCAAGAAATTTTTGGCAACCGTTTTATAGGTTGATTGTTCAATCTTAAGACTTGCTAACTTGGCTGGGATAGCTACTTGTTCAACCGGTTCATGGCTGGTTCAATTCATATACCTAGACTGCCAGATTCAGCATTAGTAATGATGCTGATGTCAATTCTATTGCTGATTTGGAGTCCAGTACTGGGGTCATCCTAAACTTAATTTTACAGGTCAATACTTAAACATTATCATATGACTCTTGGGCAAATTTTGGCTGCTGGTTCAGCCAAATTGGGGTGCGGTTCAAAGGCAGATTTTTAATTGCATCCTGATACAATCCAACAAGACATCTCGCTGTTCAGGGATTCGGTTTAGTGGCTGCTTCATGGTTTCTTTGGTCGCTGGTTCGCATGTTGATGGTTCAACATTAGTACTTACTATTTTGGTTGGGTTGGCTACCAGTTCCACCCGTTTGGGGTCCGATTCATCCTATTTTTATAGGCTGTAGTTTTCAGCATCAGTAAAGACAACTTGGCTGATCTTATGGGTGACTTTGGGACCGGTTTAAGGCAGATTCTTGACCGATTTAAGGGTCCATTTTTCAACTAAGAGTGTAACATTCACTTGGGATGTTTAGGACGGCTCATGTGCTGAACAAATTGGCCAGTTCATGGCTAGTTCAAGGCTGAGTTCAGCAACTGATCATTTCAGCATCCATACTTGATACTGTAGCTGCTTCAGGGGGCCAATTCATCCTTTTGCAAACTTTTACTTCCTATTCTACATGATGACATAATAAAATAGAGAGAGTATTCAAGTATTGGAACAACAATACTTCAAAAGAAATAGCTAGAAATTAACAACAATAGAAAGAAAGCTCAAAGATACACTTGCCAACAATATTCAGCAACCTCTTCCTTTCCTTATTGCCTTTTGCTCTCTCTTACTTAATTTTCCTTTAACTCTCACTCCGTTGGCCTCTCCTTTCTTCCCTCTTACTAGCCTAACAAGCCTTAAATAAAATTAACAAGGATTGCTGAATCATCTCTAACTAAAAGGAGTTGCTACCAGCGTTGAGCCTTGGAGCTAATTCACCCCTATTTATTTGCTAGCTTGGCTGATTCTGTAAGGTATCAATTTCTAAAATATAGTAATTATAGGTAATTAAATTAATATAAATAAATCGAGGTCAAAGGATGTGAAATAAATAGGTCTGAAGAGGCCAAAGACCCAGAATTGGCAAAATTGGGAGTCAGTATCATAAACCATGAAATATTAATCTGTAAATAAGATTTCAATTTTAAATTATGATAATCACAATTTATTAAACTTATATAATCAAAATTAAGGTCCCAGGATGCTAAAAATTGGGTTAGAATGGTCAAAAAGTATCCCGGACAGCACGTATGCGAAACTAGCTCGCTGCAGACCTAATGCAAGCCTGACCTGTACTCAACCCACGCCCGAGGTGTCGCTCGAGCGCCGTTTCAAGAATAGCACACCCAATGGGCAATCAAGGCACGCTCAAGGCACAATTTTTAGAATAGCACACCCGATGGTTGCCTGAGGTGCGATTTCCAACATAGGCGCACCTGATGATCACCCGACTAGCACCTGAGACACCAGTTTGCATATATAACCCATGTCGTTAGCTTTTCTCTGTCATTTTTTTTATAGAAAAGAGAAAGAGGAGAGTGAGAGAACGCAATGGAGAAGAGAGAGAAGAGGAGGTCGAGGCTCTCGGGTCCATTTTTGACATGGAGCTAGTTGAGAAAGTTGTAGATCAGGTCGAGACAAGTGCACTCATATGCTTTTCTTTCTCTTGTTGTACTTTTTGTTCCTTTCCTTTTGGGTATTTTTATTACAATGCCCGTCTAAACATGTGTTGTGAAATACCCATATATTGAGCATGCACATGTATTGATTTCGTGTTTGATTTGGAAGTTTGGTGAGGCATTTCGTTATTTTGGAAAATCCCTAACCCTCGCCTACGTCTCTCTTCCGTTACTTCCAATTTTATGTGGAATTTGGCTTTGATATTTGGAATACCTAAATTTGTGAATGTGATTACCTTAATTATTTGATATTTATTGATATGTATTTTATATATGATATTTTGTATGTTTTAAAAATAATGTTGGGTACCTTTTGTGAAGGAATTTATTGTCCGACAGCTATAATATTTTGTTTGGCTTAATATGGTAAAATTTTCTAATTTTTTCAAACTTTTGCATATTTAGAAATGAAGATTATGATTTATGATCTATTTATGTTAATATTGCAAATTTACCAAATTATTGTACGGTTTACCATTATCTATTTATGGTGAAAATTCATCTATTTTATAAAATTCATAATTTTCCATTCATCAATTATTTGAGAAAAAAGCATCTATTGAAGTTTAAGACTTAAATCTACAAGAATATAAAAACATATATCCATATATATCCACAAGACTACGGAATTATATATTTGTATTCCAAGTATTTGAAATATGTTCTTGTTTTTGAAAGAATATGAAATTTGAATATGCAATAAGAAGTTGGAACTCTATAATTTGTTTTCGGTTATCAGTACCCGGTATCTATCATCAATATCCGTTATTTGTTATCCATCGTTATTCCCAGTGACTATTATCAGTATTTGTTATCTGTTATTTCATTGTCAGTATTGGTATCTGTTATCAGTATCCGTTATTCGTTATTCATTTTTTATATTAGCATGTTTGTGCAGAGTTTTTAATTAAAATATAAAAAAATAATCATAAAATTGGACCAGAAATTTGTATTTCAAAGGGTAATATTCCCTAACATACCTTAGAATATTATAGTGGTATCGAGAAAAATATCTTACCATGGGGGTTTATGTGACGGGTTTTGTATGCTTGACCTCTGGAAAAATTAGAGGTGTAAGAATTTCGATTATGTGGAGTGAACACAATCTATTTTCTCAATGTCTGTTTCGTTAGCTGGTAAGACCTATTTGCCACGATCCCTAAAGATAAATATGTTTCTGCATGATTTTGAAAGCAAAAAGGAATTGAAAGTAAAATAAAAAATCTAAATGTAATATCTATATCCAAAGAAAATCAAAAACAAAATATGAAAGTTAAATGTGATCTAGAAATGTATTTGGTCACGTTTTTACGTTTGTGCATCTACATTATCCTATCCCGTTTCCTCGATTTATTTTAAGTATATTGTATTAGTCTTTGCTTATAATTGTGCATTGTCGAGCATTTGGCTCATTCACTTGCTATTTTTTTCCTTCAAATGTGCACAGGCTGAGGCCTGTTGAGGAAGATTAGAAGTCGCAGGTTGGGAGGCCTTGGAGGAAGATTTTGTGGACCTATGTTTATGTAGAATGAATATCTTGATGTATACTGTTTATTATGATTATACTCTGATGAGTTTAATTTTTACTGTGTATCGATGATTTTATATACTTCTGCAGGTTTTTATAGTTTGTTTTTGCGCCTATTGACATCTCTCTGATCCGATGTCGTATCAAGGAGATACGGCATTGGAGCCACGAAATGATTGTGGCTATTTGGGATCTTGTGTTTTGCTTGATTTATTTCTATGGATGGATTATATATGATTTGAATTTGATTTTTGACGGACATTAGGACAAGCGGTATTTTGATTAATCTAGTCCATCATAGGTGGTATTAGAGAAGAAGATGTATTAGACTTGATCTGGATCTTGCGCGGAAACTTAGAATAAGATAAGTTAGATCGAATAGTTGTAGTTATCCTAGTCAGTGTCTTAATTAAGTTAAGTTAATTAGTTTAGACTTGGACTAAGTTAAGATCAATTAGTTATGTGTGATCACTTAGTGTATAGTGTCTTAGTTAGTATCCGAGCTGAATTGTGAACTGACCTAAATTGTTTATATTTTAGAAAAAGTATTAGCAATGGCACATAGACAAAGAGTTCCGCGTGGTGGTCATCCGCAAGACTGAGAAACGGAGTATTTAAATATGCTTGGAAGAATGGCAAATATTATGGAGCTTATGGAGCAGCATAATTTAGCTCCAATCCTAGTTCTAGCTCTTGCCCTAACTTCTGAAAATCTCGAGGTGACAGCTTATGATCGTTTCACAAATGAACATGTGCCTGCGTTTTTAAGAGAGCCAGATCCACTAAAAGCAAAAAGTTAGATTCCGAGGCTCCAAAAGGTATTTTTAGTCATTTGACATCCCAAACGAGATAAAGTGTTATTTACTTCTCATCGGCCGAAAGGCGAGGCCGATCATTGGTGGGTAATGAAGAAGAGAACTTTAGGAGTGCCCAAAGATGAAATTTCTTGGACATGTTCGAATAGGCCTTTATAGAAAAATATTTTTTCGACAATCTTCGGGAACAGAAGGAGGGAGAGTTTATTCGGTTAAGGCAGGGAGATCATATAGTGGCTGAGAACGATGTAAAATTTACTGAGTTGTCATGTTATGCACCTTATATGGTGGATGAGGAAGTGAGAAATGCAAGAAGATTTCAGCAAGGTTTGAGGTGTGAAATCAAAAAATAACTATCGACATTAAAATTATGGACCTATAGGGAGGTATTGGATCGAGCGCTGATATTCGAGAATGAGCTTACGGATGAGGAATATTCTAAGAAGAGAGCAGCAAATCAAGCGGAGTTGAGGGCAAGCTCAATTTCGGGAGTGGAAGGACCCGCTAAGAAAGCTAGGTTGGCAGATAAGGAAAAGGATAGTGTCAAAATTCAGACAGTGTCGAGTCCATAGGCAGTAGCACCCGCCTGTTCTTATTGCGAAAAAGTGCATCCAGGAAAGTATTGTTATAAATCGATAGGGGCTTATTTTAAATGTAGTCAACAGGGTCATCTGATTAAGAATTGTCCCAATTCTAAGAAGCCGATGGTCCCAAAATCTATATTTTCAGGCGAGGCATTTGCGGTTAAGGTACAGAATTCAGAGGCAGTACCAAATGTGGTGGAAGATAAATTTAATCTTTAACTCTAGGATCCTTTAGCTTATGTATTATATTTTGAATTTGGAGTCTATGTTTCCAATTGTGTTTCCAAGTTACGTGTAATTTGAAGATCTCAGATTTTGCTTTTGGGATTTTTCTTTGGTCAATGAATATTCTACTAAAAATAAATAGTTAATCAAAATAACGCAGTGGAAGCATGTATAGACTCGTAGATCTCAAGATATGATTGAGGCTTTAAGAGGGGATGATCATGCAATAGTACAAATGGGAAAATCTTCTTAAGGATTGTGAAGGGGAATCTCGGGGTCTTTCAAGGAAGGCAAATATTATTGCCAATAATTTGATGTCAGGAGTTTTCAGATTTGGTATGTGTGAGGCCCCGAAACCGAAAACGTGAAAATTAAAAGTAATTAAAATGATGAATATCATTAAGAGGCCAAACATGTAGTGAAAATTGATGGTTGAAAGTAGAAAGTTGGAAAAATACACCGAGTTCAGCAAACAGGCGAGTGACACCTACTGTGCGCCCGAGGAGCTGCAGCGAGCGCTAAATTCCAGTAACTGCCAGCTCGCCGCACGCCAGGCGCGCTTGAGCGAGCCCTTGGCAATAACCCGGTGCTCGCTGCGCGCTCGAGCAACCCTGACCTTTGCCCGCGTGCTGACTTCGTTTTTGTTATAAAATGAATGAGAAAAAGGAATAGGAAGAGAGAGAGAGAGCAAACCACGCACGAAGGAGAGGAAGAAGAGAAAGAAGAGAAGAGGAGAAAGGGAAATCACTTGTTCCAATCCACACCCGGTAAAAATAATGATAGATCGGGTCAAGGCAAGGGTACGTCGGACGTTGTTTTTCGTTTTTACTGATTCTTTTTGCTTTAAAATTGATAAAAATGCTCTAAAGTGATGTTGATGCATGTTTAAAGTAAATGAAGCATATTTCCTTCGATTGTTCGGTTAGATTTTGTGTTTATCCATGTTTATTGTAAGTTTTGTCTTCGATTTCGTGAATAAGCATGTAAATTGTGTTTGATTTTGTCCAGGAAGGTTGTGATGAAACCCTAGCTCGAAAATATTGGAAATTTTTGGGAAAATTGTATGATTTAATGTATGTCTATGGATTTATGGCATTAATTTTATGAATAAACACATGTTTAGTGATCGATTTGAGTTTGGAAGTTTTGCCGAAACCCTAGGTACGAAAATGAAGGGGTTTTGATGATTTTTAACTGTAGCTCCTATTATATAAAAGTTAATTGACATTGAAATGAAGCTTCCGATAAAATTTGTTTTTGAAAATTTGTACGGACTTATACCGATAAATTTTCATGCACTGTTGAAGTAAAACTGAATGAGTTTTTAAACCGTTACCGTACGTTCTAAAATTAACTGAAAGTAAATTGTGAAACCATGATTATGAAAGAAGGTTTTCAATACAGAGGTTATTTTCGTTACTGTTATTTAAGATCCGAGACTGACTATAGTCCGGATAGGTTCTCCGATATGCCTTAGAACTTTACGGTAGTAATCGAGGATAACTTTATCCATGGAGTTATACGTGGTCCGCCCTTCCTCTGGGCGTTACGGTCAAGAGGAAAGCATAGATACCGGCCTACCTTCGGATGGCATACCGTACCGATCCCATGAGACGGGATACCTCCGTTATAGTCATAGGCCTTGGATTGTGTGGAGTGAACACAATATATCCTCGATCATTAGCCACATCAGCTAGTAGGGTATACTGGCAGGGTCTGTTACCGGTATGTTATGTTACCGTTTACCGTACCGATTATCGATTATTGAGTACCATTTATCGTTTACCGTCTACCGAGTATCGATTATTATTTATCATTTACTGATTGCTGAATACCGACTATTGATTTCCATTTTTTGTTTACCGATTACGGTTTACTGATTACCGTTTACGGACTACTGATTTCTGATTTCTGAAGTTTGATATCGTCAAAGTATGCTTTCTCAGTTTCCTAGATTATGTTTTATTTAACCGTTCTGTTTCTACATAGTTATATGACCGTTCTGTATCACTATTTTACCGCTCATTTGTATGTACCTTGTTAGGCCCCAACTCATTGTTTTATTATTTTTTCCCTCCAGATGAGACAGAAAAATTAGTACCCGACGAGAAAGAGTGATCAAAAGAAATTTCTGAAGACTTTTGAGGATTTGAAGCACTTGGAGCTATTTTGGGAGAGCAGTTGATGTAAAGACTTGGATGGACATGTGATTTTGTATACTTATCTTGTGTCTATGGATGATCATGCACATGTGAATTTTGTATAGAATGCATATGATGTATGTGATGGTAAAAGAAAAACTATGCTTCTATAGGTTATTAGTTAACTTTCACTCTAAATTTTTGATATACTGTATAGGTCCTAGACGGCATCTCGTTATTGAACTGTTAGTGTAGCTAACGCTTTTATAGATTTATGTCATGGATGGCACATGTGATTCGATGTATGCAAGTTGTAGGAAGAATTATGGGTAATTGATAGTTGTGCGCTTGTGATAGTTGATCTTACAGGTTGTATTTTTTAGTTTTCATCAAATTACAAAGGAGACTCTGCTAAAATTTTTGCAGAAGTCTTGCTTTACAACTTAGTCCTTTAATCATGTTCCTGTCTTGACGGAAGCTTTTGAAGAAAAAAAATCCGTTCCGTCACATTTGGTATCAGAGAATTGAGATGCCCTAGGAATTGATTGGTCGAAAAGCGAAAGTATAGGTTTGAATCTCTGTACTGAATTCTTGTAGGAATAGGTCGAGAGAGCCGTGAGGAGGCACCTTAATGTCCTAAATTGATTTGTGCCGATTTAGTACTTGAGCAGAATGGTATTGATTCGAGGTCTAGGGTAATCAGTTTTGGATCGAAGTTTAGGCTTGATCATTCTGGGTTGAGGTCCTAAAAGAGACAGTGAATCAATCTAGTCAGTATGACGGATAAGTGGAATTTATGGCTTGAGGTCTATGTAACTTGGATCCGATTTCGGGAAAGTAAGTTTAAGGATACCGATTAAGGATCAATTTGTAGTGATCAAGTGTATGAATATTTGGGTAATGTGAATCCATCATAATTGTGAAAGGTGTTCGTAGATGTTGATGTGAAAGGTATTGATAGGATATTATACCTTTCGATCGGGTTGTGAATTCTGAATAAGAGTCAAAGCTATCCGAACTGAGAATAGGTGTTAAGTCCAATTAGTAATGAGATCACCCCTTTGAGTTAATTGATGGACGTTAAGAAATCTAACTATGAAAAGTTATAAGGATATATATATATATATTTAGAAGAAAAGAACAAGCCGACTTGTTTTAATGGATGATTTGGAGTCGGTTGAAATCGACACTAGCCTCTGTGGATTTTGTATGGAATTAAAGGAGCATTGGCTAGGTACTATTGTGGATACCTCGAAACCTCTACGAAGTAAGATAAACTGATGAGATTATTTTGGTTGGTTGAGTAATTGGTTACTCGAAGGATTAATCAATCGATAAGTGGGCACAATAAATGAATAAGTGATTTCTAAGATCGATCCGTATCCATAACCTGTCGATTATAGATGATTGAAAAAATTTGCCACGCAGTATTCGGATAATGGTATGGTTGCTACGAAGTTCGAAAGCACTATGTGGGTTTTGAGTTTTTATAGGTGTCCATAAATTTTATGGGTTTGATCTTTCAGCCATATTTGGGTCTATATTGAGATGACCTCATTGATGGGTCCAAAGGAATGTAAGAAATATGTACTCTGTTGAAAATTGTGTCATGGATTGGGAGCAGTTGTCAATTGAAGACCTGATCGAGAAAGGAATGCAAGTTTAGTCAAAGAAAATGTCCCGTTGAGCGTATGGTATCTTTGATAGCACGACTTTGAATCTATAGGACCTTAAGCGGTGACTAAGTAGGGAAGGTTGATTAATGTTGAGAAGGGGTATGATTTTCTTGGGATTAACTGAATCTGATAAGCAATCTGGCAAGTACCCCTCGACGATTATAGTGTCCGTGAGTCGTTTAGCTCGAGAAAGATTTGTAAACGTTATGATGAGATACAAAAGGTAATTTCGAGGAGTAAAAAGGATCAATTGATTTCCATGTTATTAGGGATGATCCTTGATAGGTCTAGCAAGTTAACATAGTAGGTAATATTTTTGAGGAGGTTAGAATTTTTCTATTCTGCTGTCATAATATGTGACTATCCCCATATAAGTGTGGGAAAGGTTCATAGTTAGAATAACTCCACCAATTTGTCAAAATTAATAGTTGGAATCTCCGCTTTGGGAACTTAGGGATGTTACCTTGAAGGTAGCTAATATCGAATAGTTTCAGGGGTTATAATAGTTGTGTCATAAATAAAGAAATAATCTTACGATATAGCGAATGGATAAACCCATTTAAGGATTGCTAGGAGAAACCTCAGCGTCTTTAAGAAATTTGGCCTTAATGCTGATAATTGACGTTAAGAGTTTTTAGACTCAGTGTACTTTCGGTGTTTTGTAAGAGATGTGAAAGGAAAAATTGCGAATACATTCAAATTCTTGGACAATAGGGGATTGTTTTCTTAAATTGGGAGATAGAAGCGTATTCAAAGTATTAGAGCTTTAAAATTTTGGAACGAGAAATCCCTATGATTTTGTTTCAGGACGATTCACTTATATTATAATTATGGAGAACGTGTTCGGATTAAATTAGGTAGCCCATCGGTATGCCAACAAGATTCTGAGGTTTCTAAGTATTTGGATTTTGAGATTTCGGGTAATGACCTAAAACTGTAATAAATCTTTGAGTGATAATTTCTAATTGTAGTTTCTAATCTGGTTGTAATTTGAGGATACAAGGTATTCCGATTTTGAGATTGTTCATGATTTGAAGTTTGTGCCAAAATCTTAATTGAAACTTGATCAGGGAGTCTTGGGAGTTAAGTTAATTTGATATAGCGGCAAATTATAACCGGATGATCCGTAGTTAGATAAAAAATTAGTGAGTCGCCGATCGGGTTATGTGGCACACTTATAGGCCAAGCAGATGGAGAGGTTGGATTACCTGAAGCAATATGATATCCAATGTTATGCAAAATGTAATAGACTGCTCCTGTTGTATCTTCAGATCCTACCGGAAATAGTCAGTGAAATTAAAGAGAAGAAAGTGAATGATCCGTTCCTTATGGATATTGTTAGTGATCTGAGTAAGGAGTCCCGAGCTGATTTTAACGTCCGGGCTGATGGTGTGTTGAGGTTTAGAGACCAATTATGTGTACCGGGTGATAGAGGGTTGAAGGAGAAGATTTTGAAGGAGGCTCACCGGTCCTAGTATACGATCTAACACTAGCAGAATTCGCTTATAATAATAGCTATCAGGCTAGTATCGGCATGACACCTTTTGAAGCATTGTATGGGAGGAAGTGTAGGTCACCGATTCATTTGGAGGAGACCGGAGATAAAAGGATTTTGGGCCCAGAGATCGTGAAAGAAACAGTAGAGAAGATTTTTGAAGGTTGCTCAGAGCCGATAGAAAAGCTATGCGGATAGGAGAAGGATAGAATTGAGCTTTGAGGTAGGAGATCTTGTATTTCTGAAGGTCTCACCATCCAAGGGAACGTTCCGGTTTGGAGTGAACGGGAAATTGAAGCCGCAGTTCATTAGTCCTTTTCAGATTTTGGAAAGGATCGGGGAGGTAGCCTACAAGTTAGCGTTGCCACCTAGTCTGACGGGCGTACATGATGCATTTTATGTATCGATACTTCAGAAGTACATCCACGATCCTGCACACGTTATTGACTACGGATCTTTGGCTATTGATAAGGATTTGTCCTACATTGAGGAACCACTACAAATTTTAAACCGAAAGGATCAGAGGTTGCGTACAAAAACCATCTCCCTGGTGAAAGTGCTTTGGAGAAATCATTCACCGGAGGAGGCCACTTGGGAACGTGAAGAAGAGATCCGAAGCAAGTATCCCCACTTGTTCTCTTGAGGTATGTAGTTTATTTAATTTTGAGGGCAAAATTTCTTTAAGTGGGGGAGAGTGTGAGGCCCCGGAACCGAAAATGTGAAAATTGAAAGTAATTAAAATGATGAATATCATTAAGAGGCTAAACATGTAGTAAAAAATGATGGCTGAAAGTAAAAAGTTGAAAAAATATCCGAGTTCAGCAAGCAGCCGAGTGGCGCCTGTTGTGTGTCCGAGGCGCTGCAACAAGCGCCAAATTCCAGTAGCTGCCGCTCCCCGCGCGCCAGGAGGGCTCGAACGAGCCCCTTGCAGTAACCCGGTGCTCGCCGCGCGCTCGAGATGCGCTTGAGCACAGCCTCGACTTTTGCCCGCATGCTGACTTCATTTTTGTTATAAAACGAAAGGGAAAAAGGAAAATGGAGAGAGGGAGAGCAGGCTACTTACGAAGGAGAGGAAGAAGAGAAAAGGAGAAAGGAAAATCACTTGTTCCAATCCACACCCGGTAAAAATAACAGTAGATCGGGTCAAGGCAAGTGCACTTCAGACGTTGTTTTTCGTTTTTATCAATTCTTTTTGCTTTAAAATTGATAAAAAATGCTCTAAAGTGATGTTGATGCATGTTTAAAGTAAATGAAGGATATTTCCTTCAATTGTTCAGTTAGATTTTGTGTTTATCCATATTTATTGTAAGTTTTGGCTTCGATTTCGTGAATAAGCATGTAAATTATGTTCGATTTTGTCCCGGAAGGTTGTGATGTAACCCTTGCTCAAAAATATTGGGAATTTTTTGCGTAAATTGCATGATTTAACGTATGTGTTTGGATTTATGGCATTAATTTCATGAATAAACACATGTTTAGTGATCGATTTGAGTCCGAAAGTTTTAGTAGGTACGAAAATGAAGGGGTTTTGATGATTTTTAACCGTAGCTCCTGTTATATAAAAGTTAATTGACATTGAAATGAAATTTCCGATATAATTTGTTTTTGAAAATTTCTGCGAACTTATACTGATAGATTTTCATGCACCGTTGAAGTAAAATTGAAGGAGTTTTTAGACCGTTACTGTACGTTCTGAAGTTAATTGAAAGTAAATTGTAAAACCATGATTATGAAAGAAGGTTTTCAATATAGAGATTATTTCCGTTACTGTTATTTAAAACCCGAGACAGACTACAGTCCGGATAGGTTCTTCGGCATGCCTTAAAACTTTACGGTAGTAATCGAGGATAACTCTGTCCATGGAGTTATACGTGGTCCGCCCTTCCTCGGGGCGTTACGGTCAAGAGGAAAGCATAGTTGCCGGCTTACCTTGGGGTGGCATACCGTACCGATTCCGTGAGATGGGATACCTCTGTGACAGTCATAGGCCTTGGATTGTGTGGAGTGAACACAACCTATCCTCGATCATTCGCCCCCTCAGCTAGTAGGGTATACTAACAAGGTCTGTTACCGATATGTTATGTTACCGTTTACCATACGAATTACCGATTATTAAGTACCGTTTACTGTCTACCGAGTATCGATTATTGTTTACCTTTTACCGATTACTGAATACCGACTATTGAATACCTTTTTTTGTTTACCAATTACCGTTTACCGATTACCGTTTACCCACTACTGATTTCTGATTTTTGAAGTTTGATATCGTTAAAGTATACTTTCTCTGTTCCCTAGATTATATTTTGTTTAACCGTTTTGTTTCTGCATAGTTATATGACCGTTCTGCATCACTGTTTTACCGCTCATATGCATATACCTTGCTGGGTCCCGGTTCACTATTTTATTATTTTTTTCCCTCCAGATGAGACAGTAGAATTAGTACCCGACGAGAAAGAGTGATCGAAAGAAATTTCTGAAGACTTTTGAGGACCTGAAGCACTTGGAGCTATTTTGGGAGAGCAATTGATGTAAAGACTTGGCTGGACATGTGATTTTGTATACTTATCTTGTGTCTATGGATGATTATGCACATGTGGATTTTGTATAGAATGCATATGATGTATGTGATGGTAAAAAAAAAACTATGCTTCTGCAGGTTATTAGTTTATCTTCCGCTCTAAATTTTGGATATACTGTATAGGTCCTAGACGCCACCTCATTATTGAACAATTAGTATAGCTCACGCTTTTATAGATTTATATCATGGATGGCACATGTGATCCTATGTATGCAAGTTGTAGGAAGAATTGTGGGTAATAGATAGTTGTGCGCTTGTGATGGTTGATCTTACAGGTTATATTTTTTGGTTTTCATCCAATTACAAAGGAGACTCTGCCGAAATTTCTGCAGAAGTCTTGCCTTATAGTTTAGTCCTTTAATCCTGTTCCTGTCTTGACGGAAGCTTTTGAAGAAAAAAAACCGTTCCGTCACAATTGGCATTGGAGAATTGAGATACTTTAGGAATTGATTGATCGAAAAATGGAAGCATAAGTTTGAATCTCTGTACTGAATTCCTGTAGGAATAGGTCGAAAGAGCCGTGAGGAGGCACCTTGATGTCCTAAATTGATTTGTGCCAATTTAGTACTTGCGGTGATTGGTATTGATTCGGGATCTACGGTAATTAATTTTGGTTCAAAGTTTTGGATTGATCATTCTGGGTTGAGGTCCTAAAAGGGACAGTGGATCAATCTAGTCAGTATGGCGGATATGTGGAATTGATGGCTTCAGGTTTATGTAATTTGGAGCTGATTTCGGGAAAATAAGTTTAAGGATACTTATTAAAGATCAATTCGTAGTGATCAAGTGCAAGAATATTTGGGTAATGCGAATCCATCATAATTGTAAAAGGTGTTCGTAGATGTTGATGTGAAAGGTATTCATAGGATATTATACCTTTCGATCGGATTGTGAATTTTGAAAAAAAGTCAACGCTAATCGAACTGAGAATAGGTGTTAAGTCCAATTAGTAACGAGATCACCCCTTTGAGTTAGTTGATGGACGTTAAGAAATCTAACTATGAAAAGTTTTAAGGATATATATATATATATATATATATATATAGAAGAAAAGAACAAGCCGACTTGTTTTAATGGATGATTTGGAGTCGGTTGAAATCGACACTAGCCTCTGAGGATTTTGTATGGAATTAAAGGAGCATTGGCTAGGTACTATTGTGGATACCTTGAAACCTCTACGAAGTAAGATAAACTGATGAGATTATTTTGGTTGGTTGAGTAATTGGTTACTCAATGAATTAATCAATCGATAAGCGGGCACAATAAATAAATAGGTGATTTCTAAGATCGATCCTTATCCATAACATGTCGATTATGGATGATTGAAAAAATTTGCCACGGTAGTATTCGGATAAAGGTATGGTTGCTACGAAGTTTGAAAGCGCTATATGGGTTTTGAATTTTTGTGGGTGTCCATAAATTTTATGGGATGGATCTTTCAGCCATATTTGGGTCCATATTGAGATGACCTCATTGATGGGTCCAAAGGAACGTAGGAAATATGTACTCTATTGGAAATTGTGTCATGGGTTGAGAGCAGTTGTCAGCCGAAGACCTGATCGAGAAAGGAATGCAAGTTTAGTCTAAGAAAATGCCCCGTTGAGCATATGGTATCCTTGATAGCACGATTTTGAATCTATAGGATCTTAAGCGGTGACTAAGTAGGGAAGGCTGATTAATGTTGAGAAGGGGTATGATTTTCTTGGGATTAACTGAATCTGATAAGCAATCTGGCAAGTACCCCTCAACGATTGTAGTGTCCGTGAGTCGTTTAGCTCGAGAAAGATTTGTAATCGTTATGATGAGATACAAAAGGAAATTTCGAGGAGTAAAAAGGATCAATTGATTTCCATGTTATTAGGGATGATCCTTGATTGGTCTAGTAAGTTAACATAGTAGGTAATATTTTTGAGGAGGTTAGAATTTTTTCATTCGGCTGTCGTGATAGGTGACTATCCCGATATAAGTGTGGGAAAGGTTCATAGTTAGAATTACTCCGCCAGTTTGTCAAAATTAATAGTTGAAATCTCCGCTTTGGGAACTTTGGGATGTTACCTTGAAGGTAGCTAACACCGAATAGTTTCAAGGGTTATAATAGTTGTGTCACAAATAAAGAAACAATCTTACGATATAGCGAATGGATAAACCCATTTAAGGATTGCTAGGAGAAACCTTAGCATCTTTAAGAAATTTGGCCTTAATGCTGATAATTGACATTAAGAGTTTTTAGACTCAGTGTACTTTCAGTGTTTTGTAGGAGATGTGAAAGGAAAAATTACGAATACATTCAAATTCTTGGACAATAGGAGATTGTTTTCTTAAATTGGGAGATAGAAGCATATTCAAAGTATTAGAGCCACGAAATTTTGGAACGAGAAATCCCTATGATTTTGTTTTAGGACGATTCACCTATATTTTAATTATGGAGAACGTGTTCGGATTAAATTAGGTAGCCCATCGGTATGTCAACAAGATTCTAAGGTTTCTAAGTATTTGGATTTTGAGATTTCAGGTAATGACCTAAAACTGTAATAAAACATTGGGTGATAATTTCTAATTGTAGTTTCTAATCTGGTTGTAATTTGAGGATATAAGGTATTTTGATCTTGAAGTTGTTTGCGATTTGAAATTTGTGCCAAAATCTTAATTGAAACTTGCTTAGGGAGTTTTGGGAGTTAAGTTTAATTTGATGTAGTGGCAAATCATAACCGGATGATCCATAGTTAGATAAATAATTAGTGAGTCGCCGATCAGGTTATGTGGCACACTTACAGGTCTAGCAGATGGAGATATTGGATTACCTGAAGCAACGTGATATCCAACGTTATGCTAAAGGTAATAGAATGCTTCTATCGTATCTTCAGATCCAACCGGAAGTAGTCAGTGAAATTAAAGAGAAGCAAGTGAATGATCCGTTCCTTATGGATATTGTTAGTGATCCGAGTAAGGAATCCCGAGCTGATTTTAACGTCCGAGCTGATGGTGTGTTGAGGTTTAGAGACCGATTATGTGTACTGGGTGATAGAGGGTTGAAGGAGAAGATTTTGAAGGAGGCTCACCGGTCCCGGTATACGATCCACCCGGGGACTAATAAAATGTATCAGCATCTAAAGAAAACCTTCTGGTGGAGGAATATGAAGAGGGGTATCATGGCATATGTGGAGAGATGCCTAGTATGCCAGCAACTAAAGGTTGAGAGGAGGAAGCCTTCTGGATTGTTACAGCCGATGCCAATCCCGAGCTGGAAATGGGAGGACATTACTATGGATTTTGTATCGGGTTTACCGATGACTCCTAGGAATCATGATGCCGTATGGGTTATAGTTTATCGGCTGAGAAAATCAGCCCACTTCTTGGCGATCAGGATGAACTATTCGCATGATAGGTTCGCTCAATTGTATATGAATGAGATTATGAGGCTTCATGGAGTTCCTGCCTCTATTGTGTCTGATAAAGATCTACGTTTTGTCTAGAGGTTTTGGGAGAGCTTGCATAAGGAGTTGGGGACAGAGTTGAAATTCTGTACTGCATATCTCCCCCAAACCGATGGTTAATCTGAGCGTACCATCCAGATTCTTAAGGATATATTGAGGGCCTCTATTTTGGAGATGAAAGGAACTTGTGATACTTATCTGGCACTAGCGAAATTCGCTTACAATAACAGCTATCAGGCTAGTATCGGCATGGCACCTTTTGAAGAGTTGTATGAGAGGAAGTGCAGGTCGCCGATTCAGTGGGAGGAGACCGGAGACAAAAGGATTTTGGGCCTAGAGATCGTGAAAGAAATAGCAGAGAAGATGAATTTGAAGGTTGCTCAGAGCAGACAAAAAAGCTATGCAGATAGGAGAAGGATAGAATTGAGCTTTGAGGTAGAAGATCTTGTATTTCTGAAGGTCTCACCATCCAAGGGCACGTTCTGGTTTGGAGTGAAGGGGAAATTGAAGCCGCGGTTCATTGGTCCTTTTGAGATTTTGGAAAGGATCGGGGAGGTAGCCTACAGGTTGGCGTTACCACCTAGTCTGACAAGCGTACATGATGTGTTTCATGTGTCGATGCTTCGGAAGTACATCCACGATCCTGCACACGTTATTGACTATGGATCTTTGGCTATTGACCAGGATTTGTCCTACATTGAGGAACCACTGCAAATTTTAGACCGAAAGGATCAGAGGTTACGTACGAAGACTATCCCCCTGGTGAAAGTGCTTTGGAGAAATCATTCACCGGAGGAGGCCACTTGGGAACGCGAAGAAGAGATCCGAAGCAAGTATCTCCACTTGTTCTCTTGAGGTATGTAGTTTATTTAATTTCAATGACGAAATTTCTTTAACTGGGGGAGAGTGTGAGGCCCTAGAACCGAAAACGTGAAATTTGGAAGTAATTAACAAGATGAATATCATTAAGAGGCCAAACATGTAGTGAAAAATGATTGTTCAAAGTAAAAAGTCGAAAAAATACCAGAGTTCAGCAAGCAGCCGAGTGGCGCCTGCTGTGCGCCCGAGGCGCTGCAGTGAGCGCCAAATTCCAGTAGCTGCCCGCTCGCCATGCGCTTGAGTTGCTCTCGAGCATGGCCCGGACTTTTGCTCGCTTGCTGACTTCGTTTTTGTTATAAAACGAATGGGAAAAAGGAAAATGGAGAGAGAGAGAGCAGGCCACACACGAAGGAGAGGAAGAAGAGAAGAGGAGAAAGGGAAATCACTTGTTCCAATCCACACCTGATAAAAATAACGGTAGATCGGGTCAAGGCAAGTGCACTTCGGACGTTGTTTTTTGTTTTTACCGATTCTTTTTGATTTAAAATTGATAAAAATGCTCTAAAGTGATGTTGATGCATGTTTAAAGTAAATGAAGCATATTTCCTTCGATTGTTGGGTTATATTTTGTATTTATCCATGTTTGTTGTAAGTTTTGGCTTCGATTTCGTGAATAAGCATGTAAATTGTGTTCGATTTTATCCCGAAAGGTTGTGATGTAACCCTTGCTCAAAAATATTGGGAATTTTTGCGTAAATTGCATGATTTAATGTATGTGTTTGGATTTATGGCATTAATTTCATGAATAAACACGTGTTTAGTGACCGATTTGAGTCCGAAAGTTTTGGCAAAACCCTAGGTACGTAAATGAAGGGGTTTTGATGATTTTTAACCGTAATTTCTGTTGTATAAAAGTTAATTGACATTGAAATGAAGCTTCCGATATAATTTTTCTTTGAAAATTTGTACGGACTTATACCGATAAATTTTCATGCACCGTTGAAGTAAAACTGAAGGAGTTTTTAGACCGTTATCGTACGTTCTGAAGTTAACTGAAAGTAAATAGTAAAACAATGATTATGAAAGAAGGTATTCAATACAGAGGTTATTTCCGTTACTGTTATTTAAGACCCGAGACTGACTACAGTTCGGATAGGTTCTCCGGCATGTCTTAGAACTTTACGGTAGTAATCGAGGATAACTCTATCCATGGAGTTATACGTGGTCCGCCCTTCCTCTGGGCGTTACGGTGAAGAGGAAAGCATAGTTACCGGCCTACCTTCGGGTGACATACCGCACCGATCCCGTGAGATGGGATACCTCTGTTACAGTCATAGGCCTTGGAATGTGTGGAGTGAACACAATCTATCCTCGATCATTCGCCCCCCTCAGCTAGTAGGGTATACTGGCACGGTCTGTTACCGATATGTTATGTTACCGTTTACCATACTGATTACCGATTATTGAGTACCGTTTATCGTTTACTATCTACCGAGTATCGATTATTATTTACCGTTTACCAATTACTGAATACCGACTATTAATTACCGTTTTTTGTTTACCGATTACCGTTTATCGACTACTGATTTCTGATTTTTGAAGTTGGATATCGTTAAAGTATGCTTTCTCTGTTTCCTAGATTATGTTTTGTTTAACCGTTCTATTTCTGCAAAGTTATATAACTATTCTGCATCACTGTTTTACCGCTCATAAGCATGTACCTTACTGGGCCCCGGCTCACTGTTTTATTCCTTCACCAGAAAACCTTCTGGTGGAGAAATATGAAGAGGGATATCATGGCATATGTGGAGAGATGCCTGGTATGTCAGCAACTGAAGGTTGAGAGGAGGAATCCTTCTGGATTGTTACAGCCGATGCCAATCCCAAGCTGGAAATGGGAGGACATTACTATGGATTTTGTATCGGGTTTACCAATGACTCCTAGGAATCATGACGCCGTATGGGTTATGGTTGATTAGCTGAGAAAATCAGCCCACTTCTTGGCGATCAGGATGACCTATTCGCATGATAGGTTGGCTCAGTTGTTTGTGAATGAGATCGTGAGGCTTCATGGAGTTCCTTCCTCTATTGTGTCTAATAGAGATCTACGTTTTGTCTCGAGGTTTTGGGAGAGCTTGCATAAGGAGTTGGGGACAGAGTTGAAATTCAGTACTGTGTATCTCCCCCAGACCGATGGCCAATCTGAGCGTACCATCCAGATTCTTGAGGATATGTTGAGGGCCTCTATTTTGGAGATGAAAGGAACTTGGGATACTTATCTGGCACTAGCGGAATTCGCTTACAATAACATCTATTAGGCTAGTATCGACACGGCACCTTTTGAAGCGTTGTATGAGAGGAAGTATAGGTCGCCAATTCACTGGGAGGAGACTGGAGACAAAAGGATTTTGGGCCCAGAGATCGTGAAAGAAACAGTAGAGAAGATTAAAGTAATTCGTGATAATTTGAAGGTTGCTCAAAGCCGACAGAAAAGCTATGCGGATAGGAGAAGAATAGAATTAAGCTTTGAAGTAGGAGATCTTGTATTTCTGAAGGTCTCACCGTCCAAGGGCACGTTCTGGTTTGGAGTAAAGGGGAAATTAAAGCCGCGGTTCATTGGTCCTTTTGAGATTTTGGAAAGGATCGGGGAGGTAGCTTACAGGTTGGCGTTACCACCTAGTCTGACGGGCGTACATGATGTGTTTCATGTATCGATGCTTTGGAAGTATATCCAAAATCCTGCGCGCGTTATTGACTACGGATCTTTGCCTATTGACAATGATTTGTCCTACATTGAGGAACCACTGCAAATTTTAGACCGAAAGGACCAGAGGTTGCGTACGAAGACCATCCCCCTGGTGAAAGTGCTTTGGAGAAATCATTCACCAGAGGAGGCCACTTGGGAACGCGAAGAAGAGATCCGAAGCAAGTATCCCCACTTGCTCTCTTGAGGTATGTAGTTTATTTAATTTCAAGGACAAAATTTCTTTAAGTGGGGGAGAGTGTGAGGCCCCAGAACCGAAAACATGAAAATTGGAAGTAATTAAAATGATGAATATCATTAAGAGGCCAAACATATAGTGAAAAATGATGATTGAAAGTAAAAAGTTAAAAAAATACCAGAGTTCAGCAAGCAGCCGAGTGGCGCCTGCTGTGCACCCGAGGCGCTACAGGGAACTCCAAATTCCATTAGCGTCCCGCTCACCACGCACTCAAGCTCTCAATCGCGGCCCCGACTTTTGCCCGCGTGATAACTTCGTTTTTGTTATAAAACGATGGGGAAGAAGGAAAATGGAGAGAGAGAGAGAGAGCAGGCTACACACAAAGGAGAGGAAGAAGAGGAAGAAAAGAAGACGAGAAAGGGAAATCACTTGTTCCAATGCACACCCGGTAAAAATAACGGTAGATCGAGTCAAGGCAAGTGTACTTTGGACGTTGTTTTTTGTTTTTACCGATTATTTTTGCTTTAAAATTGATAAAAATGCTCTAAAGTGATGTTGATGTATGTTTAAAGTAAATGGAGCATATTTCCTTTGATTGTTCGGTTATATTTTGTGTTTATCCATATTTATTGTATGTTTTGGCTTCGATTTCGTGAATAAGCTTGTAAATTGTGTTCGATTTTGTCCCGGAAGGTTGTGATGAAACCCTAGCTCAAAATATTGGGAATTTTTGGGTAAATTGCATGATTTGATGTATGTGTATCGATTTATGGCATTAATTTCATGAATAAACACATGTTTAGTGATCGATTTGAGTCCGGAAGTTTTGGCGAAGCCCTAGGTACGAAAATGAAGAGGTTTTCATGATTTTTAACCGTAACTCCTGTTATATAAAAGTTAATTGACATTGAAATAAAGCTTCCGATATAATTTGTTTTTAAAAATTTGTATGGACTTATACCAATAAATTTTCATGCACCGTTGAAGTAAAACTGAGGGAGTTTTTAGACCGTTACCGAACGTTCTAAAGTTAACTAAAAGTAAATTGTAAAGCCATGATTATGAAAGAAGGTTTTCAATACAAAGGTTATTTCTGTTACTGTTATTTAAGACCCGAGACTGACTACAGTCCGGATAGGTTCTCCGGCATGCCTTAGAACTTTACGATAGTAATCGCGGATAACTTTTTCCATGGAGTTATACGTGGTCCGCCCTTCCTCGGAGCGTTACGGTCAAGAGGAAAGCATAGTTACCGGCCTACCTTCCGGTGTCATACCGTACCGATCCCATGAGATGGGATACCTCTGTTACAGTCATAAGCCTTGGATTGTGTGGAGTGAACACAATCTATCCTCGATCATTCGCCCCCTAAGCTAGTAGGATATATTGGCAGGGTTTGTTACCGATATATTTTGTTACCGTTTACCGTACCGATTATCGATTATTGAGTACCGTTTATCGTTTACCGTCTACTGAGTATCGATTATTGTTTATCGTTTACCGATTCCTGAATACCGACTTTTGATTTCCCTTTTCTATTTACCGATTACTGTTTACTGATTACTGTTTACCGACTACTGATTTCTAATTTCTGAAGTTTGATATCGTCAAAGTATGCTTTCTCTGTTTCCCAGATTATGTTTTATTTAACCGTTCTATTTCTGCATAGTTATATAACCGTTCTGTATCACTGTTTTACCGCTCATATGCATGTACCTTGTTGAGCCCCGACTCACTGTTTTATTATTATTTTTCCTCTAGATGAGGCAGTAGAATTAGTGCCCGATGAGAAAGAGTGATCGAAAAAAATTTCTGAAGACTTTTGAAGACCTGAAACGCTTGGAGCTATTTTGGGAGAGCAGTTGATATAAAGACTTGGTTGGACATGTGATTTTGTATACCGATCTTGTGTCTGTGGATGATCATGCACATGTGGATTTTATATAGAATGCATATGATGTATATGATGGTAAAAGAAAAACTGTGCTTCTGCAGGTTATTAGTTTAGCTTCCGTTCTAAATTTTGGATATACTGTACAGGTCCTAGACGGCATCTCGTTATTGAACTGTTAGTGTAGCTAACGCTTTTATAGATTTATGCTATGGATGGCACATGTGATCCTGTGTATGCAAGTTGTAGAAAGAATTGTGGATAATCGATAGTTGTGCGCTTGTGATGGTTGATCTTACAGGTTGTATTTTTGGGTTTTCATCCAATTACAAAGGAGACTCTGCGAAAATTTCTGCAGAAGTCTTACCTTACAATTTAGTCTGTTAGTCATGTTCCTGTCTTAACGGAAGCTTTTGAAGGAAAAAAAATGCGTTCCGTCACAATATGTCTTCGATACTTCACATGAGATGTGGATGGGTGAGCCGCAATCAGGTCCTAATATCCGAGCAAATGGGGTGCCTTACTTTTGGTATTTAAAAAAAAGAATTGTATTTGAAGTATTGAGGTTATAAAATTATGAGATGAGATGCCCTCGTGGTATTATTTTGGGATTGTTAGGATGGCAAGGATTTTGAGTACTATTGGATAATGTGGATCGGCTAACGAGAATGGCATATTTATTGTGAATTTGGATGATACGTTCGGATTAAATAAGTTTGCTCGTTGGTATGCTAGCGAGATGATATGTTGCTAAATATCCGAGTTTTGAGGTTTTGGTGGTGACTTGAGGCTGTCCTGAGATTTTTAGATGATTACTTCAATTGTATTTTCTAAGTTAATTGTAATTTGAGGATTATGCGATTTACCTTAATTGTATCGATATCTTTGAGATTTTCTTAGATTTATAGCTGCTATGCAACCTGGATGTCCGATCTGAATCAATGGATATGAATTACAAGAAAATTTTTAGTTTATATATAAATGATCAATCAGAGTAACACAGTAGAAGTGTGTGAGCCCATAGCCCGTAGATTTCAGAATAAGATTAAAGTTCAACGTGAGTGATTGTTTTCGAGGAATATGATGAATTGAAGTAGGAGTTCATTAATCCGTTTGAGATTTTGTATTAAGTCAAAGAGGTGGTCAATAAATTAGCTTGCCTTTGAATTTGACAGATTGTCATGATATCTCTCATATATCGATGATTGAGGAAATAAGTATGTGATCGAGTTAAGCTATTGTAAGAGATTAAGAATTTGTCATATGATAAGGTTTCAATTTATATGTTAGATAGAAAGTATCAGGTATTGAGAATCAGGATAATTCAATTGATTAAGGTTCTCTAGGAAAAATCATTTAATCAACGATGTGACTTGGGAACGCTGAGAAGAAATCTAGAATGATTATCCCCGATTGTTGAATTTTGAGATTCATTAAATTTTGAGGATGAAATTTCTATAAGTGGGGGAGTATTGTAAGGTAGCAATTTCAAAAATATAGTAATTATAAGTAAATAAGTTAATATAAATGAATCAAGGTCGAAGGACGTGGAAGAAATTGTATTGAAGAGCCCAAAGACCCAGAATTGGCAAAATCAGGAGCCAGCATGATAAACCTTGAAATGTTAATCTGTAAATAAGATTTGACTCTTTAATTCTGATAATCCTGATTTATTAAGTTTATATAATCAAAATTAAGGTTCAAGGATGTGAAAAAAAATTAGGTTAAAATGGTCGAACATGATCTCGGATGACATGTATGCGAAGCTGGCTCACTGCAGGCTTAATATAGGCCTAACCGGTGCCCAACCCATGCCTGAGGCACCACTCGAGCGCCGTTTCCAGAATAGCACGTTGATGGGTGCCCTAGGGGTGCCCAAGGCAGATTTTTAGTATAGGCATGCCCAATGATCGCTCGACTGGCACCCGAGGTGCCAGTTTGGGTATATAACCCACACCATTAGCTTTTCTCCATCATTTTTCGATAGAAAAGAAAAAGAGGAGACAGAGAGCACATAGTAGAGAGGAGAGAAAAGAGGAGATCGAGGCTCTCGAGTCTGTTTTCGACGTCGAGCTAGTTGAGAATGTTACAGATCGGACCAAGACAAGTGCACTCATATACCTTTTTTTCTCTTGTTATACTTTTCATTCCATTCCTTTTGGGCATTTTAGTTCCAATACCTTTCTAAGTATGTATTTTAAAATATCAATGTATTGAGCATACACATGTTGATTTCGTGTTTGATTTGAAAGTCTAGTGAGGTATTTCATTATTTTGGAAAAACCCTAACCCTCGCCTACATCTCTCTCCCGTTAATTATGGTTTTATGTGAAATTTGGCTTTGATATTTGGAATACCTTACTTTATGAACGTGATTGCCTTAATTATTTGATGTTTATTGCATGTATTTTGTATGTATTATTTTGTATGCTTTGAAATTTATGTTGGGTACTTTTTGTGAAGAAATTTGTTGTTTGAAAGCTATAATATTTTATTTGACTTAATGTGGTAAGAATTTTCTAATTTTTTAAGCTTCTACATATTTAGAAATGAAAATTATGATTTATGATTTATTTATGTTAATATTGTAAATTTACTAAATTACCAATACGGTTTACCATTATCTATTTATTTGTTTATGGTGAAAAGTCATCTATTTTTTGAAGTTCATAATTGTCTGTTTATCAGTTATTTGAAAAAAAGTATCTGCTAAAATCTAAGATTTAAATTTACATGAATATGAAAATATATATCCATATAAGTCCACAAGAATACAAATTTATGTATCTATATCCCAAGTATATAAAATATATATCTGTTTTTGCAAGAATATGAAATTTGAATAAGTAACAAGAAGCTGAAACTCTATAATTTGTTATCTGTTATCAATACCGATATCTATCATCAGTATCCGCTATTTGTTATCCATAATCAGTGCCAGTAACTGTTATCAGTTTTCATTATCTGTTATTCCATTGTCAGTATTGGTATCTGTTATCAGCATTCGTTATTCGTTTTTGGTATCAATCTGTTTGTATAGAGTTTCCAATTGAAATATGGAAAAGTAATTATGAAATTGGACAAAGGATTTGTATTTTAGAGGATAGTATTTCTTGGCATGTCCTAGGATATTACAGTGATGTTGAGGAAAATGCCCTGCCGTGAGGGTTCATGCGTCGGGTTCCATACACTTGACCTCTGGAAGAATTAGAGATGTAGGCCTTTTGATTGTATGGAGTGAACACAATCTATTTTCTTGATATCTGCTCCATTAACTGGTAAGGCCTACTAGCCTTAGTCCCTAAAGATAAATATATTTCTAGATGATTTTGAAGGCAAAAAGGAATCAGAAGTAAAATAAGAAATCTAAATACAATATCTATATCCAAAGAAAATAAAAAACAAGATATAAAAGTTAAATGTATTTCGAAAATATATTTGGTCACATTTTGACGTTTATGTATCTGCATTATGATCCTATCATATTCCCTTGATTTATTTTAAGTATATTGCATTTGTCTTTGCTTATAATTGTGCCTTGTTGAGTATTTGGCTCACTTACTTATTATTTTTTCTTCCTTTAGATGTACACAAGCTGAGGCCTGTTGAGGAAGATTAGAAGTTGTAGGTTGCTAGGCCTTGGAGGAAGATTTTTAAGGAGCTATGTTTATGCAGAAAGAATATCTTGATTTATACTATTCATTATGATTATACTCTGATGAGTTTAGTTTTCACAGTGTATCGATAATTTTATATGCTTCCGTAGGTCTTTATGATTTGTTTTTGACACTTATTGGCATCTCTTTGATCCTACGTCGTACCAAGGAGATATGGCGTTGAAGCCACAAAATGATTGTGGCTGTTTGGGATTCTGTATTTTGCTTGATTGATTTTTATGGATGGATTATATATGGTTTGAATTTGAATTTTGACGGATATTAAGACAGGTGATATTTTAATTAATCCGGTCCGTCACAGATTCAGAATTCGCCTAATAGTGTAAGATGATTTGCTGTTAATTTACCTGAGTATGCTGCTAAGCTGATGCTACCGTGGGGCTCACCAAATTTGCTGCCAATTTATCTCCATTTTACTAAGTATATAGTTGCCCCTTGCTGTTGCATGTTACTCCTGCTGCTGCTGCCGCCTGACCTAAGGGAGAGAAGAAATAAGCTGCGACTTGGCCAAATTAATCCATATATATGTGCTACCCCTACTGCCTGAGCCTAAGGAAAATAATTATGCTGCAATTTTATTAATTTAATAGGATATATATATATATATGCTGCCCGGGTGATTACTTCTTGCCCGATTATTTCTTTGTCAACCGAATCTAATTCAGTGGTTAATTGGTTAAAATTTTAACAACCGAACTGTCATTGGGCCATCTCGAATTAATTCTGTTGCAAACCAAATTCAATATTTGTCCAACGTTACATTCCGAAATAAGTTTTTGGCTCTCGGGTTTTAGTATGAAAATTGGATCCTTATAGGCCCCCTACGAGACCAGTTGATAACCTTCCTTAAGTAAATTTTGACGTCTTCGTGTGGACACCCATTGACATACCAATGATACCAACTCGAGTAATAATCCACAAATTGGGTTTCGATCCCAATCATAAACCCATCCGATAGAAGCATAGAAACCACTCCATCGAAAAACTGATCATCATCGGCGAGATAATGAAAAAGGCTGCTCAATATGGGGTTCATCAGGGAGGTCCAATACCCGAACTAGTTGTCCAATGTGATCATCATCAAAAAAAGTAATGGGAAGTAACGAATGTGTGCTGACTTCACCAACGTGAATAAGACTCGCCCTATGGACAGCTTTTCATTGTTGATGATTGATTTGCTAGTGGACTCTACGTCTAGCCACAAGCCACTAAAATTCATGGACGCCTACTCGGTTTACAACTAGATTAGGATGGACTCAAACAATAAGTTGTATACCTTTTTTATGACCGATCAAGGGGTATACTGTTATAAGGTCATACCCTTCAACCTGAAGAATATCAGGGTAAGCTATCAATGACTCGTGAACAAGATATTCAAAACTCAAATCCATCGAAATATAAAAGTGTAAGATGTTGAAAACTCAAATCCGTCGAAATATAAAAGTGTATGTGGATGACATGTCCGTTAAAAGTAAGACCACCGATAACCATATTCACGACCTAGGTGAGGCCTTAAGAGTCCTCAGAGCGCACAGATGAAGCTGAATCTACCAAAGTGTGCATTTGGCATGACCTTAACATGAGCCCGCATCAAACCGTAAAAGAGGTATCAAGATGTCAATGAGAGATCAAGATGAGTCCCAAGAAGATAAAGGCCATCCCTAACATGAGCCCGCCTCGAACCGTAAAAGAGGTCTAGAAACTTACTAGGAGGCTCATAGTGCTCTCCCAATTTCTGGTGAAGTCCATGGAGAAATACCTACCCTTCTTCAAAGCGTAGAGGGGGACCAAGGCCATTGGCTTTCAGTGGACGCTCGACTATGAAGCCGCCTTTTGGGAGTTAAAAGAGTATCTTGCCAAGCCCCCTCTCATGATCTCACCTAAAGAAGGCGAGGAGTTATATCTATACCTCGTTGTTTCTGATACGGTGCTAAGTTCGGTCATTATCCAGTAGCAGTTTGGCTTACAATGGCCAGTGTACTATGTCAGTATGACTCTGATGGACCCTAGACCCATTACTCACAAACTGAGAGGATCGCTCTAGCGCTTGTCTGCTCCACCAAGAAGCTATGCTTGTAATTCCAAGCACATAAAATCATGGTCCTGACTGACTAGCCATTAAAGGAGATCTTATAGAAGCTAGACACTTCTAGGTGACTAATCGAATGGGTACTCAAATTGAGCGAGTTCGACTTGGAGTTCCAACTACGCCTAGCCATAAAAGGCCAAGCCCTCATGAATTTCATTGTTGAGATGACGACATCGGTTCCCGACGCCCCCAACCTTGTCAAAGATATTGACCTACCGAAGGCCTGACCTGGACCTTGCACGTCAACAAGTCATCAACACAGGTGCACAGCAGGGCGGGCATGGTCTTGAGGACTTTAGACGAATCAGAGATAAAGTACTCAATGACCATCAGGTTTCAAACCGCCAATAATGTCACTAAGTACGAAGTGCTACTCGCTGGACTTCGACTAGCAAAGGAATGTTCGGCCAATGCTCTGATCGTTTTCAATGATTTGAAATTGGTCGTTAACCAAATTTGTAGAAATTTTAAGGTATCGAATCCCTTGCTTGCGAAGTACCTCACAAAAGTAAGAAGCTTGACCTAGGCATTCAACAAAATTAAAGTAGTCCATGTCTCTAGGGAGGAAAACTAAAAGGCCGACCAGCTGGCGAAGACAATGGCAGTAGGGAACCCAAAGCAGTATGCCCTAGACATGCAGGAAGTCCTTGTCAGACCGAGTATAGACCACCTCGAGTACGAAGTGCTACAAGGGGCCGATGGTGATAATTGGATAACCCCATATAGAAGATACCTAGTTAGAGGTATCCTGCTGGAGAACCAAGAAGATGCCGAGTGTATAAAAAAGATAGCAGGCTGGTACATCATCATAGATAAAAAGTTGTATCGTTGAGGGTACTCGATTCCCTACATGAGGTGTCTCACGCCAAAAGAAGCTAACTACACGTTGGGTAAGGTGCATTACGACATCTATGGGACGCACATCTGGGGCAAAAATCTTGCCTTCAAAATCATGTAGCAAGGATATTATTGGCCTTCAATGAATTATGACGCCACGGAATTCATAATGAAATGTGAAAACTGCCAGGTCCACCGCAACATGCATCATCAACTGCACACAGAGCTACAAGCCCTGCAGTTGTTGTGGCCGTTCACACAGTGAGGGTTCGACATACTCGACCCTTTTCCCATAGCATTCGGGTAGAGGAAATTCCTCACAGTTGGTATCAACTACTTTACCAAGTTGGATGAAGCAGCCCACTGGCATGAATCACCGAGCAGAATGCTACGGATTTCGTTCGCCAAAGCATCATATACCTGTTTGGGATTCTTGAGATTATAGTGATCAATAAGGAAACCTAATTCACTGGCAAGCGATTTACCAAGTACTGCATAAGTCTACGGATAAAGCTAGTTCTCACATTTTGGTCGCCTACTCACAAGCCAACGAGCAAGTGGAAGTAACAAACCGCAGGCTACTATATGGGTTGAAGACGAAGTTGAAAAACGCTTGGAGCACTTGGGTGGATGAGTTGTCATCCGTGCTATGGTCATATAAGATGATGTCAAGGGAGCCGACCCGTGAAACACCCTTTAGCCTATATTACAGGACTAAGGTGGCCTTCCCAGTGGAGGTTGGGTTGTCCTTGCTTCGGGTTGAATGCTTTGACCTGCTTGACAACTCCTGGAGATTCAGAGAGCACCTTGACCTACTCGATGAAGCTCGAGACGTAGCACGCCTATGAACAACAGCCTATAAAAAGGTGAAAATCCACCAGTTTGAGGTGGGGGACCTAGTCCTATGAAGGATAAAGGTAACAGGCAAGATCGCCAATAAAAATAAGCTCTCTCCTAATTGGAATGACCGTTCCTCATCTCAGCCATCCTCTGAAATGATGCATACAAGCTATGCACTTAAGACGGCAAACTAGTCCCGAAGACATAAAATGCCTCCCACCTCAAAAAGTACTACCAGTAAGGCTCTACTACGCCCACGTAATGTTGACATCTATCATCCAGAATACTTGTAAAATATACTACGTTTTAATTAATAAAATGATTATTATTTATTTTTTATTATTCATGTGAGTGCTTGCTTGTCACTTAATGAGATTGAATGACCTAGACTACTCTTAAGTCGGATGAATCTTTGTCCACCCGTAACTCAACCTATGAACGGTCAAAGAACCTTGGTCCTGCCACTAAGCAGCCCATAGAGGTCGAACACAAAACCTTAGAGGGCTCCTTCAAGCATACGTACGACAACTTCCTCTTGAGGGAACGAGCACCATTAGTCGACCATAGTCAGTGGACGAAAGCTAGACATGCGAAAGTTACGACGTCTTCTAGTAGGACCGAGCGCTGATGGTTACATGTGGACGATGGCCTATGATTCTCCCAGAGCCCAGTGACTATGGCCATAAAACCCAACCAGCTCTAGTGAGGCTCATTCATAGACGTGCAACAATGTCCTACTCATGGGAAAACGTGCCACCCCATAGAATCGAAGTGTTACGATGTCCCCTTAAGGGATTGAGCCTAATCGGACTAATGCGTCCAAAGTAAGCTTAGTGACGATGGCAATAATGTCTAATTGGCAAATAAAAAAGGAAAAAGAGAAAAAAAAAAAGGAAAACTCAACATGAACATATGAGCATCAGCAGTAATGATTACTATGATCTAGCTGATTTTATTACAAGATCCAAAATATACAAAGCGAGACATCCACCCAAAAAGATACAAAAGCCGCCTACTACACAAATGAAGGACGATCCTCAGCGTCGGGGTTCCTTAGTGAACGAGACGAGGGCCTCATGCCACCTCCAGAAGGACTATGCAGCTCTGATTGGAATCGAGCGCTAGCATTCCTCGGATGAAGGAAGGAAACAAGAAAGCTCGGGTCCACCAAGCGTTCTATCTTCCGACAAAGGCGGACACCTACCCAATATCAGGCCTCCATCACCTAGCCAACCTCGTTAGGGCTAAGTCGGACCCTGAGCTTGCCCTCAAGCTAGAGATTCTCCTTCTAGAGACAAGCATGACTTTGCTCAGCCCCACGGAGTGCATCCTCGAGGAAAGCAATCCTCGCCCTAAACTCGGACAGCTCACGATCGAGGCAGGTAGCCCTCTCTTCACTCCGCCTCGCCTGGTCTTTCACCTCTTTGAGCATTATCGAGTCGGCATATGACTGGGATAGGTGGTCGACAATGGTGACGCATTGGCAAAGCCTCTCCTAGACCTATGAAAGGAAATCACGTTAGCCAAATGGATTCGGGGGGCGTCCTTCTCCCCCTAGGAGAAGGACCGTCCTCGTCGCGTTCTGGGTCGTCGGATGCGAATCCGACGGCCCGCGCGTTTTGGAGGGTTGTTATAACGTGGGCCGTCCGATTTTAAATTTGATCGGACGGCTGAGATTAAATATCGCAATAATAAATCTTGTCCGTCCAACGCTCCAGATCCAACGGCCACGATTTGAGTGCACAGTAACCTAATATTTCAAATGACGAAAAACGACCGCCATTTTCGTTTTCTTCGTCTCCTCTCCTCTCCGATCTGAATGTTCATTTTGCTTTTCAAATCTCCTCTCCTCTCCTCTCCAGCTTTTCAAACCTGTTCTCCAACCTAAATCGGACCCATTCGTTGTTTAAGGAGGAGTTTGGTGTTAAGAAGAGGGGAAGGAGCCGCCGTGGTGAAACCCTAGTTGTGCTACCGTCGCCGTTCGCCGCTGCTCATCGCCGTCGCAATTGTTCCTCGCCGTTGCCCTGCTACTACCATCGTCGAAACCGCCTCGGAAATTCAGCTCCGTAAAACCGCCGGATTCGGTGTGCTCTGAGGAACGCCATGCGCTATTTCGCCGCATCGCCCCGTCTACGATAACGTCCGCCGATTTACGCTTCCCGTGCCATCTCTCTCTCTCTCTGTGTATGTATTCCGATTTGCGGTTCAAATTTCTTTCCTTGGGCTCATATTTTATGTGGTTTTCGTTTGAATAAGCAGTTGAATGATTTCTTGTCCTTGGCCAACATCGCGTCCGGAAATGCATGGATGTTTCTTGTCCGGGTAATTTTCTTCTTTTGTTCCATTTCCCCGCCCGCTTCATCGTCACGCCTCTCTTGCTCTGCTGTTCACCTGCGGTTCTTGATTATTAATTTTTCTTTGGAGCTTAAATTGCTGATTTACGTTTGGATGATTGTAAATTTGCAAGCGGAGCGAAGAAAGGGACTGCGTCTTGGATCTGTGTTGTGGAAGTGGGGATTTGGCGTTTCTTTTGTCTGCAGAAAAAGTTGGAATTGATGGCAAGGTGTATTGTCTCCCTTTCCCATTTCCTATTCTTGATAAATTCTCTCGCTTGTCTTTAACAAAGAATTAATTATATCTGAAGTTATAGTAATTGAGTTAACAATGCGGCTCTATGAGATCTTGATGGTGCTTTAAATGAAGAATATTGTTATTTCAATCACATTTTGCTTTCTGGTCTTCGTTTGCCATATTTAGTTGATCTTATTTCATCAATACTTCGTTTCTACCATTGCGGTTGTCATTTTAGAACAATTTTTTTTTTTTTGGTTGAGAAAGTAAGCAATGCAATATGTAACTAACTTAATCGAAAAGCAGCATTGACCTTGTAATGTTAAATGCGTCAAAAATTGAATAAGAACCCCCCCCCCCAAAAAAAAAGCTGCAAATGTGTAGCTAAACCCCATCGTCACGGCCTTATGTTAACTTTAGCCCAACTTTTGCCTGCAGACAAAATTCCTTCTCCTGTGACCCTTGACAAAACATTGAAGCAGAATTTTCTTGCCCCTTTGCCTGCAGATTTCAAGTCATACTGAAGTAGCTTGATGAGTCACTTTTGCTGGATAAGATTGGAAGTCCTTTGCTCAATGATACACTTAAGACTCGGATGATCAGTCATGAAGCGCCTTCCAAGTCAATATGGCCTTAATATTTCCAAAGGATAGCCAATAACTTTATAGGCTGAAAGAGCTTGTTGTTGATTGGAGAGTTTTTGTAAGATAAGCAATAGGGTCCCCTTGTTGCATCAATCTCGCACCTGTTCAACAACTAGTGGCATTTATTCCTAGAATGAAAACCCTCCCGAGTGTTGGGCGGTGTCAAACAGAGCTTGGTATACATGGATTGATTGGTGGCTATCTTTGCTTCTCGCCATTTAAAAGCCTTCTTCCTCAGTGATAGAGTTAGAGGTCTGTCAATGATGCTGTTATTTTTTTTATAAACTCCTCCTGTAGGACTATGTGAGCCTCAACACTCATCTCAATTTCTTCACTGCAGTAGGAGTAGGCCATTGTAGAAATGCTGCTACTTTGGCAAATTCATAGATGCACCAATTTGAGATATCAAATGACCTAAATACTCCACTTGTTAGCACATTGCTCATTTTAGCAAACAAGGTATGTTCCATCAAGGTAGACAGGTGTTATGAAAGTGTGACAAATAAGTTGGTCGAAGTTGGGCTATGTACGAGAATGCAGCTTTTTTTTTTCCATCAGGTTTACCTCAGATAATATATATGGTTTCTTTTCCATCGGTGTCATTTTAATGCAGTTCAATTTAGATTCATGCTTTGTTATCTTTGCTTATCTTCTTAACCTTTAATGTCCTTGTGTATGCCATATGACAAATTGTCTTTCTTTTGGTGTTTTTTATGCAATGAGATGTCAGCACACTGGCTCACTTATATGCCGCTGTTTCATTACTTGCCACTTTTTTTTTGGTATTTCTGTAAGAATTTCTTCTGGTTGAAAAACAATCACTATTGATTTATGATCTTTTAATAATACCATCTATAAAATGTCTAGTCTAAGATGCTAAACAACTGGGTTCGATTTTGGAATAACATCATCGTTATGGGAATGTACACATAGTAAAAAAATTATATCAATTCATTAAGATATAGTATGCTACAACTAAATATTTGCAATGAGAGATGAATCCTAAAATGCTTCTCAGGTGCACTAATTAGTAGTTATGAGAGGATCTTGTCACAGTAACTTGTACTTTTGGTGCTGTGAAGGGGAAGCTTATGCGCGTGAATGAGTTCGGTGTCGTTTCAAATGTACCACGCCTCGCTTGTACTAAACTTGTATACATTATTTGTTAAATTCATCTAGTTAGTTATTCGACTTGTAAACCTTTACTTTGAAGTAATGCTTAACTTTTTCATCTTTGCTTGTGCAGGGTTTTGTTGATGGCCAATGATGTCTTAAGAATTTTGGTAGACATTCTTGACGAAGGATGTGATGTTGGGTGAACAAGCAATGAGCTTCGTAATGTGCCGGCTGATGACCCAGATAGCTTGACATGCTCGTAACTCCTCGGCATGAGTGTATTCTACCTCTACACTTTCGACAATCTGCCGTTTATAACTGCTTCAGTGAATGCTAGAAGGCGCAGCTTGCAGTTTTATAGCTTGTACTCTGTCTCATTATGTTATTCTGAAGTTGCGGGGAGTTTGTTGGGGGTGTAGAAGCTGAGGGGGAGATGTAATGGATGGGTTGTGGATGTATGTTTGGTTAATTTTTGAAATTTATTTATTTATATATTATGCACAGTGTTTTGTGTATAGGTTGTATGTTTGGTTTACTCTATTTATAGGGGAAACCTTGGCGATTTTTTTTATGCATAAATTAATAAATTAAATTATTAACTTAATAGCACATGATTCGTGGTCGAGTGAATCCAATATCCTTACTTGTGGTCGTGTAGAAATCCGGTCGTGCAAAAAAAAAAGGACTACATGGTTCACTGACTTTGTTACTTGTGTGCACCAAGATCCGTCGAGGGCTTTGGGGGATTTGACTGGGATCAAGAAGCCTTTCTGTAGGAAGCATGGTAAGAAGAAGTGGAAATGCAAAGTGTTCAAAGAATTTGTGCATGGGATCTGTAGGAATTTGTGCACTTCTGTAGGAATATGTAGGAAGCATGGGATCAGAAATGGATAGAAGTTGTGCATGTAACTGAAACTGAGTGAACTTGAACTCATTACTGATTATTCTTATGAGATTGTCATTCTCTCTGTCGAGGATATAGAAAATGGCTTACTGAGATTTTAGCTAATAGTGGGATTGCAGTGGAAGGGTACTAGGCATATGATTTTATACTTACCAGGAGATTTTAGCAAGTAAATTAAACAAAAATTCCTTTAATAAGTCAAATATTGTTCAGTGATCAAATGAATTTCTTTAAAAATTAATATTTTTAAAATCTAGTCAAGGAATAACTAATCTGTGCCTGCAATTAATTAAAAGTCAGTTTAATTTCCTTTTCTAACATATAAGTAAGATTATATGTATAATAATTGTATACTAATTTAAAATAAATAATGATTATATTAATGTTAAAATATGGACAACGACGCTAGCCATAGCGATTGCCACCCTGTGATGACGCCGGCAACATCCTCCCCTCTAACGACGAAGGTCGCTACCCCTTCTCGTGCAACCGTTGGTGACGCTGAATATTCATAATGTTATAAATATAAATATATAAGTTTTAAAACTCTAAATTGAGTAATAAATGAATGAGGAAAACAAACAATAAAAATAAATAATTTGAATATTGTCACGTAACAACAGTTAAAGCAAAATTAATCATATTTTGCTTAAAGCAAAATTAAATTTGGATATTTAATTATTCAATATCCATCACAATTTATACTCATAACTCTAAATAGTGATAGTATTATAATGCTTATTGAGTTCCTGCTACCATTTTAACAATAGACATTGTTAAAAATAAAGTACATTGATCATCATTCTTACTGCCAGCAAAAATTGTAATAATCATATTTTTGATAAAAAATAAATCATCATATATATTGATATCTGATTGTAACAATATACATTAAAGTAATTTTTGATCACTAGTTGTATATTACATTGAAGCATCCGTGAGAAGTATTTACACTAAAAATTAAAAAGATTCCACCGCAATCCAATCTGGCTATTTCAACTAGCCACAGAAGTAGCTGTTGAAGTGACATTGAACGATCTTTTCCGATAGTTTCCTCCGTAGCCATATTCTCAATCTCTGATTAGAATTTGGAGCATTGAAGAAAGATCAGATTACTTTAATGACATCCTTTCATCACTGGCACTCTGATGAAGCCCGATAATACTTCTCATGCATTCGTCAATAAGATCATTCGGTTGAAGATAAGATGGAGGTGAGCGTGTAACTTCCTGGAGGTGCACTACGATCCTTCTGCACACACAACACAAATAAATAAGAGGCAACAGAAAAAGGCTGTATATTTGTACTGGATGACTAGAATGCAAGTAAACATTTTTCTCATGGGGAACGATGCTTTGAAGCTATAAGCAGGTGGATATATCCATCCTTGTCCTTGTATGTAACGAGCAAAATTAATCTAAGATGATATCATGCAGTGAAGACTTATTCGCTGGCCAATACATAAGACTTATCTTATAACCTTTGTCAATATTGGACAAACTATCTCTCTCATAATTTTACTATTCTAGTAAATGTGCTTCAATTGTATCGATGTATTACTTGACAGTCTCTTATTTTAAGGTATTACAGAGGAAATAAACTAATAGCCTTATTAAGGTATAAATTGATAAGAAACAACACTTATTTTAAGACAGACTGCACAAGACCGTACTCCAGCATCAAAAACATCAATCAACACCTTCCACAATGAGACTGATTATAATCTTTTAACAGGGACCTCCACTCTCCAAATTTCCATCACCACTACACTTCTATTTTAATAGGGTCTAAACCTATACATGTACAAAACTACTATTCCGGCTAAATCTAATTGCAGACTGGATAATAGAAATGTTTCAAATCCACCCAACATATGATAAGTATTCATCTAATTTGATTAACTAAAAAACGATATGGACTATCACTGACCTCTCTACCATGGTGGAATAGGTTTTCAGGTCCTATTGTGACTTCAACAGCAACAACTCCTACCAACTGAGTCATCATATTACCAGTTAGTCGATAAAACTACATCAATAACTTACAAAACGCAGAGATGCTACATTAATTTAATTGACTTACAAGGTTTCAGATACCAGGTAGAAGTCAGCATAGGAAAAAATAAAAAAATTGCTCTTTAATGGGTTCCAACAACGTCAGAGCAATATCAAGCCCATTATTGGCTGCATGAGATTGTTCTGACTTGAACCTCATAGTTCCAATTCTGAATTTTGGAACATTTAAAGGAGGCAGCTCATGAGATTTCTCCATTAAATCATTGTAGTCATCATCAGAAGCACATGGAAAACATTTTTTCCAGTCCCTCTTTCGGGCCTTAGCTACATATCCACTGCATGGGTACGATATACAAGAGTTATTTGGCAAGCAGATGTAATCAAACAACAAAGGCACATCATAAATAAAGTAGTAGAAAAAGTAGATTGAATAGAAAAATTAAAAAATAAAAAATAAAAAAACGAAAAGTTGGAGGAACCAGAGAGAGAGAGAGAGAGGGAGAGAGGGAGAGAGAGAGAGAGATTGAATAGAAAAAGCAGTAGAAATCAAATATAATATAGCAGAGTATGAACTATACATTGTTCTGTGCCAGAGCTGTGCAGATTGTGGTGAAATATAATATATTGTTCACAAGTAGAAGCAAGTGGATATATTGGATGCTACATTAATTTATTGACTTCAGATACCATGTAGAAGTATTCTTACTTACTAATTGTTTTCTGCAGCAGCTGGGCAATTAAATCGTTCACCCCAACTGCCCACAGTTGGCCCCCTTTGCTGTTGCCCCCTCTATATAAAGAGTTGTCCCCAAGCCCTCTTTGCTGCAGAAGCAGGCACCGATCATCAAGCAGTTCTTGATAATATTTGTATATATAGTGCAAGGTGCTTAAATGTAATATAAAAGAAAGGTTCCAGTAGAGCAAACCAAGAGCCCTTAACTATTAATTTGAGTGCTGTGCATGGGTTCCAGTTCAATTGTAGTTGGTTAATTTATCATATGCTGCAAAAGCCTCATGCTGTAGAGCAAACTCCCGCATAAAGCTACAGTAATGCTCATTAAACAATCCCAGAAAATTTTCAAATGCAAAAACCATAAGCATAGCAACTTAACTGCTAAAGAAACTTCAGTTCCAGAATACTGTCTCCACTACAATGGCTGCACCTGAAATAGCAGAACTGACATAGACCAACCAGCAAAAGGAAGGGACATCGAATGCTGAGCAGTCCATGTCACTAGATCCAAGTACTGAAGAATTCTGTCCAGTATCTATGAAACCACTTAATAAAATGCCTCCTCATTCCACCAGGGTTTACTGCTTATTTTCATGTCCCTCAAAACTGGAATTTCTGGACTTGTTTCCATCTTCAACTGAAAAACGATCATTTGAAGTCCTAAACAATGGATCAGAACAAAAACAAAATGAAACACAAAAACAAAGACAGATTGGGGCATGCAACACAGCATCATGTGCTAGCAAGAAATAATAAAGATTTACTTCTGCTTCTTTGAATTCTGTTGCTTGATTCACAAGACCATGTCCATTGCCTTTTTCTGATGCTCCCTTGTTTGTGAATGCAGGTCCAAACCTTCTATGGTCTCACAGTCAACTCTGCAAATACGACACATAAATGGTAAAGTGGCAGCCTCAGATACATAAATGATGAACTTCTACAGATCTCTACATATTCAGATCTTCTTATAAAATTTCCTCTACAAAAACTATGCATCAAATTTTATATGCAGAGAATACGACATACTTCCCACACCAAATGTGGCTTGAAACGATTTGTCAAGCTGATTTATTCCATTTGATTACTCAAGAAAGACACGACAAAAGCCATAAAAAAACTCACTAGATTCAGCATCATGATCCAGGAAAGTGCCCTCCAAGAGCACGTGGATAGCAATACAGTCTTCAAGTCTCCACTCCCTTACTGGCCAAGAGTTCCATTCCTAGGGAAACACAAATCATAATACCCAAGACGCACAAAGCAAGTCCATAAAGATTGTAGCTAAACACAAACATATCCAAATTTAAAAATGGAGCTACAGTAAATGTATTACCTTGAAAGTGTGTTATTGGATGAATCTTCAATCAATTTGATAGACCCCATCTTCTTATTAGGTTCCGAAAGATAAAAAGTTTCAGTTGGGGGCGGCGAAGAATAATCAAGCTAATGAAGCCTCCAATTCTCAAGAAGTAACTCAAACTAAAAATCAATAAGAACAAAAACAGAGTGGCCGATCGATAATATCACATTGGTAGGAGCTGTTGCTTCTGCAAGAAAACCAAAAAAAAAAAGAATAAAGAATAAAAAAGAGAAAGCTCAATCAAACTCAGCTAAATGATCATTAGAAAGAAAATTCTATTCAAGCTAACAAAAGATTATATGTACAAAGAGAATAATTGATGACCTCAAATTGTAAAAACAGAGTTTATGCCGTTACTACCTTAATATTAGCACCAGCTTCTTTGATAGCTGCAATTATCTTGGTTTCATCAGCTAACAAAGCATGACCCACCGTCAATATCACCACATCCACTTTCTTGATGGCCTTCAACAAAATTGCTGCTGTAGCTGCAATAATTCCCTGTGCACCATCTCGAAGCTGAATGTAGTCCCCCTCAATTAAAAATAGCTGCAAACAAAGTGAATTTCTTGCTGTCACATTTTCTTCCACTCAATATGAACTTCCTGAAAATAGTTGAGTTTTAACACTTAAGAAACATACTTCAGGATGACAGCTGATAAAAGGACAGAACAATATAACAGCTGAAATTGTTGGGTGAACAGCTGAGAATGGGTTTAATTTTTAACCGTGACTCAATGAAAACTTATAAAGGTTGTAAGCAAGAAATATGTAAAGGTCACCCCTTACCTAATGCCAAAAGGTAAGTAGAAGAAGGAGATTGCCCAAGATTCCACCGCTTGATAAAAGGACATCATCTTCACTATAACACTCAGCTTTAGTAGTTATGTAGGCTCTAATTCTAACAAATTCTATTATGTTCAATATTACACATTCACTAATTACTGTGACATAAAATTCTACATACAATGAGCATGTAGAATAAAATTTGGGACCAGCCTAATACAATCTCATGAAGGCATTTCAAAATCTTATTTATTTGGGAAGGGGTGAGGAGAGCCTCAACAAGGTTTTCCCATGTTTTTAATTGGGTACCTCCAGAAAAGCATACTTGTGATCATTTATCATAATTTCTTATAATCACTCTTATAATCATAGAGAACATATCAGCAGCAACACGGGAAAAATCAATACCATGAGCAGGTAGAAAATGAAAACCAATTATCAAGGAATATGTCCACTTCTCTCTATAATTCAGCAAACAATGAATAACATGAGACATACCCAGTGGCATATTTTGCTACACAGCAGTTTATCCACAAAAGGATAAAAGTAGCTCGCACATTCAGCAATGCAAACTGCAAGATGAAGATATGAATTCACACGTGATGAAAGAGCAAAGCAGTCTGCAGTATTCACAATTTCAATACCATGAGGGTAATTTCCTTGTCGTCCTACATTTTCCTGAAAAGCAGCTGAGGCAGCTCTTCTATAATTTACCTAATGACCCAAATTGAGAAAATTTAGCAAGGTATAAAAGACCATCTAAGAGACAAGTTGACATATCCAAGGATTCAGGACAAACAGAAACAATAATATAAGATTATAGAGCACCTCACGATCATAGCAAGCTACCACCAACAGATGTGGCGCAAGTTGTTCCAATATGGTTCTCATGTTTGAGTGACAGTACGCACGGCCAAATGCCCAGCAAACATAGGAAGCAGCATCACGTACATGAACTCCAACACTATGTGGACCTCTTCGAATGTCATAATGCAATGCCTAAAAGTAAATTGTAGCTCCACATCACTGGTTATATTATGATAATGGCAGTGTAAAAATTCTGATATGAAAGGCTATGAAATTCTTATGAACAGTTTCATAAGAACTGACATGCGAAGGAGAACATCGTGGGAAAAAGAAGGGTAAAAGGATTCACATACCCTTGTCCCTCCCAAGGTAATGCGAGGTCGATGAGCTGCAAGTACAATTCCATTCTCACCAACAATGAGTAGTGGCCCACTTTCCTTTTGCCACCATTCCCACACTTTGGGGCGTAACATTCGTCCAATTTCAAAGACTAATTTTCTTGCAGGCATGACATTCCAGTATCCACCTAAAAGTACAAGCATCTTCTCAGTAAGCACATATGAAATATCTTATTAGGTACACAATGAAACTTACCCCTCAAAAGAAATTTGAACATCCAATATATAATGTACCATCACTAAAAAGGGAATCTCAAAGCATGAAGCTCCCCTAGCCGCGGGGAGCTTCAGTTTCTCCAACTTCTTGATCTCTATCTGAATCTTCTGTTGTTCCATATATCAGATTTTGGGATACACTCATGTATTGTTCCTACAACAAGATAAAGTAAATTAACACTAATAATATGAAACATATATATAAAAAAAGCAAGCAAAATTAACATGATCCAAGAAGAGGCACCTGTAGCAACTGCATGTAACTCATTTCAGAACATTGATATTGATGATCTGACATCGACTGAGATGATTGATAGTAATAGTCTGATAGTTGTACAACCGGCTGATGTTGGCTTTCCGACAACAAATTAGGAGCACCGACCGTTGCCTAAGAAAAAAAAAACACTAATTTCATAAATCTAATAAATATTGTTTGAAAAATTTTCTAAATGTAAATACACCAACTTGTTCGTTTTTCTTGCCTTTCCGTCTTTCTAAACAACTTTTAGGTCGTTTGATTGCTCTTCGTCCATCACGATTTTTTACACCTTTTACACTACCATCGGCAATTTCTGATGGAATATCTACATTTGCTGTCTCATCATCAACATGTAAGTCTTGAAGATTCTGCACCACCTCCTCCAACAGGGTAACACTGTCCTATACTTTTTTCCTTGCCCCGGGAAAACTTGCAACCAATAAGGAGCTCCTCATAACCCTGGACGCCATCCTTCGCACCACGTCGTGCAAGGCCATCATCTATTATTGCATGCTCGGAACAAGAAGTAGGTGTATAAGATCTTGCCTTTTTTATCCACCTATGAAGTATACACTTTTTCGGTATAACAGTCAAATCATGAACAATAAAAACCTTAAAAACATGTGCACAAATGATTCCATTAGTCTGCATCATCCGACATTCACATTCAATCACCTCAGCCTCAGGCTCAAAAATAACCCTCACTGAAAGCCTTGGATCATCATGGGATGCCAGGACATATTCGGGGTCTTGTCGTGATACAATACGCCAACCCGATGCCTCAACCAACTCATGCTGCATCATCTTAAATATAGTTGGCGTATATAACTTTGCCAACTGTCTCATCAATGGAGATTTCGTCATGATCAAGTTTGGCAACTTTTGCCTAGATTCATAATCTGCAAATAATTCTTTTTCACGCTTCTTCTTCACAACTCTTTCAAAATGATGAAAAAAATCTTTCAAATTGATATTATATTTCAAATGGGTTTTTAAATCGTTGTTCAGGCTTTCAGAGAGTTGTGTGCTTCTAATACTCAGTGAAAAGTTTTCCTCATATAGCAATATGCCCATTGATGACGTAGCACGTATATCCCGTCCAGCCACGTGCGGGCATGAGACTCTCCTTCATTAGACATCAAACAAGCCCACACATTTTCAAACTCGAACTCATCAATTATAGAAAACATGCACGATTTGAATACATCTAACAAATCTGACCGGGAAGCTAGATGTTTAGTAGCATTTTGCATAATATGCCATGTGCACAACCCATGACAGGTATTACTCATCACTAGCCTAAGAGCTTTAGCCATAGCGGCATCTTAATCAGTGAAGATGGTGATCGGAGCCTTGCCACCATGACAACGTAGGAACGTCTCAAATAACCATGCAAAAGAATCGACTGTCTCATCATATAATAACGAAGCACCAAACACCACCATCTGCCTATGGTGGTTAAACCCACTAAAAGTACCAAAGGGCCTCAAACCCTTATTCGTCCTGTAAGTGGTATCAAATGTGACTACATCTCCAAAATATTGGTAGTCTAATATCATCTCCACATCAGCCCAAAAAATATTAGTAATATAGTCATCCAAATCAAGCTGCAACTCATAGAAAAATTCAAAATTTTTTATTTTTTGTTTCTGAAAGTACATTAGAATAGCTCCTGCCTCACCATGTTGCATCTGCCGCTGTCGTCTGGCACGAAGGTATGACTTTTGGTCTTCTGCTGTATAGCCAACCAACCCACTACCACCCGCCTCTATCACTGTGAGCTCAAATGTCTCACTTGGCCTTAATCCAGCATCATGAGCCATCTCAATAAGTTGTCCTTGTGCGACCGATACTTCCCTTTGTGATCTCAAAAAATGTCTTGTTTGAGGTGGTTCAAGTTCATGATTGTGTTCCGACACGAAGGTTTTAACAACGACTTTCATTTTCTCTCTAATAAGCACCACCTCTAGCATCGCCTCACATCCACATCGAGTTTCCCACCTCTCTAGTGTATTTTTCCCACTATTTTTATTTACTCTTTTCTTGCCTTCTTTTGCACAAGTGAACTTTCTATAAATTTCAATATCATCAATCTTTGACTTTCTAATAGAATTTTTCCGTACAGCGAAACCCATTATTTTTTCATAATTCTTCCAAAATTCCCATGCATCATCCATACTGTCAAACTCCATGCCAACTAATGGTATGTAATTATCCATGATCTGTAAAATTCAGTTTTTAAACATTCAACAACAACAGTAAGATGAGAAAACATAGAACGTCTAATGAGAACAATTAGAAAAACAAATAAACTAAAAACAATTCGTGAAGAGTTAATTGAAATGCACCGCATACATAACCATGATTTGGCATTATTTTTTCCGAAATTTTAAACTATAATTAAAATTTTATAATTTTTTTTTTCTAATTTAAATGGCCTTTAATTTTTTACTCACACGTTCTTTTACTGACACTGACACACACTTCTTCTCACACACCAACACACACACACACTTCTTCTCACACACCCACACACAGCAACACACCCCCACACACAAGCCACACATGGCTACATGCCCTCACACACTATACACACACGGTCACACACCAACACACACACTTCTTCTCACACCCCCACACACAAGCCACACACTATACACACACGATTACACACCCTGCCTCACACACTACCACAGCAGCAAATATCCTCCTGCACACACTCCCGCACACACAGCAGCACACACACACTCACTGCCAACACACCCACACACATACACAGAGCACACACATACACAGGGCACACCCGTTCACAACCACCACCAACACACCTACTGGCAGCAGCACACGCACGCTGCTTATCCACGTTCTGCGCCACACACACACAGCAGCATCTGCTGCTGTACGTATATATATATATGTATGTATACGTATAGGTATACATATATACACACACCGTACACAATCAATATATATATATATATACCCACAAAACTGTACCCATACCACATCTCGTATGCACACAACAAATTAATCCCAAATTTTACAAATCCTTCATTAACAAATTTTCTGCCATGACAGAGCACGAAGCTATTTTTTTGGATTTTTTATTTTCTTTTTTTTTTACACAAGTTTACACAGAATCACACTGGTAATTTGAGGAGAAATAAAGACATACCACAGAAGAGTGAGAATCCGAAACCGAAGCCGAAGCCGTGTTCGTAACACCACAAAACCGAAGCCGAAAATGAAATCTTCGATTTACGTGTTTGTGTTCAAAATATCACAAAACCAGATTTCTAGGGTTTTCGATCAATCGACGAAGAGAATGAAGAGAAAACAGCCGACTGAATGAACAGATTGAATCTATTGAGTGGAGGAGAAGAGAGAGTCGAGAGCAGATGAGAGAGTGGCGTTTCTCGATTCAAATTAGGGCTACTGTGCAGAGGAGAGGAGAAAAAAAAATAAAAATGGCGGTCGTTTATTGTTTCAGTTCAAAATATTAGGGTTAGACGAGAGAGTCGAGAGCAGATGAGAGAGTGGAGAGAAGAGGGGAGAGCAGATGAAGCTTCGAGAGAAAGACGGCGTTTCTCGATTCGAAAGAGCAGAAGAGAAAGTGAAAATGGCGGTCGTTTTTTGTTTCAGTTCAAAATATTAGGGTTACTGTTCACAAAATTTTGGGCCGCCAGATTTGACGGAATTGAGGGCCAAGATCTTGCCAGGCAAGATTTAATCGCCGCCGTCCGATTAAACTTAAAATCGGACGGCCCACATTATAACTTACCTATAAAACGCACAGGCCGTCGGATTCGCATCCAACAGCCCAGAACGCGAGGAGGACAGTCCTTCTCCCAGGGGGAGAATGACGCCCCCCAAATCCTAGCCAAATAATAACAAAAACCGGAAGGAAAACAACAAGCTGCGCAGTCAGTATCTTAGTGAAGGACGGCCTCCCTAAAGGTGGACAACTCAGCAATGTGGCTAAGGCCCCTAGGGCATCATATGACAGGGGCTCAAAGCCGGATGCCACGGGGGCATCTCAAATCTCAGACACTGGGCGTTCAGAATACGGCATTCTCGTGGCCTCTATAGCATCTTTGGCCCTAATCGCCTCCCAGATTTCAGGCTCCAGGGACTCAAGACGGAGTCCTTTAGCAATCTCCGCGGCTCTGCTCACCTCAATCACCTCCTGGATTTCCAGCTCCGAGGACTCGGGGTGGGACGTTTTGGCGGCCCCCACGCCCCTAACGGCAGCCTCGTCCTTCACCGCTTCGACGGCTGCAACAACCACCATTGCCTCAGCAGCCACATCAGCTGCCTCACCAGCCTCGATAACCGCCCCCACAAGGTCCTCGGCAATCCAGTCCCCGTGGGAGACCTCCTCAGCTAAATCACTATGAAGGCTTGGCACAGGGTCCTCGAATGGCAAAGGAGCAATGACCGAAACACCGTACTAGGCTAAGGTCTGTGTGGGGATCGGCCCATCCCGCATAACGACTCCCTGGGCGCCCATGTCCAAAGCAGGAGGCTCAAAGGGCTCACCACCCTCAGTAGTCTTGATGGCCCCAGACATCTGACCCTACAGGGAAGGTGGGGTGGGAGCCGTTCTTTTCGAAGATCCACCATCTCTTAGAGACCTTACCAACGGGACCTGCTCGTCACTAAAGGAAGAACCGGACGAGGCCTCCCGCTGCTTGGCTGCCTTACCAGGAGAATCCTGGAAGTGCAACATCCCATGCTTCCTCTTGGGCGCAACAGGTGGCGTGGGGGCTTCATTGGCCCCCTCAGAGGGGGATTCCCACTTAGCTTGTGCAAAGACCTCGGCTGACAACCAGCAACGTCTCTCGCAAAAAGTGCTGACTTGTGCCTTGACAAGGTCAGTCCGCAGTTTCTCCGTATCCTTCTCCCAATCTCCTACTTCACTGGAAAAAGCAAATCGCACCTTGCTCCACCTATTGGAAGGGGCCCACTCAGAAGAAACTGTCAAAAAAATATATCGATCCTTCCATTTCTTCGTCAAGTCAGGGTTCTACCTGCTCAGCTGGAACTCTAGACATGGGAAAAGTGAAATTCAATCTGCGCTCTGGTTGAACCGAAAGATCACCTTTACCGCCCTAGCACCTAACTCGTGATTGTGATGGCCAAAGAAGTACAAAGAGACCAGATATTGAACGGCGTTAGGATGAAGCCTTGCAACTGGAATATCCAAGGCCACTAGAATCCCATTCAACTTCAGAGCGATCGGGAAGCGAAAGCTTCCTTCAAATGGGCCTCGTAGATGGTGATGAACCATTGTAATGGAGAGCATGCCCTACCATCTTCACCGAGCACTGCATATTATATGGTACTTGAAATCTTACACTGAGTGAATAAGGACTCAACATTTGAGAACCAGGAAGGGACATGAATGCGAAGCCATTTGAATCGAGAAGGAATACTACAGGAAGTGATGAGAGGCACAACGTTTAAATAAGCCGGAGCCGTAGCTTGAAACGGCATCGTGTGGGATAATTGAAAAGTATTGCCCATGATGGCAGCGACACATGCCTGCACCATGAGGCGTCGTGGCGCGTCAGTTCCCCAGTACCTGTAATGATGGCCTAACATTTTGTTTCCCCTCATGAATGGCGCCTCTGTATCAAATTTGGATTATCAAATCAACAAGGAGGCATAGGTTTCGAGGCCCGGATGCCCCGTTTACCAAGATGGTAGAACTGGAGACACGTGACCTTGGTAAGCCCAAGCAACCTGTTTGACGGTCACCAAGTAGCAAGAAGCAACACTTAAATACTCCAACCACACACAACATTCGACAATAATCAAAATAGTTTACCATGTTTCATTAAAAATTCAGAATGTACATCATAAAGGCATCTATCGGCCTCAAAGTATATAAAATGCCACCTACGCTTATGACCTAATAGAGGTGCCATCCTACGGCAGAGGGCCCCCCAGAGGATGCGGCATAGGCACTTTTCCCTCTCTCCCTAGATAGGCAATTAGCTCTTCCCAGCGGGAAACCATCATTCCTTGAGTTTAGGAAGCCGACAGGAAAATTCGAAGCTGCCAAAAAGACTATCCACCTGTAGAAACAAATGCCCTCCTAAAACTATTCGTTCAGCAATGAGGCCACCTCGTTAAGACTAAACCTGGTCGTTAGTTCATCCTCGAGTGAGGCGATCCAACCCAGAGCCTCGGCATAGGCCTTAGAGAGTTCTCACGATCTCACCTTAGACTTAAACAAAGCCTAATCAAGATAATTGGTGCACGCCTGACTTTGTGATGCCTCCCCGACGGCAATGCGGACTCGGCACTCCATCTCCTTGGTGACTCGATCAGTACGCGCACATAGCAAGTAAGCAATCTCATCTCCTTGCAAGTGCACGGCCTCCTCCATCCAATGAGGCACCCTCCGCGGCTACCAAATAGAAAAGAGAAGTCAGTCAGAGGCTACCTCGACAAAGCACATATGCAAAAAATTATAATATCCCCAAAGAGATGAATATACCTAGTGGGAAGACTCAACAAACTCGAGACCTAGAGGACCCCTCAAGGGCCCATGGGGCTCGGGAATTGGGGCTCTTGAGTGGCAGCCCTCCTTTGCAGTGGCCGCGCTTATCAGGTTATCTTCTTCAATGACCTCGGTCATTCGCTCATCTGGCACCTCCTCCTCAGCCAAAGGCCCAGAGAAAAAGGAAAATGACGCTCTCGGTAATGAGGTAGATGATGTCATAATGTCTATAACGTCTCAGTGAGACATCTAGAAAAGAAATGGTTGGTTAGAAGGAAAGATGGCAAGACTAGGGCCGAGACGTTCGCAAGAGCCAAGCAATGAAGAAAATGATTGAGAGCCAATGCTTAAATAGCCAACGCCTTGACCTGACAATGACATTGTTTGAAGACAACGAAGCAGTGCATCTTTTCACAAGCACCATTATGACATGTGACGTGGTGCTTCCCATCGCAATCAATTTGCTTTGGTATTCTGATTGACACGACAGTGACGCAGCTCAATTATCTATGCCATAGCGCATCACTTCCCCAGATCATAGACTGATGTCGCATGGCCTTGGCAGACTCAAGGCTAGTTCTATTGGCCGCATCCCAATTGGTGTTAGGATAAGCTGCTGCGAGTTGAATTGCTAGAAAACTCAGTTGCCAACAGGGCTAAACTGTCAAGCTAGTAAGGCCCAAGTAGTCGAAGGCAGCATTAAAACGTTTAAATCATCCAAATCATGCAAGAATATTGAAGCCATGCCATAGAAACAAAAAATACTCCATAGTTTTATTCATTAATTTCTTTTGTAAAGTACAAAACATACATTAGCGGACGTACAAAATATTAAGAAGGAAAAAGTACATGGAACGACAACCTGACGAAACTTGTCCGGACAACCCAGGAAGACAAGCATGATGGGGAAACGAAACGCAATTGTCTTCCCGGAGACTATCTCCCTACTGACCATCCCATCCAAAGATCGGATGCAGTAGAGAAGAAATGAAAAGTCCTCCCAGGTAAAGGCAAGGGACCATCCACCCGCTCTCACCCAAGAGGCAACCCTGGAGATCGCCCATTGAGATGGGTCGTAGCCCATGGAACTAAGTCAAACCTAACACGGCGATGATGGCCTAGTCCCTACTAGACTCCAAAAGCTCCTCCTCCAACAGCATTCAGACGCAACCCCGCCAGAGGGAATTGGAAGCAGCAGTGCTCGCTTTAGGCCTGAGAGCATGTTAGTGGGCTGGAGTGCTGCCCATTCAAAGTTACTCCAGTGCTAGACAACTGAATGCCAACAAGGAAAAGAAGATAATGGTTACCCTATGACCAGACCACCCTTATTACAGCAAAAGAATAGCCTAAGTAGGGAAATCACGACTGACTTCAAATTCTTCTTCGAATCTCTCAAAGATCCATCCGATCCTGGCTGATGGCAGTTAGGTTCCATGCCCACTTCGAACTCTCACATCACTCGATTGGTGAAGGATCGACTCATGAAGTGATACGTAAGAAGCCCCTCTATTTATAGCCAGAAAAGGGGATCGGTGAGCCGTTAATGCAGAAGATCGTGTTTGCAAGTGTCATCCATAGAAAATTGGCAGCTCAAGAAAATCATCCCAAATCTTTCCAAACAGAGAATCAAATCACCAAGCACTCGTATGGAAAGTTGCAAAATGCCTCGAAAAGGAATGCATGAGCTAGCCACAACAGGAGACATCCAATCAGTAGACACGTTGGGAACTGGCGAAACCCAGCTACCCAGCATGGGGGGCAAAGATGAGTCCTGTAATCTTATGGGCTAGTCTAAAGAAGAGCCCGTCCATTAGTGTGCTTAGGGAGGTCTCGTGCAGCATGAAGCCTAAAGGACACCACAGTGCAGCCCAACTTGTGATAGGCAAGTAAAGAAAGGCGACAAGCAAGCCCAGTAGGCCACCCTCGTGAACCAGCCAACCACGGCATAGGGAACCTTTCAACTTAGTAGCCGATAGCCCAATCAGAGTAGAGCGCGCAAGCGGGAGACACCGTCCATGATAGCAAAGGCAACCTAGCAAATGTGATGGGAAAGTGGCCCACGATTGCTTAAGTGCCCCCAAAAGAACAACTGTCGTTGCCGGTGAACATACGGGCAAGACCATCCACGGTCACACAATCACCCCTAAATGACAACTGCCACTGACGGCTCCCACTATCACGCAGATAGTTTAGCGAATCCTCGCAAGGTAGCTATCAGTAGCCCTTGGTGCCCAAGATACGTAGAATCAGCATCAACCTTATAAATACCCCTTCACTCTTGCCCATGAAGGGAGAGAACGATCCTAACTCTCGATTGCTCAGGAAGAACAAAAATCTTTCTCTCGCTCTCAAGGTCATTAATTCTTAGAGGAAAATCTTTCTCTCTTCCTTTCTCACAACCGCTCCCCTACGAGCGCACTCACAAGTCTCTCCCCGTTGAGTGCAACCGTTGGAGCCAAGACTTCTGCCATTACTCTCATTCCCTTTACCTGTGCATCATTACACATTGCATCCTTAATCGCTCTTTTCTTTTAGAAAGATTTCTGATTTGAATATTGGAGGATAAATCAAGAAATAAGTCTTGCAAATTTTCTGGACATCTTTTTGTTCGTTGTGTCACGTAGGATCCATATTATCGAAAATGAAGACTGGATTCGCTTGAGCTTGACCTGCCGTAGAAGATCAGGAGGCTCTCTAATCTATACAACAATTCGAATCTAATGACGCATCATAATAGGAGATCACATCGGCCTTAGGTATAACATATATATACATACCAAGAGGCTCCCTAACCCATTAAATATTTTTAATTAATTCAATATGATGCGTACCTGGATCCGACTTCGAACAGATTCGGATTCTTCTGGATGATGTGAACCGGCTCCGTTCACCGAGTACGAATCCTGCACACCACTAAAATGAACAAGAGGTCAGCGTTAATGGCGGGAGGTAATCCCACCGAAAATACTCCGACACTTAAGTCAGTAAACAGCCTTCAATGGAAGGAACTGAAAACAGAGAGAGAGAGCAATGGGAGAGGGAAAGAGAGTGTCTTGTTCCAGATGTCAGAAAGGCGCAGGTCCTTTCTCGTATCTGGAAGGTGGGAAGGCAGAGAACGAGTGTGAAGACCCGTCCGTTGCCTTGGAGTTTGATTGTGTTTGAGAGTATTGGATGCTGGGAACCAGAGCTTGTTTCTCAGAGCACTTAGGGTTTTCTTGTGTAAGTGAAAGCTTCTCAGAAAATTTCAATAAAAGCCTGAATGAAAGTATCCAAGGAAGCGTGCCCTGGATGGTGAATCCAGGGCCTCTTTTATGGCAAAGATGGCGATCCTCCTTCTTTGGAAGGAACGATCGTCCCTATGATCTGCTGCTGGCCTTCCTTTTGGAGGTTGATACTTGTTGCCCAATTGTGGAGGATTGTTTCCTTCTGAGGCGGCCAACCACTTTCCAAGTTAGCTTCTTTCCTTCCCAGCATGTTACCGTTGGGGTTCCTTGGCTGGCAAGGAGTTGGGAAGATCCGACGCCTTCCTTATTTGAAGGACGCCAATCTTGCTGATATTCCTTTTGAGATCGTGGAATATCCCTGGAGGATCGTGGTTGGCTTTTTTATGATTGGTGGGCCTAAACGGGTCAGGCCCATTATTGTTGAAAGGCTTCTTGGGGCCCAACGTGCAAAGCGTGGACGGTCAACGCTCGGGTTGACCGTCTGCGTGCGTGTTGGCCACCCTTATGAAAGGTGTTCGTCGTTAGCCTCCAGATGGGCTTTGGGCCTGAGTGAGCCAAGCCCAATATTGTAGAAGAGCCCTTTTGGGCCCAATGTATGGGGTGCAGACGGTCAACGTCCGAGTTGACCGTCAGAGTGTTGGCCGCCCTCATGGAGAACAGAGGGAGAGCGGCTGGCGATCAACTGATGGGCTGTGGGCCATAACAGAATAGGCCCATCATTACTGCAAAGCCTCTAAAGGCCCAACAAACTGGTCAACGCTAAATTGACCGTTTGTGAGTAAGTTGGCCGCCAGGACGGTCAACGTCAACATTGACCGTCTTTGGGCTTTCCTGTTTCTGGGCCCATCTTCCTATTGGGCCGTCAGAAATGTTGACTGGCCTTTCTGGGCTTCTGTTGACCTTTCTTTGGACCAGCCCATTATTGGCGTACCCATCACTAGCCCCCCATGCTGGTGGTCAGATTTCTAGCCTCTAGTATGTTCATGATGGGACGTTTTTTCTTACTTTGAGAATCTTGTGGAAACTCATAAAAGCGTAAAGGAGGGCTTGACCGGAATTGTTGACCGTTTTGGCCAATTCCGGAGTATCAGAATTGTTGACCGTCCTGGTCAATTCCGGTGTTCCAAAATTGTCGACCGCCTTGGTCAATTCCGGAGTACCAGAATTGTTGACCGTCCTGGTCAATTTCGGAGTGCCAGAAGTGTTGACCGTCTTTGGCCAATTCTGGGAATGACTTCTGCAAGCCTTTGGCCGGACTGCAAGGCAGAAAACGACACGTGTCCTCCTTTGGTTGGGAGGAGATCCGGCTCATTAATGCGCCAGAGATCCGTCCTTTTGCAGGGTCAAGTGGAGAAGCGACACGTGGCAATCCTGACGGTGTCATTAATGAGGGGTTTCGTGCGAGAATCTCGTCCTTTTGCTGGGTCAAATGAGCAGGTGACGCGTGGCTGGACCGACAGCGTCCTTTGCATGCTTGGCGCTTAAGTTTTCCTTCCATTTTTTGAAATCAGTTACACCTCCAAACCTTCGTCTTCCTCATTCTCGTTTCTCAGCTAAGTCCTTCGAAGACACCCTAAAGCTTTTCTGATCATGGCTTCTGTGGCGGATTTTTCATCCGATTTGAGAGAGAATGACATTAAGGCTTTGTGCGTCGAGTTTAATATCTCTAAAGAGATAGCCTGGAAGGTCCCAGGCAAGGACGAGAAAGCCCTTTGTCCACCAGAGGCCTATATTACTGTTTATGATGCTCATTTGAGGAGCGGCCTCCGCCTGCTGTTGCCGGAGGAGCTTGAGTCGATCATGACGGCTCTTCAAGTACCCATCGCCCAGCTTCATGCCAATGCAGTGAGGTATATTTGTACTCTATGCATTTTTTTCGAAAGCTTGGCCAAAAGTTTAGGATATCCGGCCTTAAGGTTATTTTTAAGGTGACCCAGGGGGCAGAGTGGATTTCACTCAGCCCCCGTGTGGGAATAAAAATAAATAAGGCCATCCACGACTCACTGAAGAACTGGAAAAATCGATTCTTCTTTGTAAAGGTGGGAGAGAAATGGCCGTTGCGAGGGACTGGGGTAAGGTCCCGGACGTACATCTGGGTACGCCGTCTGCGGCGGAGAACTCTGCCTACGCCTGGCTGACCAAGGCAATACAGCTAAATCCCGACGAGTTTAGGAGGGATTTTTTGGTTTCCCCTGAGGAGACCAAAAAGGCTAAATGGGGACCGCCGTCCCCAGTTCAGAAGCCGCACCCTCCGATTAAAATGGTGAATCCTGAGGTCTCAAAGAAATTGATCATTCGACCAAGGTCCTCGGAGGAGGCTACTGAGAGGGCGACTACTACGCCCTCATCTTCCTCTTCGCAGATTGATCTCGTGGCTGTCGGGATTTGCGGTGGTCCCGGCAGCACTTCTGGAGCGGAGAGGTCCATTGAGGACAGGCCGGCGGATGCCGGAGGGGTTATTCTAGCCCAGCCTACGGTGGTTCCAGGTGCAGCCTGGATGGAGTCTGCCGCGGAGCCGGCTCGCGACGCGCCCGAGGGTTCACGCGTTTACATTGTGGAGCCGTCGACGAGAGCCGATCCACCAGCTGCTGCTTCAAGGGCAGCCAGGGGAAGGAAGCCTGCTGCGACTGCTCCAGAGGCTGCAAGAGAGGAGTCCGCTGCTGCCGTTGATGAAGATGAGTTTTTGGATCGTCTTTTGGATGAGGCAGCGGCGTATTCGGCGCGAGAGGGCGCTCCTGGCTCAACATCTCCGGTTCCACCACCAGCTGTGCCAGGCCTGGACTCCAGGCCTAGGAGGCCTTATAGGAAGACTTATGAGGTACGACCTCTGCAACGGCTTTCTTGCAATTCTTTCTTCCTTATGTTTACAAACTCACGTTTCGCTTTGGTCCTGTGCAGCCAAGAAGATTGGCCTCAGCTATCTCTCGGGAAATGGAGCAGCGCGAACGCATCATTGCAGACCGGGAGGCTGAGATAGCCTGGCTAGATGCCAAGCTGGCCGCCTCAGGAGGAGAGCTCCGTGAGCAGACAGCTGCTCTTGAGGCTGTCATGGCGGGAGTGGAGACAGAGAACGCCGAGCTGAAGGCGGAGGTTGCTGAGCTGAAGGCGGAGGTTGCTCGCCTAAAGGAGGAGGATGATCGAATGAAAGCGAGCAACAAACGCCTCGCAGATCGAGCCGCCATCGCAGAGAGCGAGCTGGCTACTCGGATGAACCTCCATGAGGTCGGTGGCGCACTACACGCCCGGCTGTTGGATGGGCTCAACATTGGACGTCACGTCGCGCGGTTGGTCATTCCTGAATTCCCAGTGGAGTTGATTAATCAAAGAAACCGCGCAGCGTAGCGTAAGGAAGACCTGCAGGGAGAGCCCCGAGACAGTCAGGGTGGTCCACCAACCTTGTAGCCTTTTGCACTCCCTTTTGTTTTTTGGACCGTATGTAAATTATAACATACTTTTGTGAGCAATAAAACGGAAGTTCTTTTTAGTTTAGTGTCCACTGTCTTTTATCGCTTCGTGTATGCTTGTGTTGTTGCATCGGGCGGCCAACCTGGTTGGCCGGCGGCCGTTGCTTGGTTGCCTAAGGAGCTGAGCCCCCAGGCTTGGCAGGTGGTCGTATTAACCAACCTTGCGGTGCTGTCCAAGTGGAAACTTGGGCAGTTAGTGTTAGAGAAGGAACGCTTCTTATTATTGTTTAATCACGCTATCCTTTCATAGAGAAGGTTGGTGCGTGGGGTTGCCAACTTGGTTGGCTGGCTGCCTAAGGAGTAGATCCTTAAGCTGAGCAGGCGGTTGTAAGAACCAGCTTGGTGGCGCCGTTCAAGTGAAGACTTGGGCTGCCAATGTTGGAGAAGAAATGCTTCTCCCTTCGACCGTCGTTGACTGACGTTGCTGCTCCCCGAAAAGAGGTCGTCGTGTGTGCCATTCTTGCCCCCTAAGGTTTTTCAGACCGCTATGGGCCACTTGGATGACCAAGGTTTAGTACGACCGCTATTGGGCCGCTCGGATGACCGAGGTTTCAGACCGCTCATGGGCCACCTAGATGACTAGGGTTTAAGACCGCTTATGGGCCACTTGGATGACCAAGGTTTAAGACCGCTCATGGGCCACCTGGATGACCAGGGTTTCAGACCGCTCATGGGCCACCTAGATGACTATGGTTTAAGACCGCTTATGGGCCACCTGGATGACCAGGGTTTCAGACCACTTTTTTGGCCACCTAGATGACTAGGGTTTAACGAGAGGGTGAAGACCCTCCCGACTTAGGGGCAGTCTAGGTCGGGTGGATACCTGCAAGGCAAACACAGTTTATATAGCCTAGGATTCTATATGCTAAGTAAACTTCTCATTTTATCAAAGTAAAAAACAAGCACGCGAATGAATGCACATGAGCGAGTAAGTGCGTACCTGGGTTCACTATTGGAAGTAGCGCTTCAGGTGGGTTGCGTTCCACGTTCGTAGGACCAACTTCCGTCCTAGTTCCGGAGCTTGTACGCTCCGTTGCGCAGGACGGCGGAGACAAGGAAAGGTCCCTCCCAGTTGGGAGAGAGCTTGTTTCGGCTGGCCAGCTTGCTTGTGGCCTCGATGCCTCGTAGGACCAGGTCCCCAACGTCGAATTTCTGGGCTTTCACCTTTTTATTGTAGTATCGGGCAACTCGGTGTTGGTATGCTGCTGTCCGTATTCTGGCGGCGTCGCGGGCTTCCTTTAGCAAGTCCAAGTGCTCCCTGATTTTCTGGGAGTTGGTCTGTGGGTCGAAGGACTCCACCCTGAGACTTGGGAGCCCGATTTCAACAGGAATTATCGCTTCAGTCCCGTAACATAGGCTGAAGGGCGTCTCGCGCATTGGTTCCTTTGGGGTTGTACAATAAGACCAGAGGACGGATGGGAGCACGTCAGCCCAGGAGCCCCCAGCGTCCTCCAACTTAGTCTTTAACCCGTGGAGTAGCGTACGGTTTGTGACCTCCACCTGCCCGTTGGCCTGGGGGTATGCTACAGAAGTGTGGACCAGCTTGATTCCAAGGCTGGTGCAATACTTGGTGAAGCGTTTCCCCAAAAATTGGGTCCCATTGTCGGTCACCACGACCTCAGGGACGCCAAATCTGCAGACAATGCTCTGGCGAAGGAACTCTAGAGCATTGTGTTCTGTGATCTTTGCAAGCGGGGCAGCCTCGACCCACTTTGTGAAGTAGTCGATGCTCGCTATGATAGACTTCCTTTGTCCCGTGGCAATGGGAAATGGGCCGAGAATGTCAAGCCCTCATTGCGCGAAGGGCCATGGGGCCTGGAGGGACTTCAGGTCAGCGGACGGCTGGTGATGAAGGTTGCCGTGAAACTGGCAGCTCTCATACTTCTTTACAAACTCAAGCGCGTCCTTTTTCATCGAGGGCCAATAGTAGCCCTGTCGTATGATTTTGAAGGCCAGGTTCTTCCCGCCTACGTGCAATCCACAGATCCCGAGGTGAACTTCGCTCAGCGCGTAGTCAGCCTCCTCGGGAGATAGACAGCGAAGATACGGAGTTGAGTATCCACGGCGATACAGCCGCCTATCAACTACTGTGTACCAGCCAGCTGTCTTTTTAATCTGCTTGGCCTTTTCGGTGTCATCTGGGGAGTGTTCGTCGGCCAAGTATCTAAGGTAAGGCGTCATCCAATTTTCCGTCTTGAAAATCTGCATGGCCTCCTGTTTCTCTATGCTAGGAGCGTTCAGGACCTCCCGTATGTCCCTCGAAAACTGTTTTGGGTTCTCGGCAGCAGCTGCTCTAGCCAGCCGGTCTGCCTTCCAATTTTCGGCTCGAGGAACGTGAACCAGGGTCAGCTTGTCGAAGCCCTGGATGGTCTCCTTTGCCTTCGCCAGGTACCTGGCCAAGGAATGGTTGTTTGCCTCGAAGCCCCCATTGACTGGTTGAAAATTAACTCGAGTGTTGTGGATGCCAACCTCTTTGAGCACTCCTTTGCTAATCGCAAGCCAGCTAGTAGGGCTTCGTACTCAGCGACGTTGTTGGTCGCTGGGAAATCAAGTTTTAGGGAATACTTGATCTCGAATCCATCAGGGGTCTCTAGGATCACCCCTGCTCCACTGCCACTGTCCGTGGACGATCCGTCCACGTGGAGTGTCCATTCTGGGACCTCGTCGGGCTGTTCTTCGTTTTCTGCGGGCTGTTCCTCTTGAATTGGGGTCGTGGTCTCAACGATGAAGTCAGCCAGAGCCTGCGCCTTTATGGCAGGTCTGGGCCTGAACTCGATGTCGAACTCGCCCAACTCAATTGCCCACTTTACCAATCGCCCCGAAACGTCGGGTTTTTGGAGTATGCCTTTCAGTGGCTGGTCCGTAAGGACCACTACGCGATGCGCCTGAAAGTATGGCCTCAATTTTGGCACTGCGAAGATAAGAGCCAGTGCCATTTTTTCAGCGCGCGGGTAGCGAGTTTCTGGGCCGGTCAATATTTTGCTCACATAGTAGACCAGGTTTGTTGGATATCAATTCACGGCGCACGAGGGGACGGAGCCGAGGACGCCTTCCATCTTGCCAAGTAAAGGTACAGCTCCTCTCCGTCTTTGGGTGATGCTAACAACGGTGGGCTGGCCAGATACTGCTTCAACTCATCGAAGGCGGTCTGGCACTCATCCATCCACTGGAACCCGTTAGATTTTGTCCCTCTCAGAGCTTTAAAGAAGGGCTGGTACTTGTCTCCAGACTTCGCGAGGAAGCGGGACAAAGCAGCCAGCCGCCCAGTCAATCGCTGGAGTCTTTTACGTTTCTCGGGGGAGCCATGTCAGCCAGGGCCTTAATCTTTTCTGGGTTTGCCTCGATCCCTCGCTGAGAGACGATGAAGCCCAAGAACTTCCCCGAGGCTACCCCGAAGACACACTTGGCTGGGTTTAGCATCATTTGGTGCTGGCGGAGCACTTCAAAGGATTCTTCCAGGTCACGTATGTGGTCGTCCGTGATTCTGCTCTTGACAAGCATGTCGTCGACGTAGACCTCCATGTTGCGACCAATCTGCTTTTCGAACATCCTGTTAACTAGTCGCTGGTAGGTGGCTCCAGCATTCTTTAACCCAAAGGGCATTACTTTGTAGCAGTAGGTCCCCTGGTCCGTCATGAACGAGGTATGCTCCTCGTCTTCTGGACTCATTCTGATCTGGTTGTAGCCCGAATAAGCGTCCATGAAGCTTAGCAGCTCATGCCCTGCCCTGGAGTCAACCAGCAGGTCAATCCGGGGCAAGGGAAAGCTATCCTTTGGGCAGGCCTTGTTGACGTCGGTAAAATCGACGCACATTTACCATTTTCCATTGCTTTTCTTAATCAGGACGACATTTGAGAGCCAATCCGGGTACTGGACTTCCCTAATGAAGCTCGCATCTAGCAACTTTTTCACCTCCTCTCGGATGGCGATCAGTTTTTCAACGGAGTGGTTTCTCCGCTTCTGTCTGACCTGCTTTTGGTCAGGATCAAGGTCCAGCTTGTGGACCATCACCTCAGCTGAAATCCCGGGCATGTCCGCGGGAGTCCAAGCAAAAAGGTCTGCGTCCCTTCGTAGAAACGTGATCAATTCTTCGCGTAGTGGCCCGGTGAGTGAGCCGCCGATCCGGACACACTTATCCGGTTCCCCCGGGTCCAGTGGGACCAGATCCGTGGCTTCACCAGGCTGTGCCTGCTGCAAGGTGGTCTCGTCTCGGTGATCGAGTTCTCCCACCGTGCCAGTTCTACCACTAGGGGTAATCTGGGCCATATAACAGGTCCGCCCAGTGACCTGGTCTCCCAGAACTTCTCCGATGCCGTAGGGCGTTGGGAATTTTATTTTGAGGTGTGGAATTAATGTGACTGCCCCAAACGCCGTTAAGCACGGCCTGCCTAGTATCGCGTTGTAAATAGAGGGCAGGTCAACCACTAGAAATGTTAGCATGCGACTTGCTGTTTTTGGGTAGGTGCCCAGGGTAACTTCCAGTTGGATTGTCCCTTGAACGGGCACCGATTCATTGTCAAGGCCGTACAAAGGTCCTTCAGTAGGTTTTAGTTGATTCTTTTTAGGCCTAATCTAAAGAACACGTCCAAGTAAAGCAAGTCTTTAGAGCTACCATTATCAATAAAGACTCGCTTCAGCTGGTAGTCTGAGGTACCATCTGAAAAGAGTGCCGAGATTACAAGGGGGTCAGCATGGGGGGAGATTACATGGTTCGAGTCACAATCACTAAAGCTAATGATGTTGTCTACTGTGCACTGCTTCTTCCTCCCAGTCTGCTGCTCCTGGCTATCCTTCGGGCTCCTGGCAGGTCGGGTGGTGACCATGTTAACGACTACTGCCACAATCCTGTTCCGGGGAGGCGTCTGCTCCTGCCCCTCTTCATCAGCCGCTCCTGAGTTCTGTCCAGGTCCCTTGACAAATCGGGTGAGGTGTCCTCTGCGAATCAGGTCCTCGATTTCCCTCTGCAGCGTCTTACAGTCTTCGGTTGAGTAGCCAGCAGAGCGATGGAACTCACAGTACTTAGACTAATTTCCAGAGTCTTTTTTCAATGTCTTTGGCCACTTCAAAAACTTTTCTCCACGGATCTGCATTAGAACATTGGAGCGCGTGTCTGTCAAGGGTGTGAAAGTGGTGGGCCCGTAGTCTCTGCGTTCTGAGGGCCCAGTCCAGCGCTATTTCTAGCAGGGGTGTTCTCCGCCCACAAACTTTCTTTTTCCTTCTCCAGGGATTGGCCGAGGCTGATCCGTCCGTTCTGAACGTTTTGCCTCATTGGCCTCTTCTGCAGCAACGTAGGCCCTGGTAATGGATTCCGCCTCGTGGAATGTCCGGGGATTTTGTGGGCCAAGTGCTTGAAAAATCTCCGTAAGTCGGTCTTGAGATGAAGCGCCCAACTTCATCTCCTCGGTAATCTCGGGAATCCTTGGCCTCGGCCACGGCGATCCAGAAGCGCCGTGGGTTCTCTCCGGTTTTCGCTTTATGGGAGAGGTGCCACTACCATTTCTCTTCCCGTCGGCTCGATGCATACCGAGCCAGGAAGAGGTCCGTGAGTTCACTAAAGGCTGACAGAGCTCGAAGGGAGATGGTGAAACCAGATCTGGCATCTCCCTCGAGCGTGGCGGGGAAGTGCGACATCGGCCGAAGTCTTCTAGCCCTTGTAGACTTAGATGGGTGCGGAAGTGATCCAGGTGGTCAACTGGATCACTGCCTCCATCGTATAAGTCAAGGGATTGCATTTTAAACTTGGACGACAGTGGACGGCTTAAGATTTCAGCGGTGAAAGGAGACCTGTCCAAGTCGATGGCGCACTCGTCCTTCTGGAACACGTGGTTCCAGATTTGGTCCACTCATGGATTGGAGCGAGTGGCATTTGCTGATCTCTTGGAGTTGAGGAAATTCCTCAACTCCGTCTTACCTCCCCGCGGGCTCGGCAGAGTCGGTCGGTTCTTGCCTCCCGTGGGATCGGGCGCGCCCGGGAGGCTCGCTCCTGGACTTTGTGGCGGTCTTCTGCCCGAGAGTATCGAGGATTCCTCCTTTCTAGGCTCTCTGTCGAAGACGTACTCCCGGAGCGTTCCATTGGCCTGTTCTTGCTAGGAATGCGGGAGGACGCTGGAGCAGATTGTTCCCGACTTTTCGGGCCTCTTCACGCTTCTTCTTCCTCGGCCACCTTTTTGGTGGGAGAGCGGAATGATTTGGGTGGAGCCGCTTGTTGTTGTTGTTCTTTCCGCGCACAAAGTAGTTGGAGCAGGCGATTGTTGGCCTGCATCTGCTCCACCAGTTGTCGAATGTAAGGCGGTGAAACTTCGCCTGTGGCCCCGTTGACCAGGACATCAGCAGCATGGTCCTGGTCGGGGTTAGCAGCATCTCTAGCGGGGTCGCTAGCCTGTGCTCTCGTGTTCACCATTGTCGAAGCAGAAGGTGATAGAGAGAGTTTGTGCGGATTTTTTGTGGTAGGCTTTTCGTAAGCGATTCCCACAAACGGCGCCAATGATGCGTACCTGGATCCGACTTCGAACAGATTCGGATTCTTCTGGATGATGTGAACCGGCTCTGTTCACCGAGTACGAATCCTGCACACCACTAAAACAAATAAGAGGTCAGCGTTAACGGCGGGAGGTAATCCCATCGAAAACACTCCGACGCTCAAGTCAGTAAATAGCCTTCAATGGAAGGAACTGAAAACAGAGAGAGAGAGCAATGGGAGAGGGAAAGAGAGTGTCTTGTTCCAAATGTCAGAAAGGCGCAGGTCCTTTCTCGTATCTGGAAGGTGGGAAGGCAGAGAACGAGTGTGAAGACCCGTCCGTTGCCTTGGAGTTTGATTGTGTTTGAGAGTATTGGATGCTGGGAACCAGAGCTTGTTTCTCGAGCACTTAGGGTTTTCTTGTGTAAGTGAAAGCTTCTCAGAAAATTTCAATAAAAGCCCGAATGAAAGTATCAGAAGCGTGCCTGGATGGTGAATCCAGGGGCCTCTTTTATGGCAAAGATGGCGATCCTCCTTCTTTGGAAGGAACGATCGTCCCTATGATCTATTTCTTGGCCTTCCTTTTGGAGGTTGATACTTGTTGCCCAATTGTGGAGGATTGTTTTCGCGAGGTGCCAACCACTTTCCAAGTTAGCTTATTTCCTTCTTTGACATGTTACCCTTGGGGTTCCTTGGTGGCAAGGAGTTGGGAAGATCGACGCCTTCCTTATTTGAAGGCGCAATCTTGCTGATATTCCTTTTGAGATCGTGGAATATCTTTGGAGGATCGTGGTTGGCTTTTTATAATGGTGGGCCTAAACGGGTCGGCCCAGATTATCGTTGGAAAGGCTTCTTGGGGCCAACGTGCAAAGCGTGGGACGGCCAACGCTCGGGTTGACTGCCTACGTGCGTGTCGGGGCGCCCTTATGAAAGGTGTTCGTCGTTAGCCTCCGAGATGGGCTTTGGGCCTGAGTGAGCCAAGCCCAATATTGTAGAAGAGCCCTTTTGGGCCCTTTGTATGGGGTGCAGACGGTCAACGTCCGAGTTGGCCGTCAGTGTTGGCCGCCTCGTGGAGAACAGAAAGCGGCCGGCGATCAATCGACGGGGTGGCTATATGAGAATAGGCCATCATCGCTGCTGTAAAGTTCTCTAGCGCCTAAATAAACTGGTCAACGCCGAGTTGGCCGTGCTAAGTAAATTGCCACAGGGACGGCCAACGCTAACGCTGATCGCCTTCTTGAGCCTTTCCTGTTTTCGGCCCATCTTTCCACCGGGCCGAAATGTTGGTGCTTTTAGGTTTCATTGACCTTCTTTGGATCAACCCATTATTGACGTACTCATCACAATAAAATTTATTTATTAATTATTATAATTTATTTATTTTTTATAAAATCAGTTAAATATAATTAATTTTTTATAAAAATATTAATAATATAACTATTTTAAATTTATTATATTAAAAAATTATAATTATAAAATTATTAACCATACTAAAAATATCTTAAATCTGGCGTGATAAGGAATTGCAACTCTAGCATTCTACTATGTTACCAGTCCCTAGAAAAGGCCTGCCACGCAGACCGAAGCGAAGGTTTGTGTCAACTTTTCAAGGACCAGGACACACATATGGGCTAGCTATGAATCTGCTCCCACGAGAAAGGACTTGTGATCATTCATCATCTTATCTGTCCTCGACATCTCGTCTCGTGAAGCAGGAGTTGAAGACTGTCAAAATTTTTCATTCTCGACCAATTCGGACCTTACAAATGTCTCGCAGGTTTTCCACGATTTCCAATTTAATGGGTCCCCATTTAATCAACATCTCCAATGAAATTTATCACCGTGTCCATGTTTTCTCTCTCCTCTGCCGCTGGTGTCCTCTGTCGCAACTTCATGTCCTGCCCGTCCATTTTTCCCTTCCAGTCTCCACCGATTTTCATCATCTGGCGCTGCCCTGCACCACAGCAGCAAATTTCCTAGTAGAGTTATTTCCGAGTATCATTCTCCGTTGGCATTGGCTTAAGTGAATGGTCGTGAAGCCTGTCATGATTTCAGCTCTTTGAGGCAATAAGTCGAACTGGTTGATGGCTTCTTTAAGTTCATTTCCTTTCACTATTGGAAAGAGTAGTAAGAATTCTTCCGTGTTTCAGAGGCCAAATTATCATGGACCAAGGTCACATTTTTTGGCAAATCGACTAAGCAAGCCTATGGGTTGTGTGAGTTTCAGGGATTCCATGCCTGGGGATTTCAAGGGTCTTATGCATGATAATCATGGAAGGTTATTTCTGTACAACGAGAGATTAGTTAGCCGTTGCATAAGATGTAGTTCTTGGAGCATCACGCGCCTGAGGGCGAAAGGTGAGGATTATACTGAAGCTGAAGAAGGAACGGAATCAGAGGATGCTCTTGAAGCCACGATTGAAAAGAGCAAGAAGGTTCTAGCTAAGCAGAGGGAATTACTTCGGCAGGTTATATTGCTTTCATGTATTGCTTAATGTGTTTATGGACGGCAAATTCAGTTCTTAGGTTACGCGTGTTTGATGATAATCTATTCTTTTCAATTGGGACATATGGTTGAAGGGTTTTATCTCATATTGCAACTATAATTTATTTATTTTATTTTTGGATTTTGATTTCCGTTTCCTTTTTCACACATTTACTGTCACCTAAAAGAATGCACACACTGGCTGTCCATTCCATACAATGGGAATTTTCTCACTCATATGTGTGAAAGTTTCTTTTTGCTCAGATACGAGTAAAATCGGGTCTGGCGAGGCTACATTTTTTATGGAAATGATTTTCTTCAACAGCAGCCGAGATATCAAGTAATATGTTCTGCTATTTGTAGCAATCTAACATGTAGCACTAAATTCTCCCGTAACTTCATATACTTTTACATTGTAGGAATTGAAGAGAATTCTTTTGCCAAACGTGATTTTTGTTTTTGTATTGATAATCCAATCTGGGTCATAATGTACTCTCATTCTCATAAGTATCAGATCAGTCAGACGGAGACAAAAGAGAAGTATCGGATCAGCCAGGCTTTAGATTCCAGAATTCGTTGGGTTTATAATATTAAACCCTTCCTTACTAAATTGACTTGTATATACACCAATTGATCATGCCGCACCAAAACCCAGCAGTAGCCAACTCCTCGTTAAAGTGTTAAAAAGTTTATGCCTTTAATTGCTTGCATTATCTTATGACAAAGATATGCTTCCTAATTAATACTTCTCTTCTTTATGGAGGGTATTAGATAAGCAAAGTCGGAGGTGGAGTAGGAGTGCAACTCAAGACCTCTCGCTGAGAAGGGACACTAAGTGACTTACGATCAATTACTATCCTTGTAAAGCTCCTGTTATATGCCCTGCAATTTTTATTTTCTTGTTTTTAATTTGTCCTGTTTCCCTTTTTGCGGTTTTCGGTTTTTGCCCCATGATGTGTTGCTGTTTTAGCTGGGCCCCATTATTTTGGTTCTTCATTGGGTTCCAACAGATTTAGTTGGATTGTGATGTTATATATTGGGTAATGGCTACAGTAATGAGAGGAAGAAAACATTTACTCTCTTAATCTCTCTCTCACCGTTACCCCTACCCCCCTTTCTCTGCTTCTCCCTCTCCCTCTCTCTCTATCCTTTCCCTGCTTTCTGCTTTTCCTTCTCTTATCTATTTCCCCTGCTGTCCTCCTCTGCCAGAAATCCTCTCTCCGCCTCAATCTCACCCTCTCGCTCTCCATTACCACATTTTGGCCATGGAGCACGTATCAAATGATGCTTTTATTGAGATAAAAGCAGAAGAGACAATGGCCGAAGAACAAACCCTCGATGCACTCGAAGCTTCCATCGCTGAGCTTGCTAGCACGATGAAAGACTTGCGACAGGCTACTGACTGACTTATCGCAAGCTCATCCACTATGGCTTCCACCACCACACAGATCCAACATTCCATGGATGAAATCCGTCAATCGCTCACAAGACTTGAGCGAAATACTCTTGCGCCGGCGAATCCTTCATTATTCGTGGTTCCGCCAATAGTTGTTGTTCATCCTCCCACGTTGCTCTCAACTACTAATTTGTTCATGGAGCCTTCGAGCGTAAGTCCACAACTGTCTCCTCAAACTCCAACCCAAACCTCTCTCAGAACGTCACCAACTCCACTAGACGCCACCACCGTTTTTTATCTTCCCTTACCTCAACCAAAAATTGATTCCTTCGTCGCGTCCGTACAACCACCTGCTGCTCAAACCTCTCCCTCCGTTTCTACCAGAACACAGATTCTGCACTCCCTCGCTGACATTCTTCCTTCCATGAACCAAATCGACCAACAACCCCCTGTTTTTCCTTTGCATACAACCCCCTCACTGCCTCCCAATCCCATCTTTGATACTTTACCTCAACCTCCATCACAAATCCTACGATCAGCAAACTTCCCTTTTCTTCCAACTCCTTCACCAATCATGACTTCACCCCTTGCCAAAATTCCCACTCGTACTTGTCCAAATGTTGAAGAAATTATAGACTCCGGGGACTTGTTCGACGATTTCTTCCTGACCGATAAGGACCAGAACAAAGCTCCTATACTTGTTCCTATCCAAACGGTGCAAGAGTTGAACAACTCGGTGAGTATTTGATCTCTAACATCTGATTTCTCTTATATGACTACTGTGGATACTATCGGAGACAGTACCTATGAGAGGGATGGTACTATCACGCATGTGAAGCAGCCTAAGGTGTTGCAATTCAAGCTTATTTTGTATGACTTCCTTTTGTTATTCAAGTATCAAAGAAGAAAAGGTAACTCTCTTTTGCATGATTCCTCTACGTCTGGACAACCGGCTTTCCTCCGGTGGGCATTTTAAATTTTGGATAAATTTCTACTGGAGTTTGGTCACTATCCTGTTGTTGGATCCAAGAAAGATAACCGCCATTTGATTTTGATTGTTCCTTGCATAAGTATTCCTTCTAGTGACATGAAGTTTGGAGAGATTGACCAGAAGGTACTTCAATACGTCACCTGGGGTGCCAAGATTGTTTTGAATTTCATGACTGCCATGTGTGGTGCTATGGTTGCACAGGACAAGGCTATGGCCTACGTTGGTCAGCTCCTCTCCACTCCTACTCAAGATTCCAGTCACCTGGAAGATTACCAATTGGTGGAGCTAGCAACTCTTGGCAAGAAGAGGATTCCTGAACGAGTTGAACATGACAGAGGAGCCAGTGCTACAAGGTTTCTTGAGGTTATGCTCGATGTTTCCTACCTCACATGCTTCGAGTTCTTACGGGCTCCTGGTTTCTCAGAACCTGTGCCTGACCGATTCTTCACTGTTTTCCATGAGCAAGGAAGCCCTATGATCTTTCAGAATCTTTGTGGAATTGCTGTGCAACTCTCCACCAATGAAGGGGCCTGTGACTTGGTGGTACACAATTCCCTTGTGTTTTTCATTCACAATAGTATAATGTTTCCAGATATTAAACCCAAGACCCACATCCAAGACAATTAGAGGATCGTTGTTTTCTTTTCTCACCATCCTGACAGCCTGCACATGTTTACTCTTCTCTTTGTTGCTGTGGGATCTTCACAAGACTACAAGCATATGGAGGATAATCTGTTTTGTTGGATATTCCAAGATATTGTAAGTGTAGGTCTGGAAGAAAGTGCTATGCCTGGTGGTGCAGTTGTAATTGTTTTGCTGGAAGAAATGGGAACCACCGTCTTGTGCAAGGGATCCTTCCAACGAGGGATTCACACTGTGGAGATGGATGTGATGAAGGGAAAGATGCATTCACTCCTTAAGTCTCATGGAAAATTGTTTGGGTTATCTACTGTGCTCAGGCATTTAAGGGAGCTATTTCTCTTAGATCTTATTAATTATATGATAGCTAATTGTGGAACTAATGTTCTTTTTTGAGAGTTTCCCTCACCTTGGATTACTCTTCTTCGGTGGGCTAATACAAACCAACACCCATTTAGGGGTTTCGCACCCACGTTAGCAGAAGGGGAGGGTTGCCTCGAGATCTTAGAGATCTGGCTTGGAGCTGGAGCTGGAGCTTCTCAACCAGCTCCGTGAGGAGGCCCGGTTAGAGGCAAGCTATAATGATCATGCAGGATTTGTGGAACTACTCCGGGGTCCTGATTTCATTCTACCCTAGGCGTCGGTGCATGCTCTTGTCATAGTACACTATAGAGGATTCAAAGAGGTGGTTGATATGTTATGGAGGTATGGCTTGGATGCAAACTCTACTGATTATGTGCTACTGCAATCAAATACACCTTCTCTTTATACAAATGTGAACTATAGTGTACTTGTTGCTGCCACTATTGATTTCTTGATGCTCGAGACTGCCCTAGAGATGGAACAAATATCATTGTGCCTGTAGATTATGGACAAGGACTCCAAGATCTCCGCTCTCTTCCCGATCCTCATTCCATGGACACCATTCAAACCGAGAACACTTCAGAAAAGCTGGCAGAAGACTACTAAGGTTAAACGACGCATGCATGACATTGGTAAATATGCAGTCGCGATTGCTGTGGGCTTGAGTCTTGTTGGTGCTGGCTTGCTTCTGGAGATGGACAGCAGCTCTACCGGAGGGTCTTGTGCCCAGCATGGCGCAGTACGATGTGGAAACTTGGCAGCAATGAGGTTGTTAATGAGTACAGACGGTGACGTCTATGTCCTTGACGGAGACGATAGCACACCGCTCTTGCTAGCAGCAAGAGGTGACCATGGGCGGGTTTGTGAGCTCTTCAATGTGCGTGGCGCTCGATGCGATACTGAGAATTCAAAAGAGGAAATTGCTTTTCTGCTTGCAAGGCACTCTGGAGGGCGGAGAAGCTACGATGAATGCATGATTTTGGACGAGCTTTCGCTGAAGTGGGAGTTTGTTGGTTTAACAGTGGCAACATTTCACCAAGCTTTTCTTTCGTTCAACCTTGAAGACAAGGTTTTTGATAGGGGCGGCAATGTTACATACCCTGCAATTTTCATTTTCTTGTTTTTAATTTGTCCGGTTTCCCCTTTTGTGGTTTTCGATTTTTGCCCCATGATGTGTTGCTGTTTTAGTCGGGCCCCACTACTTTGGTTCTTCATTGGGTTCCAACAGATTTAGTTGGATTGTGATGTTATATATTGGGTAATGGCTATAGTAATGAGAGGAAGAAAACATTTACTCTCTTAATCTCTCTCTCACCATCACCCCTGCACCCCTTTCTTTGCTTCTCCCTCTCCCTCTCTCTGTCCTTTCCTTGCTTTCTGCTTTTCACTTTCTTTTGCTTTTCCTTCTATTCTTTGTTTCCCCTGCTGCCCTCCTTCGCCAGAACTCCCCTCTCCACCTCAATCTCACTCTCTCACCCTCCATTACCACGATTTGGCCATGGAGCACGTATCAGCTCCACAGAGGTTTTAGTTTTGCATGTGCTAAAATTCATGCTTGGGAATAAAGATGCCTAGCATTATAAAGAGCTATGATTTTCTCTTGTGGAATATATATAAATTTTCTATACAACTCTTGTGGAATTTGGGTACCCTGAATGAGGATGGATGGAGTGTGTTTTCTATTATTTGTTCCTATGGGATTTGACATTGCTTTAGTGTAACGAAAGGGATTTAGAGTGTTGTTGAAGCTGCATATACAGTGACATTTTTTTCCCTAGAGGTTTTTGTGATAAGGACTCAAAAAGTGTTGAATGAAGAAGTTTTGAGCATGTGGAGAGGTTGGTTTGGTGACTCTAGGTACTAGGTTAAGCATGTGGAGATTGGTGTATCGTAGATATTAGGTCCATTTTGCTTCAGCATGTACAGTCCTATGTCTCTCATGTAAGGGCCCAGTTTCGAATTTTATGAATATATGCTAATTATGTTAAAAACCCAGAGACCAAAAGATCACACTAGGACACAGCAGTAACACGAAAAATTTTTCAATGGACCGGTTAACAACCGAATCAATTTCGGCTGATCCGAAGACAGCCCGGTTATGGAAATTTCGACCAAATGGCAGTCAAATTAATTTTGGAGTGACAGGAAGCTGGCTGGTTACAAAATTCTCAACCGATTAGCAACCAAAACATCTCCGGTTGATTAGGAAGCAGTTGGGACAGCAGCGGCAAGGTAAGGACAGTAGAAAATTTTAAATTTCAGCAACACCACATGTAAAATAACTGAACAGCAGCTTATATATATATTTATATGTGTATATTTCAGTCCATAGGCAACTCGGCCAGCAGTGTACTAGCAAGTTACAGCTGATATAATTCAGCAAGAGGGGCACGGGCAGCTGTATATTTAGAGGATAATTTAGCAGCAGCAGTTTGGGCAACTACATATATAATAAATCAGCAAGAAGGGCAGCATCCTCAGTGGCACAGCTGCTCGTACACTTTGCCAAATTAAATCTAAGGGAAGCAGCTTACAAGCTGCTGAAGTGAGCAGCAGCAGCAGCCAAGTTTGGCACGGCAGCTTGACAGCAGCAGCAGCCGAAATTCCAAAGGAGAAAAGTGATGACACAGGCAGCACAACATCAGCCATCTTCAGCCAATAAATCAGCAATACAAGGCAGCATAATTAGGAGCCAAATTAGGTGATGATTCAGTGCTAAACTAGGACACTTGCTGAAATTAGAAGCTGATAAGGAATTTGCTGGCAAAGGAGTGCTGATTCAGCCATTTCCTAATTTTCTATAAAGAGAAACGTGAGGGAAGGATAGAGCAAAAGAAAAAAGAAGAGAAGAGAGAGGGAAGGGCTGAGAGACAGCAGAAGGTGAGAGGAAGGAGGAAAATTCAGCAACTGGTACTCACTTGGCAAGTGACCCTAAGCTTCCTTCTTTTGTTAAAATTTTCTTGCTGATTTCTTGAAAGTATTAATTAATCCAAGACTTAAATTCCCTAGTTTATTATCTTACCATTGCCACAGTATCATTTTATAGTATGAAGAAATTCGAATTTCAGTGGAAAATGGGGCTGCTGGACACCAGGTGTTGAATCTGAAATTCAACAACTTGGTGGACCAGCTACCGGAATTAGGTCGGACCGGCCCCAATTTGGCTGAACCGGCAACCAAGCCAACCAAGATATATTGTTCCAATGTTAAACTATTAATCTGTAAACCGGCTGGAAAAATTATCCTGAACCTGTCCCTGAACCGGGTCCCCAAACCTGAGACAGAATCAGCAAACTTATTCTTGCTGATGCAAAAATTGCAGCTCATGAAAATGGGCTGAACCAGACCCCAAATTGGCTGAACCGGCAGCCAGAGTAGCTCAAGTATGTTAAGAAAATATTGAAGTATCAATTTGAAAATTAGGCCTTGACCGGCCACTAAACCGGGCCTCAAACTAGCAACTGATCCTGCTCCAACATCCAAGCTGATGCAGAACCTGGCAGCCTAGGGAAAATGAGCTAAACTCGCCCTGAACCAGTTGAGCCAGCAACCAGTCTGGCCAAATCATCAACTACAAAGACTAAACTATCAACCTGTGAACCGGTTGCCAAAATTACGCTGAACTGGTCATTGAATCGGGCTCCTGAACAATAACAGATTTAACTGAACAGTATCCATGCTGATGCTGAACTTGTGGCTACTGAACCACGCCTGAACCGGGCCCTAAACTTGCTAAACCGGCAGCCATATTATCCTAAGTGTTTTGAAGTAATGTTGAAGTGTCGACCTATAAATTTAGACTTGAAATTATCACCAAACCTAACCCATATACAGCAACAGAACCAGCTAGTATCCATGTTGATGCTGAACCTGACAGTTTAGGAAAAACAGACTGAACTGGTCTTAAACTAGTTGAACCAGTAGTCAACCTGGTCAAGTCATTAAGTACTAAGACTGAACTATCAACCTGTAAATCGGTGGCTAAAAATACCTAGAGCCAACCACTGAACCGGACCCTCAAACTAGTAACAGAATCAGCCTAAGCATCTTGTTGATGCTGGAAATTACAGCTTATGGAAATAAGTTGAACTGGCCCTTAAACCGGCCAAACCAGTAGCCAAATTAACTTAAATATGTTAAGATAATATTAAAGTATCAATATGTAAAATTTGGCCGGAATTAGCCACCAAACCGACCCTAAACTGGCCACCAGACCAACTGAACCCTCTTGTTGCTAATGTTAAATTTTGGATTGCATAAACCGGTTGATGAACTGGCCCTGAACCGACCATCAAACTGAAAAATCCTTGCTATTGCAAGATTTTAGCCTGCGAGAATCAACCTGAACCGAGCGGCCGAATTGGTTAAGATATTAGCCTGAACCGACCCTCCTCTAAGCCGGTTGAAGCATCAATTGTTGATGCCAAATTTAGTCTATAAAATTTGTTGGACCAGCCCCTGAACTGCCAAAGCAACAATAAATTTTAAGTTATAAAAATAGTCTGAGCCGGTCACTAAATTGAAACTTGAATCAATAGCCAAACCGGTTAAATACACATTATATGGATTTTGAATTTTTAGCATATGCATAAGTTGTTTTGAGACCATAATACATCTGAAATCTCGATATATGAAGACTCTGTCATTTTACTGCAATTGGGATATTTAAATGTTAAGTTTAAGTCCTATTTATGAAAATAGATGGAAGCTCTATACAATGTTAAGAAATGTGATTATTTTCTTCCAGAGTGAAGAAAATTCAGAATAAGAGTCAATATAGAGTTTTTATTCTGAAAAGAAGTAAGAAATTAGACCAAGGATTAATCAACAGATAGTATATTCTGGTATGTCTAAATATATTATAGTGGAAGATCATTGTTTGATTCTATATCGCTATGCGATTTTGACCCCGTCTACTGGGATTATAGGTAGTATCACCTACCTCGAGGTGTAAAAGGAGGTTAGGCCTTAGATTGTGTGGATTGAACACAATCCACCCACCTTGGGGTGTAAGATGAGGTTAGGCCTTTGATTGTGTGGATCAAATACAATTCTAATTTTGATCGACTGCTCCTTTGGCTAATAAGGCCTACTGGCCCTAGTCTTTAAAGAAAAATAATAAAAGGAGGATTTCAGCATGGTTTGAAGGAAAGAATAAGAAACGATTAAGACAAGTAATCAAAAAGAAGTGTGCATAAGTATTCTGATCATATTTTAAATTGTCATATTCTATGTTGATCTCTATCCGTATTATTATGTTTTAAATGAAATGAATGCATGTTCTTTATTATATATTGTACCTTGGTGAGTATTTGGCTCATTCCCTTACTGTTTTACTAACCCTTCAAATGACCTGCAAGAGTTCTTGTCTGATGAGTAAGAGTGAAGAGTGAAGGACGTAGAATATGCTTTTGAAGATGTAATTTTGTTAACATGTGCTGTAGTTAGTTTTAATTTATAGCTGACTTTGGATGTAAACAATACAATATAAAAGTATTCGGATGAATTTTGTAAGTTGTATATAAATATATGCTGACTTTGTTTTCAATCGACAATTGTGGTTTACTATTTCTGCGAAATTATGTATGATTGATTTAGTTGGAATCTTTCCTTATCATAGAGTTGACATTACGTTGTTGTTGGATGAATGTCAAAGTCACCAATGATGTGACAATATATTTGGATCCTGTGTATGTTAAAAAAATTATAATCAAGTAATTACAGAAAAAGTTTACTTCCCTTTATGATATTGATGAATACGATTTGAATAAGGTTCATGATGGGTTAAGACATGTCTCATCTCATATGTAGCTGCTGAGAGAATGGACCGAGTGAAAAGACAGAAATGCACCTAAGAAGTCAAGAATCTGTGATAAGACATCAATGAGTTGTCATGTTTGATTCTTATTCTGGATTGAAATGCTGTACTTTATTGATCTCTAATGTTTGGCATTAAAATAACAGAAAAGGGATAGAAATTTGAGATTTTGGTTATGTTGGATTACAAGCCTCGTAGGATGAAGTATGAACCTATAATGAGTTGTCTAATTTTTGTATAGTGTTGTCACAGGCGGCAAGCTAAGGCTCTATGACTTCATATTGCCCAAGGCGCTAAGTGTTACACGGGATGTTTGCCAAAGACAAGTGAAGCTAATTGAAATATAAATTTATATCTACAAGACCATGTAGAAAAATATTAATCATTACGAAACAATTAAAAATAACAATAAATATACTAATACAAAATAAGTATTACATCATGACATGCACGTGATTAGCAAAAAACACTTGTCTACAATATGTATCATAGTACATGTATAATCAAAGATACTCTAATTCTAATCATTATCAAAATTCACCACATATTCCTCATCAGTGTTATCTTCATCAAATAATCTCCAATGAAATTCATTACAGGATTTGTAGCCATCAATTTCTTTCACCGTTTCCTCTAAATCAGCCTCTTCCTCCTCTACTTTTATTATTTTAAAACTCAAAGGCTTTGCATCTGCTGTCTAGAATTTTAAGCCTTTGCCTTTGTTCAAGATTTGTTGTTCACAACCTCAACCAACAACGAAGATAATAAAGATGATAATTTTGTGTGGTGCAAATGAAATGGTAGAGGAAGATGGATTGAGTCATGCGGATTGTGGTAATTGATGAAAAGGTAAATGCATTTTAAAAATACATGAAACTGTAAATTTTTAAAAGGTTTGAGATATTTTAGAAAAACAAAAAAATGTATTTAGAAAAAATGAAAGCACCTGAGCACCCGGTTTTCTTGTTTTTGGTGCTCTCCCCTGAGAACGCCTTGCCATGTCACTTGGCTTTGCCTTGCCCCACCCGAGCGCCTAGGTGAGCATCTAGATTGCCTTTGAGAGCATTGTTTTTGTATAGTACTGATAGTGGTTAAGAAAATATGTAGCACTTTATTAATGGATGTAAAGATACTTCAATTATATTGCGGCCCTATGTTGCACCCATGTATACTATGTTTGATGAAATGAGGTGCTTAAATTTACATTGACCAACCAAAGAACAAAAATAACTCAAGACATATTTCATGAGAACTTTTTTCATTAATCTTAACTCTAGTATATGAAGGCAAACATTGGCGCTACAGCAAGATTGGTTCGTTGTGACTTGGATAAAACGAGTTTAAAGGAAACGACTTTCCTATATTGCAAGAGTAAGACTAGTCCATTGGATCCTAATTGTCTGTCCGTTGGTTTGTTGTAACATAGTTCGTTGTAACTATTTTTCTACTTCTCTGATTGTCTGTAGATCAAACCTCGTTTACTTCTTGTCATGATTTTGATGAATTTATTCTACTGCTATTGGATTGTTTGGATCCTGTATCTTAGCGAATGTCGTGTTGCTCATCTAATGTGTTTTTCCGAAATAAGCATTAGGATATATACTTATAATCAGATCTTTTGTCTTTTTACAGATTGCTGAAAGAAAGAAGTTGGTTTCCTCTATAAAAAGTAGTATTATCAACCCAATGGAGGTTGAACTTTCATCCAAAGAGAACAAAAAATCTTCTTCTAATCTCAATCTAGGCTCAAGTAGTAAAGAAGCTATTCCTGAAGAGTATGTGAGTGGCACCCTTTCCAACAGAAATGTCAATTCAATTCCAAGTGTGACACCAGAAAATTCAACTTCTGATTCTGGCGAATGGGAAAGAAAAGCCATGAGAGGCTCATCACTCCCAAAGGTCTCCTTGCTTAGAGATTCCTCAAAGCAGATTGGAAAGATAACTAAGACACCAGAAAGTGTACCCTTATATTTTGATAGAAATTTAGCTGATGGGAAAAAGGAGCCTACGGAAAGCTTATGGCATGAAAAGAATGCATTGGATAAGTCACCTGAAAAAACTGAAGAGGTGAATACACTACCAGCTTTCCTGTCAAAGAATGCAAAATTTTCTGTCCCTGAAGAAGTAGAAGATCAATACTTGGAAGAATCCGTCTCCAATGAGGTAAATGATGAGGCACATGATTCTAAACAAGATGATAAGAAGCCTCCTCCAGCTGGGATTAATGTGATGAATGTCATCTTGATTGCAGCAGAATGTGCTCCTTGGTCTAAAACAGGTATTTTTCAATTAACCCATGAGAAGTTCCATATAAGAAAGGATCCTGCCAATTGATGATGCTCTGCATGTTCATTTCTAGAATTTTTAAATGCTTTCTGTTTTTCATTTTGCATTTTTTTTTACTGTAGTTGTCAATAAATCCCCAGTTATTTTGAATATTGTTTTTTCCACAAAAGAAAATATTTTAGATGGTGGGGACAAAAAATTCATACAAGTCCAATGCTGGGACAATGCTTTTTTTTTTTTTTTTAGGTCAACTTAGGTTATCTTTTCAAAGGGTATTTGGTTGATATTTGTGATCTTCCTTGTTTACACGAGGAAATAAAATGATCAGGGTGGTGGCTGGAATTTCCGTATTCTGAATTATTTGTCCATGGCTATTTGCTTGATATGTGATCTTCTTGAGAAAAAAAGATGATGAGGGTGCTCCACAGAGGATTTACATATTCTGAATTTAGTTGACATATGCACCGTTGTTAGTGCGTTAATGTCAAAATCATAATCGGAAAGGTAAAAGTCAAAAAGTTTAGATTATTAGGTATAGGCAGTGCATGCTTCTGGCCCTGAAAACATATAAAGGGCTATGTAATTTTGATTAATGCTAAAGTTTGGTTGTTCTATTAATCAATTTCGGAACTGCTGTGTCATACTTAATACTGCTTGGCAAGAGTGCTCTATTTGTCTAGCTTCTGTTTGAAAGTGTGATTTTGGTATGTCATCTTAGGTGGACTGGGTGATGTTGCTGGGGCTTTGCCAAAGGCTTTGGCTAGGCGTGGACATAGAGTAATGGTAAGTCTAAAGTCTTTTCTTACAAATGATTCCTTTACTTTTGCTCAATATTCAACCAGCCCTAGTCAGATGGATAAAAACAAACACATAGCTTTTCAATCTGTAAAATTAGATATGATTAACTGAATGTCAAATTGTATTTTCTTCTTCTGATTTCTTTATGCATTATAGGGCTTTGCATTTTCTGACCTCTAAACTAATACTTCTTTTATCTTTCATTTTTTAAAAATATAAATGCCACCGAGGGGAAGTAAGGAAACATAAGAAAGCTGAAACATCTGGTAACTAACATTGAACAATTTTCTTCCATCTTATTTAATATTGGACTTGACTTTTCCAAGTTTCAGGATGGAGTCTAATGATATCAAGATCATCTATTTCTTTCAAAATGCTTAGCACATAGACTGTGATATGCACCCGCGCATGCTTTTTGTATGTTATTTATATCTATGGGCAAGATCCTTTCAAATCTGTTGTACGACCTGTAAAACTTGCATCACTCAATAACTTCTTTTTGGCCATTCAATATCTACCCTATCCATACGGTGGTTAAATTGGCTTCTCTTTTCTCTTTTGGGGGAAATTGTAGATTGTAGCACCTCGATATGGTAATTATGCTGATGGTCAAGATACAGGTGTCAGGAAGAGGTACCAGGTAAATGGCCAGGTAAATGACTTTTGTTGTGTTTGTCAAGTTCTTGTTGAGTTCTAACTTGACAGTGAAAGGACTTGGAATTGTGACAATGCTCTATTTTGCAGGACATTGAAGTATGCTACTTCCAAGCATACATTGATGGTGTGGATTTTGTATTCATTGATAGCTGTGTTTTCCGTGGCATTGAGAAAAATATATACGGAGGCAACTGGCTGGTAATACATATGTGGAAAGTATTATGTAACAGAATTTTGAATTACATTTTGAAACACTATGCACACAGTTTTCATGAAGCTATTCACCACAATAGAAAAATATCAATAAGCCTAACATCCTAGAATATATTGATTTATTTGGTGAATATATACACAAATCCCAGAAAGAAAATATCTTCCTGTATTCATAAGAAGCCTTCCAGCATTTCTTCTGGATCTTCAAATATCTTTACTTATCAGCCCATCTCCCAAATCTTCCAACAACACGCAATCTTTTGCCATTGTTTAATTCTTAGATTTTCCGGTTGTGATGTGATTGAAATAAACTTTTGAGCTGCTATCGGTGATGTATGATTGAGTTGCCATCATTTTTAGCTTCTAACATTTAGTCTTGTTGTCTTGCACAACCTTTCCAATTTATATTGTGATTCTTTCTGCAGGACATCCTGAAACGTATGGTTTTGTTCTGCAAGGCTGCTGTTGAGGTATAATTTCATATTTGGTTCTCTTTCGGTTTCTTCTCCTCTAAGGACAAATGAAATCATGAAAGTGTTACATATCTCAGAGTTATGGTCAATAAACCAGAGAATATGTTTCGGAAAGTTGAGTCGACTTAGACCCATTAACCTTGAGGAATTTATGTGAATTAAGAGCCTCAGCTTGTTCCTTGTAGTTCAAGTCAAACTGCAATTTGATAAAGGAAAACACTACAAGATACTAGGCAAGCTTTGGGAGTTAGAAACATGCAAGATTTAACCTTGATGCAGTGATGATGGGCTTTAGTGAAACTTTGTATGTGATTGTTGTAAATACTGTGAAAATCCTTGAATATGAAAATACCTAGTGCAGAATACGAATGGCCAAACAAGTATGTGATGTGAAGAGATGGGGGCAATAAATATAGAAGTAAGGAGAATAAAAAAAAAATGAGAGAGATCAGAATGGCTGCTACCGGGTCGGTGAAGGGCAACTTTTGCTAGCAAAACTTACCTAGTTCAAGTCTCAACAAAAGAGGCACCCAAAAAAACTAAATGAAAGAAGATCTTGATTTTATAATGGTTCTGCACAATCACTCTATCCACTACCCAAGGTTTGTTTTTTGGTACTTATAATCATTTATGGTACGGCTGGACAAGAGGCCAATGAACATGCTAAGTTAGATATCACCTGAAAAAGTATTTGGTCCACTTGAGTTCCTATATCAAACCTCTTATGTGGGGATGGAAGTTCATTTGTTCCGTGCAGAAAACTTTTGTTTTACCTCAGTCAGCAGCTACCCTTAATCTTGAATCAAGATGCTTCTGAGTGCAACATTGGGCAATTTAGTCCTTTTTGGTGTTAATTAAGCCTTTGATGAATACTTCAAACCGTTACTCAAAACATTCCAAGAAACTCCTAATAATTGTGTTCATCACAGTTCCTCTCTTCATTTGTCACTGATTCAATTTCGTAAGACATTATTGAGCAGAAGAATTTTCTTTTTCAAAGAGAAAGAAGCCAGAAAGTTTATGATTTGGATGCCATTGCAATCGACCATGACTGCCACCACTTCCACCCGTCCATCCAACCAGTCCTCCTCCCAAGGAGTTGAACAGAAGAATTGGTGAACGCAAGGAGACAAAACAGAAAGACAGAGTAATGGGAAGAATCCTACTGCTAACTCGAATCATTAATAGATAAATGAACTGTTTGCTAGAGTATTTCAGAATTGTGTGAGTAATATGGGATGCTTAATACCTTGCAAAATCTTCATAAAAGAGGCCTAGAAAGTAATGAAGTTTCATTAATACCACACGAAATCTTCATACAAGAGGCCTAGAAAGTGATGAAGTTTCATCATTTCAGGTTCCTTGGCATGTTCCTTGTGGCGGGGTCTGCTATGGAGATGGGAATTTGGTTTTTATTGCTAACGATTGGCATACTGCATTGCTACCCGTATATCTGAAAGCATATTATCGGGACCATGGATTGATGCAATATACAAGATCAGTTCTTGTTATCCACAACATCGCTCATCAGGTAAGTCCTCTGACAACTGTAGTGTTCATCATAAACATGCAGAACTGGTTTTCCAGAGTTCCCAAGTGGGACAGATTGATTGGCCGCTCTCCTATCTTGCAAGATATTGTTGGAATAACTTTGACAAACTTATTAAAACTGATCTGGAATTTGTTCTATGCATATAGCACTATTTTCCATATGTAGTGCTTCCTTTGTCCTAAAAAGTAATTTTCTTTCTCTTGTCCTGTCACTATTATCTTGTATAATTTAGTAATCCAATACTTCCCTTCAAAAAAATGTTTACATGGAAGAATGCTTAAGATGGGTTTTCCCCCATGACTGTAGGGGCAAATAAGAGAAAATACTTTTTTTTCTCCAAATCGGGGGCTTTTTCCACACTCTTTTGGATGTTTCTTCCCTCATTTTTGTCCTATTTTTAGAGAAAAATGAGGGGAGGAGAAGACTGAGTAGCCCGTTTTCATAGGATAATAATTTTCACTGGTCATCCGTGCTACATTTGCCTAGCACATCTTGTGTTATGTAAATAAATTTATCTTTTCTCAATACCCAAAAGTAAGTAGGGACACAAAATTTTGGAAAAAGCACTATTCACTATAGAAGATTGAGTTTAAGAATATAGAGCACCTCTCCAACATTTACTCCCACAAGCTCTTCCATGGAGCTCTCCAGACTAGCAATTCGCTGGGTTACACAACTTCTTTGAGCTTGTTAGAGTTTGTCCCAAATGAGAGAATATCATCCCTTTATATAGTAATGTCACCTCTTCAATTGATGTTTAGGATCATCTTTTCATTATCCACTATGGATTCCTGGGATCCACTTTTTATAATAGTTTTTACAAATATTCCACTCAAGAATATTCTACAACCTCAAACACCCTCCCACTCAAAAATATTTTAAAGTGCATGTCTTTTCCCTTTTCTATAATTCTATAGGCTATTCTAAAACTGTCTTGAATCTCCTAAACAATTATCTACCTTACATTATACATCTTTATACAACTAAGTTGTCTATGCTGGCATCTTCGAGTAATTGGTTGATAAAAAAGCACTGTAATTGATGGCTTATATTCATGGATGAAAATATTGATATCGGTATTAATATCTATATCAGTTGGGGTCATAATTGAATTAGACATATTAGATAATAAATAGAGTATTGGACAATACTTATCGGAATTGGACAGTACATATTGATATTTGACATATTGGAAACAAAAGACTATCTACAAATCAAAATCTAATAAGGAATTTCGGTCGATATGTTAGTAAAATATTAGATTTATCGCCGATAGAACTACGTATCACGATTTTTTTTATAGTATTAGTCAATGTTCATTGGCAGGTATATTAGATATCAGTCAAATTTTCATTCCATACTTGCATCATCGCATGTGGAGATTTCTCATAATAGACCATGGTTTCTTTTTAAGAGGGAGAATTCTGTGTTTTTGCCGAATCTTTCTATTACTAAGCACAAGTTGGTGCCATTTAGATGTCTTTTGATTCTTCACAGATGCATAGGATCCATTTATCAGGGAGGAGAAAGCCTTTGACGAGGTGGGGCCTAACTTTAGGGGAACATAAGCAAGGAAAATCCTCTCTCTCCAAAGAGGATGTTTACTCTATCTACACCTTGTTCCCTTTGTGAAAGCATAGTAGCTAATCATAGGTGTCTCCGCAGGACAGATCACCTTCTAATATGCAATGAACAAAACTGTACTTGAAGAATGAGATAGACATGACCAGCTTAAAAGCCATCTCATTAATTAATGACAGCTACAATAGAGAAGAGAAAGTATACGCTTTTGAAATCAAAAGAATTATCATCCTCAATGATTTATGCACTTGTGGTTAAGCCATCTCATTAATAATGACAGCTATACTAGAGAAGAAAGTATACACTTTTGAAATCAAAGAAATTGTTATCCTCAATGATTTATGCACTTGTGGTTAAGCCATCTCATTATCTTACTGGGAATTATTTCTTACAATGCAACAGTACTCAAAACCTATTTTGTATTCAGCACATGCTACATGAAACTTGTCTATGAAGTTGTTGTCAAGTCTAAATAGACTTCCTTATCAGGTTTGACTGATTAAGCATGGTCTAAGATGCTCATATCCATCGAAGGGTAATGAGAAATACTTGATGTGAGATTATCAACTTGATTTTACCCATTGTTTTTAGCCTATGTCCAAGATGAAGTTTAAACCGGTTGAAGAAGTCTTAGTGGAAACTGATTTTGATGGGTTTTTAAAAAGAGTTATGTGGCTTAAAATCTCTCGCTATCCCAAGTTAGAGTAAAAACTCTGTGCTTGTGTCGTTCAGCGTCATATGAGAGCTTCTCCAATCATATACTATTGGTTCAACCAATGTCATAAAAGAGGACATGTTCCCTCTTTTAAATCTCCAAGTGCCAAATCTTTTAGAAGTGCATGATTCAGTTGGTCCCTTTTCTATTTGTGAAACTTGTTAGAATATATATGCCTCCAATAGAGGCAAGTTCCATTATGACATAATTTATGATTTGAATTGTGTCCTAGGAGTTACAAATTTTAAGCTTTATTTGGCCTTGCGGTGAACAGCCGGTTTCATCATAATGTTAAGATTGAGCATTAATTGGGCACCACTACCATCCCAATCAAATAATTGCCCAATCACTTAAAATCTCGTGTGAAAACGTAGTTTGTTTATGTGTGGTTAGAAAGATTCATGCATGAAATATAAAATTAGATCCAATAAAAACTTAATATCATTCCCCATTCTAAGCAGTAGCATACTTTTAAGAAGCATAATCCTTGTCTTCTCTTCTTCTTCTTCTTCTATTTGTTGGAAGGATTGCTGGCTTTCTCTCCGACAAACTATAAAATGTTATAGCAAGTGGCTTTTGCTATGATTTACCTTAAATCAAAGTTTTTAATACCAATTACAAACATCTCAACATCAGTGTTGTTAAAGGAACAAGTCTGCATGCCTGATTGAAGTGAGGTGCTTAATCTTTAAATATATATATATATAGAACATTCTTGCAGTGAATTTCATTTGTTAAAGTTAAAAAAGAAATAAAAAATACTAAAAAATATTTCTGGCAGAAATCATAAACTTATAATTCGACTAATAAAAATATACAAATACCAATAAATAGCCCTAGGGGCATCTATCATTGAAGGTGCACACTATTTCTCAATTTAGGGTGATATGCCTGCTCATTTACTCCAATAAGTTTAGATATAGAATCTGTTATCAAATAATCATCCTTATATGAAAATTTGTTATCCTCATCATAGTTTTCGTTCACTCTTCTACCCAGTAATTCATTATTTTCATTAATTTTAATTTTATAAATACCAAGATGGTATTAGAAGTATCAATTAAATATAATGGTTAATTTGAAAATAAATTTTAATATTTTTTTGGAAAAGAAAATTGAAGTGATCAAGGCTGGCACCTAGTCTTGCCTAGGTATGTTAAGGTGCTAGGATTTGGGCCCCAAGCCTAGGTACACATTTAACAACACTGCTTGACACCTTATCTTCAGTATCTTTACAAGGTCTGCTTGTGTTTTGAGTATGCCAAGCCGTGTTATCGTGTGCTAGGAAAAATGCATTACCTTTCTGTAGTTTTGCATAAGTAAATTCTTTTCTTTCTCAACTTTAGAAGACCCAGTAATCTATCTGTTTCACATCCAGGGTCGTGGTCCAATTGATGATTTTTCCCTCGTGGGTCTACCAGAACACTACCTCGACTTCTTCCGATTATATGATCCCGTTGGAGGAGAGCATTTCAATATCTTTGCTGCCGGTTTGAAAGCTGCAGATCGTGTGGTCACTGTCAGTCACGGGTATGCCTGGGAACTGAAAACTCGCGAGGGTGGTTGGGGTCTGCACGAAATCATTAACGACAACGACTGGAAGCTTAGTGGCATTGTGAATGGGATAGACACGAAAGATTGGAATCCGCAGCACGATGTTTACTTAAAATCCGACACCTACACTAACTACTCACTCGAGACACTTCAGCCTGGCAAAGCCCAGTGTAAGGAAGCATTACAGAAGGAGCTTGGCTTGCCTGTTCGCAGTGATGTTCCATTAATAGGCTTCATCGGGCGACTAGATGACCAAAAAGGTGTCGATCTCATAGCAGAAGCAGTTCCTTGGATGATGGGTCAAGACGTGCAGCTTGTCATGCTGGGCACTGGAAGACCCGATCTAGAACAGATGCTCAGGCAGTTTCAGAATCAATACGGTGACAAAGTAAGGGGATGGGTTGGTTTTTCAGTAAAGATGGCTCACCGGATTACTGCTGGGGCAGATATTTTGCTCATGCCCTCTAGATTTGAACCCTGTGGATTGAACCAGCTTTATGCAATGAGCTATGGCACAATTCCCGTCGTTCACGCTGTTGGTGGACTGAGAGATACCGTGAAACCTTTCGATCCATATAACGAGACTGGTTTTGGGTGGACATTTGATAGGGCTGAGTCGGGTAAGTTGATACACTCCTTGGGGAACTGCTTGCTGACTTACCGCGAATATAAAAAGAGTTGGGAAGGTCTCCAAAGGCGAGGAATGATGCAGGATCTCAGTTGGGACCACGCAGCCCAAAAATACGAGGAAGTCCTTGTCGCTGCCAAGTACCAGTGGTGAATCACTGATGCTCGTCGTCAATGAGGTGGTGCTGCTGGAGCTCATTATTTACAGTCACTTATTGCATCTGGCTATGCAACTTGCTTAAAATGAGTTTATGGTGGGGGGCTTTGCTTTGGCTGTCTGGACTGCCACTACTGCTTCCTTGTCTTGCAATTCCTAACAGAGCGTGGGCCTTGCATCTGCCATTGCTGCTGCCCTCCTCAATCGCTCAGCGCTGTCAATGACACTATTTTTTTTCTTGTAAGACTCAAATCTGGTCACGACTCCGTGACGATTGTTTGCTATTATTAGTCTGATCCATTAATGAGCAAAGGTCAGAGTGCATTCACTCGGTAATGGCATTCATTGATCTTTGTAATCCTTTCTCTTTAGGACGGGCCATGGTGTAACCTGCAAGTTTGTTTTTATTGTAATTTATATGTAATATATTTAGAACATAAAAACAGTTTCTACAATATATGGGTAAGATCATGTATATCTAACGAACATTTTTTGTTAGTTTGTTACATAGTACTGTTGATTTCTTCAAAAATTATGAGTTATATTTCGTAAATTCTAATAAGAATTTTCAGAAAAAAAAAAAATCTGTAGTTATTGAGGGGGAGATCTCTTGAATTAGGTATAATATTGTGTTCATATTAGACGATATCTCTAACATAAATTGATATGAAGTAAAAATATTAGAAAAGTAATTCCATATTGTGGTAATAAATAAGGTAAGATCAATGTCTTCAGCTAACATCAACACATAGCACCTAACACTGGCAAGTATAATCAAATGGTTCTTCTTCACAATCAAGTCTAGAGGACTATATATCACCGTAGAGTATTGGAAAGACAAATATGGGTGTTTCCATATGCATTAGAAAATATATAATTTTTCTGTCGTTCAAGCACCATTGCACTTATATTTATGAGATATACTAATCCTTTTGAATGAGTTGACCTATGTTTTATAAAGAATGTCAAAAAACTAATTAAAATCTGAACCTATTCTGGTAATAGATCAGGCCTTAATCTTCTTATACATTCTAAAATATTACAACCAAATAAAAGATGTTCAAAAAAAGTTGCCCACTTAAAGCGATCAAGATGACTTATCCACTCTCTTTTCATAGCTTGTGAAGGACACCTGTGAATGAAGTCCAAACACCAAGGATGAAGTCCAAAAGGGGAAGATCTATGCGCTTCCTGAGTAAGATATCCTCGCACACATATTCCTTGGTTGAGGCAGACGACAGTCACTTAAGCAGAAAAATGCCCTCAAGTGCCAAGGCAGCTACGCGTAGCCCATGGGAAGAACATTTCCAAAAGTATGGCCATGCATTACTGACTTTCAAAATGAAGGATTAGTCGCCCTCACCGGAGCACTCAAGTTCCTTGCCCACCGTGCATGGTTTGGTTTTTGGTTTGGGATATTTTTTAATAAGTCTCACATTCATTAGATATGTTGTCTAGTAATTTGCTCGATGTTAGCACGAGCATTCGCTCAAATGAAAATTTTTAATAGCATAAGAGATTAACGCATGTACTCATATTAAACTTTACAAAGACACTTAACACACGTATAATAGGCATATGTGCATGAAAATTAGTAGTGTTTGCTCGTTATATGCGCATGACGAGCATATGAGTGCCAAGGCAATTTTGTCTTTGGCATTCCCCGCCGAAGCGGGGAATTGGCCTGGTGGCTAAACACACGAAAGTGTGCCTCCCCCACCCAGGTTCGATCCCCCGCGGAAGCACCAAAGTGGTACTGTGCCTTCCAAAAAAATCCCGCAAGGGGTTTCTGGGTTATGGGGCCGCGAGTGCGGTGGGGCCAGTCACTATAAAAAGCTTACCCTTAACACAGTTTACTTACCAAAAAAAAAAAGTCTTTGGCATTCTAATGCCAATTCTGGGGGTTCAAACATCATATATTGATATAAAAGGTTGTGTTATGAGTTCAGAGTGAACCCGAGAGCATTTTGACATAAAGAGATGCTGACTTGAAAAGAGAGAAAAGAGAAAACATTGGAAAGATTTGGGCTTTCGTTTGTAGTCATATTTGAGTCCCATCCTCCACCAAGTTCGAATATAATGTTCTAATTTTAATTATAAATATATTTTTGATTGGTTAGTTATTTATTTTATCGTTACATTCTCTTATTCAATTACTAGATATGTTAGGGTTAATATTAACCAAATATTCACGTATTGTGGCTATGAATAGGCTTGTTTGGAGAATGTTATTTATAACTAAATCTCATTATAGTCAGAGTTTTTTTGGATGAAGTATCCGATGATTTTTCTTAAGTGAGAAGATTTTCATATAAAATTATTTATACAACCTGTATGTTTGATTGCATATGTTGAATTTTGTTCGTCGTGCATAATCAGGAAGAAAAGTGTGACAGACGGTGTTGGAGGATTTGAATTCCTCTGTGCCGTGTAAATGCCAACACTTCGAGCTCTATATGGAGAGTTTTTCACATTCCTCTTGTCTCTATAAATATAAAAGAAGCAGATGTTCTTATGCTACATAATCTCACCATCAGTGTTTAGTAGTTTTTTGGTTTAATGCTACAAAATAATCCTCTGAAAGTGGCAGCATTAATAGGAAATCGTAGGCACATTCTTCCCCCAAAGCTGTCACTGTTAGTCATCAATGTTTTCTGTTAGACTGATACAAATTTTATCCTCAACCCAAATTTCCTAACTAGAAGGCAAATTCGGTGCAAAATGAATGCAAAATACAACCGTCCGATGTAACTTAATTCACATCATATGGAATATGAATCGAAGGGGTAGAAGCATGGCCATTTCACTTGTGAATCAGTGTAAGAATGAAGCTCTATATAGAACTGATTAAAAATAGATTCGGATCCGATATTAGGCAGGTTAAGGTGAAAAGTTGTGGCCGCTAAATTGGATAGGCTAAATATCACTCGGTTACCTAGACCAAAAACTATAACCATGGCTATCCATAATCTGAATCGGGCTGGTTTATAAATATTTTTCATTTTGGGTACTTTGATTTAAAAATTTATACGTACATACAGACACAGCATTTCAAAAATTGCAATACTTAGTTTAAATATTATTAAAGTATATATCCAAATAAAAAAAATTTATATAAAAAATTTATCAATTATAGAAAAATATATTCTAGTGAAATCCATTTTTTTTAAACTAGAGTTCATTTAAAATAAGAAATATACTTAGAAAAAATAATAATAATCACTGATTAGGCCAGACAAAGCTTATCACTTTCACCCATGACGATGCTTGATCCAAACATTGATCGCACCTGATCTTTTAACTATGCCTGTCCATGATACTCTAATATTTTGTCTAAATATATAAAATTTTAGGATACTCAGAAAGGACGAATTGAACGGCCCGATTTTAATTAAGTCTAGATTTATGCCTGGATCATGGTCATTGATCAGCTGTGGTCCTGAGGTGGGGTGAAGTACCGACATCAAACAGGATGCCCTTATCCCCAACATCAAACAGGATTCCTAACTCCAAACCCAAACAAAGAAGTAGATACTAAAAGGGTTGTCAATATAAGGAGAAGAGCAGCGCAAAGTGTTGCTCAATTCCTTTCTTTATCTAAATCAAGCCAAGTGACAATGGCCTCAGCTTGCCTTATTCCGGTGGCTTGCTTCGTCGTCGCTTTTTCCTAAGCTGTTGGAGAGCTTAATGTGTGAAAGCTAGTCTCTGAAATCTCTTGATTTGAAGATCGAGACAAAGGTTTCCTCGCAATCTAAGTCCCCACCAAATGTATTATGCACTTCCAACTGCCCGGCTCCCTGGGCATCGGAGGGACGAGACAGAGTAAAGGCAAAATATTTTAATAGAAGAAGGAAGAAGACTTGCATCCAATTTGAAGAGAACATTGTATTGGTTATGATTAAATGAATTATAGCGTCATTTTACGTCACTACTCACAATTGAAGGATGAATGCTAGAGGGAGATCATCACTGAGACAATCTCATATTTCCATGAATGTAGAAAAAACTAAGAGATATATTGAAAAGCCGGGGGCCTGTTTAGTTGAGAAAATAATTGTCTATTTTCTATTTTTTAGTTTTCTTTTAATTTGATAGTTTTTCCTTATTATAATTTTTCTAGAAAAATTGTTCATATGATACTATTGGAAACTTTAATATTTTAACATTTTGATGTTTATAATATCCAGGTGAATGAACCCTTTTGAGAATAAATCTAATCAATGAGAGTTATCAGTAACTCTGAACATGATTGGTTAGGTTTAATGCTTTTGTTTCTCAAAATTCAAGGAAAAAATAATAAATTCATAACACTTAAAATCTCATAATGGTATTTGATTTCCTTGTTTTTCTGAGCTAATGAGACAGACAGAGATGATGGTTTTCATATTACCTTGAGGGTGAGAGAATAAAAAGAAAATAGCAACAAAGTATAATTATTGCTCTAATTGGAGAATGAATATGGTCTCCAAAAGAAAGAAATTTCAAAAGTGTATTTTCAATTTATACTGCCTAATTTTTATATCATCCTACTTATGGATATATCCTAACTCTAACTTCTTTAACAAAATACCAGTAAAAAAAAGAAGAAAAAGATGCTCAAAATCGAAAAGATGTTCCTCCTGGTTGTGGTTGTTGTTAGCCATGTGCTACCCACATGCTGCTTAAATCAGGTGATTGGTAGGGTGCTTTTAGATGCCCAATTGAGTCCCATCCTACAATCATCCACCCATCACGCTGCTTAATACTTTCATGGCATTAGAATCAACATTGAAACTGTTTACAATCTGGTTGAAACATTTTATGCAATTGTAATGATAAAGGAGTAGGATATAAGATGGAACATTTTTATGCAAATAAAAGGATAGTACATCAAAGAACTAGAGTCAAAAACCCTGCACGTGATGGTATAGTAGAGAGAACACATAGGCACTTTGCACGAGCATTGAAGATACAATCCAATGCTCCCCTCAAGTATTGAAGTACATGTGCTTTGAATATAGCATGTTGGATAAACAAAACCCCCACTCCTTTGTTACACAACAATAATGCCTTATGGAGTTCTTTTTGGTGTCAAATCAAAATACAATCACTTAAAGATGCTTGGATGTCTTAACTTCACTACCAGAAGGCCGCACAAATTTTACCGTAGAGTAAGAAATTCTCTTTATTGAGTATTTTTTGGGACCAAGGGATACGTGTTATTGGATCTTGATACTCGTACCGTGTTTTTATCCAGAGATATTGAGTTTTATGAGTCTGTTGTTTCCTTCCAAATAGGCTCGCAGTATAAAGGTGAGGACCCTGGCAATGCATCCACTCCTATATGTGATGAAGTCATCATCAGTACACCTCCTCAACATGAGTCACCCACAACACCAATTTTGAATTCTGAGAGTCCACCACTTTCTAGAGAATCCGGCACCATGAACACAGAGAGCAAAGAGAACACGGTCACACCTCCAGCCTCAGATGAATTTGCTTATTCTAGTTCCAAGTCTGTCTGACATTCATCAGCTGATGATCATATACTAACTTTCACTCATTTGCCTCCGAGAACTAGGAGGGGACGCTACAATATCTTCAAGACTTTGATTGTCAACTGTCCAAAACTGATAAATATGTACAGTTCATTAACAATTTAAGTACACCATATTCTGTTACCAATTGTTAGCGTATCAAAAGCTTTCGCCTTCGCATCGTGCTTTCTCATCATCTGTCATTGCACTTGGAACCAATTAACCTACATGTTGGATTCTAAGCCTCCTTGTTTGAACCCACGAGAAGATGAATCAATAATGAACAGCAAATAACAAAAATCACATATAATGAGATATATAAAATTTTATGTGAAAAACTTCTTTTTAAACAAAGGGAAAAACCAATGGATTATAAGTCCAAAGAATATCCACTAAGGTGTGAGTTTTGGTTATAAAAACCTTTAACAAAAAATAAGGACACAACACCTTGTTATAATAAACCCAAATAATATAGAGAATAAAATGAAAGAGAAGAAATATTACCAGTAAAATATCCTTCACAATAATAAGAATAACATACCCAAAATCGATGGAGAATAAAATACGATTCGGAATTCAAATGGATGAGCAAATTTTCCTGTTCTCTCTTTCTCTTCTTTTTTTATTATACCGACGCTCAATAACTAAAAACCACAAAAAAATGTCCCTGAACTTGCATTAAGGAGAATTTATATCAAGAAGGGCACACAAATACCCATCAGGTATGAGCCTGCTGTGTAAATGGCGCACAAGCGCCCCTCATATGCTAAATATTCTAAACAAAATACTATGTACGCCTCTCAAATGCACATCAAGTGCCTTTAATCTAGACAAAATGCTTATTATGTCTCTCAAGCCTTTATCGGGCACCCCTATTTTTGATAAATGTCACACATGCATAGATCTAGCACATGTCATGCATAACTCAATAACTTTTCCTCAATCAAGCCAAGACTCGTGCGTCATCGTACGTGCCATCAGATGATACATTAAATATATATGAAACTCATAATAAAGTGACCCACAACCCAACACTACAATCAAGCAATAAAGGATCCAGTATGGTGCTAGGCTATTGAAGCAGAATTCTAAGCATTAGAAGCCAATAGCACTTGGATGTTGATAGATTTGCTAGTAGGAAAACAAGCCATTGATTGCCATTATGTTTTTGAAATTAAGTATGCAAGGTACCGATATTCAAAATATAGAATTTAGGAGTAAATAAGTTAATATAATAAAAGTTAGGGTTAAGTACGTAGAAAATCAAGTTTTGGAAGCAAGATTGAATGATGGAGGTCCAGCGCCTGAGTAGCTCTCGAGGTGTGCTCAGGTTGTGTTTAGCAGAATATCGCACCCGAGGCACACCCGATGAGCGCCCAAGGTGCGTTTTCCAGGGCTGTGGCGCTGAAGCAGCGCCCAGCTGGCACTCGAGTGCCAATCAGGATATAAATACCCGCGCAGTCAGCTTTTCTGTCATTTTTTTAAAAGAAAGAGAGAGATGAGAGAGAGAGAGCATGAAGGAGAAGAGAGAAAAGGGAAAATCGAGGCTCTCGGGTCTGTTTTCGATGTGAAACTAGTTAAGAAAGTTGTAGATCAGAACGAGCTAAGTACACTCATATACTTTTCTTTCTCTTGTTACTCTTTTCGTTCCGTTCTTTTCATATATTTTTGTTCAAATGTCCGTTTAAATATGTATTTTTAAATACACATGTATTAAGTATACATATATGTTGATTTCATGTTCGATTGGAAGTTTAGTGAGGTATTTCGTTATTTTGGAAAAACCCTAACCCTCGCCTACATCTTTCTCCCGTTATTTTTGGTTTTATGTAAAATTTGGCTTTGATATTTGGAATACCTAGCTTTGTGAATGTGATTGCCTTAATTATTTAATATTTATTTATATATATTTTGAATATGATATTTTCTATGTTTTGAAAATTATGTTGGATACTTTATATGAGGAAATTATTGCCCTGAAGTTATAATATTTTGTTTGGCTCAATGTAATAAGAATTTCTAGTTTTCCAAAACTCTATGTCCATTTGTGCATGTTTTGAAAACTAATGGAATCAGAATTTGAAAAATATAATTTATGAAAATTATTTGCAAAGTTACTGTTATATGTTCATCTATTTATGCTAGGAATCACCTATTTTGTAAAGTTCAAGTTTATCTGCAAGTTTGTATTTTGAAAAAAAATCATCTATTTAAGTCTAAAATTTAAGTTCATAAGAAAATGAACATATACATCTGTATCTGTAAAAATATAACAATCCGTATCCGTATCCAAGAAATATGAAATATGTATCTATATTTGTAAGAATATGAAATTATGAATTTGTATTAAGAAATTAAAACTCTACAATTTGTTATCTGTTATCTGTTATTTTAAATTTTCTCCCGGTGTGAGAAAATCAAAGAAGAAGAAGAAATAAGAATATTTGTGCAGAATTTCAAATATGAAATACGAAAAGAAATCATAAAATTAGATCATGAATTTTTATTTCAATAGGTAGTTTCCCTGGCATACCTTAGAATATTACAATGGTAAATCGAGAAATTATCCTAAGCTACGAGGTATGCCATTGTGGCATAAGAATAAGAATTATGGCCCAATATATCTGGGATTAAAGGTATACAGTCCATCACGGGACATTAAATTTGAGGTACATTAGTAGGTCTTAAATTGTGTGAAATAACATGATCTTTTCCTTAATTTGGCTACTCCGTTAGTTGGTAAATCTTACTAGCCCTTATCACTAAATATGAATGAATTTCTACATATTTTAGAACCTAAATAAATCAGATATAAAATGTAAAAAGTTAACGTGTTCTGAAAATGCACTGATCATGTTTCATATTTATACATCTATATTATACTCTTATTCTCTTCTCTTGATTTATTTTGAGTATATTACTTATTATCTTTAATTATATTATACCTTATTAAATATTCGGCTCACTCCTTACTACTTTCTTTCCTTCAGATAAGTATGAACCTATACCCGATAATGTAGAATAGAGATTTCCAATGGGCTAGGCTAAGGATTGGAAGATAATTTTATAAACTTAGAATTTGTGATTTTGTACTTATATATGGAGGACTTTTGCACATTTTTAAAGAATATGTATCGATGTATGTTGTTATCTTGATGATGTACATATTAAGTTAGTTTTCGTTGTATATTGATGATTGTATATACTTCCGTAAGTCATTATGGTTTAATTTTAGGTACCTAGTGGCATCTCTTTTGTACCGACGTATCCGGAGATATGACGTTACAGCCATATATTAGATTTTGTGGCTTTTAGATCCTGTGTGTTTATTTTTGTGATAGATATATATTTGTACTGGTGAATAATTAAATGTTTGTTTTTAGTTTGATGAGTATTTTGTAGGCAGGACCTTGCCGAATCCCAATTAGAATATGGTCTGTTACGGTTGGTATTAGAGAAATAGATACCTTATACTTGATTTGGATCTTGAGCGGAAGCTTATGATAGGATAAATTGGATCGGATAGTCCTAATTATCTTAGTTAGTATCTTAATTAAGTTAAGTTAATTAACTTAGGTATGGACTAAGTTAGGATCAGTTATTTACATTTGATTGCATAGTGTATGGTGTTCTAGTTAGTGTTTGAGTTGCATTGTGAACTAATCCAAATTATTCTTATTTTAGAGAGAGTATTAGTAGTGGCACCTAAACAAATAACTACATGTGGTGGAAGGTAAATTTAATATTTAACTTTGGGATGCTTTGACTTATATATTATATTTTGAATTTGGAGTCTATGTTTCCAATTGTATTTTCAAGTTCTGTATAATTTGAGAATCTAGACTTTGTACTAGTTGTATTGATATTTACGACATTTTCTTAGGTCTAACTGAACTCAGTAAGTTATCCGTTAAGTATTCCTCCAAAATTGTAATGTCTATGGGGCGTTTGACTTAGAAGCGATCAGTATTCATCAGAATGAGATATATGATGATTGTTTTCAATGAATGAAGGGTAAATTGTCAACCATGTCATTTGGGTTGATCCTTGATTGATCAATTTAATTATAGTAGAATATGATACTTTCGAGGAAGATTTAAGATTGTTTTTTTTGTATTGTATATAAGTGGTTACCCTTGGGTTAAGTTGGTGGGAAGTCTATGATCATAATTGCTTCACCCATGGTTTGGAGTTAATAGTTGAGGTCTTTACTTTGAAGATTTATAGATGTTTATAAAAATAGTTATTGTCTAATTGATTCTAAATGTCTGAGAAGCTGTGTCATAAAGAGGAGACGATCATGCAATAGTACAAGTGGGTAAATCTGCATATGAATTGTGAAGGTGAATCTCGGTGTCTTTTAAGAAAAGTGAATATTATTGCCGATAATTTGATATAAGGAGTCTTTGGATTTGGTATGTATTCGATGCTTCATAAGAGATGTTGAAGGGTGAGCTGCGAGCAGATCCTAATATCTGAGTAAATTAGTGCTTTGCTTTTGGTTTTTGGGAAGAAAAGTTGTATCTGTAGTATTGAGATTTTTAAATTATGAGATGAGAAGCCCTCATGGTTCTATTTCTAGGTTGTTAGGACGATGAGGTTTATGGGCGTTGTTTGGACAATTGTGAATTGGCTAATGAAATCCGCTCATTTCTTAGTCATTAGGACAACATATTCTCGTGATCGTTTGGCGCTGTTGTATATTAATAAGATTGTTAGGCTTCATGGTGTACCAGTGTCTATTGTGTCCGATTATGATCCATTTTTGTCTCTGAATTTTGGAAGAGTCTGCATTAAGAATTAGGGATTAACTTAAAATTTAGCACGACATATCATCCTCAAACAGATAGCCAGTTAGAGCAGACCATTCAAATTTTAGAGAATATGCTTAGAGCTTCAGTGATGGAGTTGAAAGGGAATTAGGATCATCACGTTAGCAAAATTTACTTATAGTAATAGTTTTCAAGCAAGTATTAGCATGGCTCCATTCAATGTATTGTATGGTAGGAAGTGCCGATCTCCTATTCATTGGGAGAAGATAGGAGAAAGACTACTTTTGGGGCCTAATATTATTCGAAAAATATCAGAAAAGATTTCAGTGATTTTTGAGAAGTTGAAGATGGCTCAGAGTCGGCAGAAAAATTATATTGATCGGAGAAGATCAGAGCTCAGATTTGAGATTGGTGATTTTATCTTCATTAAAGTTTCATTGTCGAAGGGAACCACTAGATTTGGTGTTAAGGAAAAGTTGAAGTCGTGATTCATTGGACCCTTCGAGATTTTGGATAAAAGTAGAGAGGTGGGTATCGATTGGCGTTACCATCGAATTTGGCCGATGTGCACAATGTATTCCATGTATCGATGTTAAGTAAGTATGTTTATGATCCAATGCACGTTATAGATTATGGTCCCTTAGCTATCAATGAAGATTTGTTCTATTCGGAGGAGCCAGTATAGATTTCGGATTGGAGGAATCAGATTTTGTGTACGAAGACCATTTCTCTTGCGAAAGTATTATGGATGAACCATTCTCACGAGGAAGCGATGTGGGAAAAGGAAAAAGAGATTCTGAAGAAATATTCCCATTTATTTTGAGGTATGTAGGTTTATTTCTACCTTTGAGGATTCGTTAAATTTTGAGGACGAAATTTTTATAACTATGCGAGACTTGTAATGTACCGGTTTTCAAAATATAGAATTTAGGAATAATTAAGTTAACATAATAAAAATTTGGCTTAAGTACACGGAAAATTAAGTTTCGAAAGCAAGATTGGATGAGGGAAGCTGGAAGCCAGAGTGGTGCCTGAGGTGTCCAGGGTACATTTAGCAGAATATTGTGCTCAAGAAATGCTCGAGGCGTGCCTAGGCACATTTTCCCGAATGGGCATGCCCAAGACTCACCCTATGAGCGCCCGAGGCACATTTTCTAGGGCAATAGGGCCGGACTGGCATTCGAGCGCAAGTTAGGTTATAAATACCCACACAATCAGCCTTTCGATCATTTTTTCGAAAGAAAGAGAGCAGAGAGAGAACACGAAGGAAAAGAGAGAGAAGGGAAAATCGAGGCTCTCTGGTCCATTTTCGATGTGGAGTTAGTTGAGAAAGTTGTAAATCAGGTTGAGTCAAGTGTATTCATATACTATTCTTTCTTTTGTTGCTCCTTTCGTTCCGTTCCTTTCAAGTATTTTTATTCAAATGCCCATTTAAGTATGTATTTTGAAATACTCATGTATTGAACATGCATATATATTAATTTCATGTTCGATTTGGAAGTTTGGTGAGATATTTCATTATTTTTGAAAATTCCTAACCCTCGCCTACGTCTCTCTCCCATTATTTTCGATTTTATGTGGAATTTGGCTTTGATATTTGGAATATCTAACTTTGTGAATGTGATTACCTTAATTATTTGATATTTATTTATATGTACTCTATATATGATATTTTATATGTTTCAAAAATTATGTTGGGTACTTTGTATGAGGAAATTGTTGTCTGAAAGTTATAATATTTTGTTTGGCTTAATTTAGTAAGAATTTCCTAGTTTCACAAAGCCCTATGTCCATTTATGTGTGTTTTGAAGACTAATGGAATTAGAATTTAAAAAATATGATTTTTGGAAATTATCTACAAAGTTAGTGTTATCTGTTCATCTGTTTATGCCAGGAATCAGATATTTCATAAATTTTATGTTTATCTACAAGTCTCTTTTTTGAGAAAAATTATCTGTTTAAATCTAATATTTAAATTCACAAGAATATGAATATATGTTTCTGTATCTGTAAGAATATAGCAATCTGTATCCATACCCAAGAAATATAAAAATATGAAATATGTATCTGTATCTGTAAGGATAAAAAATTATGAATTAGTATCAAGAAATTCAAACTCGTAATTTGCTATTCTGTTATCTGTTATTTAAAATTTTCTCCCAATGTGGTAAAATCAAAGAAGAAGAAGTATAAATATTTGTACAGAGTTTTCAATATGAAATATGAAAAGAAATAATAAAATTGGACTAAATATTTTTATTTCAATGGGTAGTATTTTCTGACATACTTTAAAATATTACAGTGGTAAATCGAAAAATTATCTTGGGCCACGAGGTATCCTATGGTGGCATAAGAATAAGAACTATGGCTGAGTCTATCCGAGATTAAAGGTATACCGTCTACCACAGGACAATAAATTTAAGGTACGTGTGTAAACCTTAGATTATGTGAAATGGTATGATCCTTCCCTCGATTTGGTTACTCCGTTAACTTGTAAATCCTACTAGCCCTAGTTCCTGAATATAAACGAATTTTTACATATTTTAGAACCTAAAGGAATCAGATATAAAATGTAAAAATTTATCGTGTTTCGAAAATGTGTTGATCATGTTTCATGTTTATACATTCATATTATATTCTTATTTCCTTCTCTTGATTTATTTTGAGTATACTGTTTATTATCTTTGATTATATTGTACCTTACTGAGCATTCGTCTTACTCCTTAATATTTTCTTGCCTTCAAATGAGCACAAGTTTATACCCATTGATGTGGAGTAGAGATTTTCAGTGGGCTAGGATGAGGATTGTAAAATAATTTTGTAGACTTAAATTTTGTGGTTTTGTACTTATGTATGGAGGGCTTTTGTACATTTTTAAGAATATGTATCGATGTATATTGTTATATTGATCATATATATATTAAGTTAGTTTCCATTGTGTATTGATGATCATATATGCTTCTGCTAGTCATTATAGTTTGATTTTAGGTACCTAATGGCATCTCTTTTACACCGCCGTTGTATCTGAAGATATGACGTTGGAGCCACGCATTAGATTTTATGACTTTTGAATCCTGTGTGTTTGTTTTTGTGATAGGCATATATTTATATAGGTGAATAATTGCAGGTTTATTTTTAGTTTGACAGAAATTTTGCAGGCGGGGCCTTGCCGAATCCCAATTAAAATATGGTCCATCACTGTTACGACTCAAGAAAATAATATATGCTAATCAAAATAAAATCGATAATAATATTTCATTAACAAAAAAAAAAACAACCCAACTAGAGTATGACAATCAATACATATACAAGACCCAATATAATAACACCCGCACAATACCTCATCGGATATAAATTCGAACAAATATAATACATAACCTGCTATTCAAAACTCGCAATGGAGATATTCAATATAATTACGACTCATCAACATAACACTATAATTTCAATATATCTCATACATGAATCAAGGCCCTCATCCAACCATAGACAGAATCATAATATTTTTTCGAGATCAGAGACATAACCAATATGAACATCTCTACTCACCGATAGAAATCTGCTACATTAGATAACGTCCAACTCTAAAAGCGTAACCAACCCACTGATCTGAATGGATAAAATATAAAAATATAAACCTAGAGCTCAATAAGTATCATATATATGTAAACAGTAAATCAGAGGGAAGGGATAACAATACCGTGTAAAAACAAAACACGAGGTCTATGAAATTTCCTGAAAATCGAAGATATATCTCATACTAAATCATCATCCGTATTAAACAATCCATCTGGGACATGTTCATAATAAATAACGATCCGATAAAATCTCGTAGACGATATCATATCATATGATCCAATGTCACATAGGCCACAACCGTCACAACATCCAGGTAGGACACATACCATCGTCCGAATCTAAATCTCATAATGCAGAAATTGAGAGAAGATCACAGGAACTAAAACATAAATAAAAACATATTTTGGGTTTGCCACATATTTACACGTATGAGACATATCCATCACCCATCTGTGGGCCAAATAACGTATCTCAAATCATAGTCCACCGAAATACATATAGAAATATAAAGTATGCACGAAATCAGAAAATCAAAGATCAATAATATCAATTTGAGGAAAGATTACCCTCGTCTGATAATTATGACTATATCGGCTGCAATTTAAGCCAGTAGCTCAAAACTCGGCTACAGCTTAAGCCAGTAGCTCAAAGCCATCTATGTACTCTGTCTCCCATAGATTAAGAACTTACTATATTTTGTCACCCCCGATTTTAGGTGCAACCTCAAATTTTAATTATATATATTAGGACGTCCGAATATATTAATTTTTCATCAATTTCTTACGTTGGTTCTCATTTAAATACACAGTAGTGTAGGTCAGTTACTAAACATTTCAACCTTCCTACTTGAAGAAGGGAGCCACATCATATACGTCCCCGTTGGGAACGGTACCAATATTTCATACCTCGAATCACATATAACAACCTATCGGATCTTGGACCACCATAGTCCCATAATGGCCCCGCCCCCGGCAGCATGCATGATTAATACAATCTCTGATTCATGGTTTCACAATATATAGATACACAAATATACATATATACTGTCCGGATGTTTAAAAATCTTCCAAATCATAAATACTCATATAAAACCACCACACGACCAGTGAAACATACATACATTTACATAATTAATTAATTAAGTGTATTTAAAAATATATGTATGTTAATAAAATCTCCAACGGTAGTCCAAACATATCAGAAATTAAATCAGGTCAAAAATAGGGTTAGAAGAACTTGCCTTAACATTATATTCCGTAAATTTAAAAAAAGGATATCCCGAAACACCCGAATCAAACTTTTCTCTCTCCTATACCATGCCCTTTCTCTCTCCTCTCCGGCAGGTTGCTGCAGTGCGCCGTTGCCGCTCCACCACCGCGCCGCCTCACCGGCAATCACCACTACCTTACATGGCCGTTGCCGGTGCCGGTGTCGTTGCGCTGCCGCCTCCTCTCTCTCCTCGCGCAACTTCTCTACTCCCACGTCACGCCACCATCGCCTCCGCCTGCGCCGCGCCACAGCTCACCACCGATGACCACCAGCACGCTACTATTGCCGCCAATCTCCCGTCTCCTCTTCTCCCTCTCCCTCTCCCTCTCCCTCTCCCTCTCCCTCTCTCTCCTCCTCCTCCTTCCCTCTTCCTCTTGCATGAAACCCTAATCACCCCCCTCACTCTCTCTCCCCAACTCCCTCTACTGTTTTCCCCTTATTTTCATTTGTTTTTTTCTTTATTATTATTATTATTATTATTTATTATTATTATTATTATTATTATTATTATTATTATTATTATTATATATCCTTTTATTAAATTCTAAAATCCAATCAATACTCGAGCGATAACACGGGTGCACCTCGGTCGCCACTCCGCACTTCCGATCATTTTTTAAAATTTTATAATATTTTAATTTATTTTTATCATATCTGAAATAACCAAAATGATAATAAATATTAAAATAATTCAGACAAGATTTGAAATATTACAATCACAGAGTATAATCTAGATTATACAATTGAAAATAAATAAGACTAGACAGGTGACTAAAGATTATATCTAAAAGGTTGGAATCGGCTATCATATAATATTTTCACCTACGACTCAATAAGTTATTGTTAGATATTTGCTTTCATTGGGACTAACAAGGGGTGGAACCCTTACCACTTTGACTTGCACAATGTATTTTTATATGGTTATTTAAATGAAAAAATATACATGAAATAACCTCCTGGTTACAATAAAGGAAATACTAATCATGTTTATAAGTTGCTTCAAAGTTCATACGGGTTGAAACAAGTTTTAGGTTAGTGGTATTCAAAATTTTCTTATGATATCTCAGATATTTTGAATTAATATTTGATTGCTTATAATTGATAATAGTTAATTTTGGATAAATTAAAAATATGATTTTTAATGGTTAATATTTAATTAAGTTGCTAATTATTTTAAGAGGGGTATTTTAGTAATATCTTAAACTTGTGAATTTGATGTGTCCATAAATTCGGATTACCAAACGAGTTAGGAAACTACTTGATCTTCTCGGAAGGTCGAGTTGAAGAGGAATTGATTCTCATTATTTCAAATTTGGATTCTACATATTACAACTAACAAATAAGATGTCAAAAGATTGCGAAAACTTACTCCCTAGTATATCCTCCAACACTCAAATTAGAAATCTTTCTCAGATAAATAGAAAGATAGGAAGAGTAAATAAATAATACGTTGGTGCATGTAACAGAGAGCTTGAGTGTACACGGAGGACTGAGATTCGATGGTGCGCTCAACTAGGGAGTGGCTTTGAGAAGTATGACTAAGATTTGACAGTGTGCTTAGCTGGGGAGCAGCTTTGAGATGGACGACTGAGCTCTAGCAGTGCGCTCAGTCATGGAGTGGCTTTGAGATGAAAAACTAATCTCCAGCGGTGCGCTCGACAGGAGAGCAGCTTGGAGATGAAGGACTAGACTCCGGTGGTGTGCTCAACTGAGGAGTGGCTTTAAAATGAAAGACTAAGCTCCGATAGTGCGCTCGATTGGGAGCGACCTAGAGATGGAGGGTTAGGCTCCGACAGTTCGCTCGGTCGAGAAGTCGCTTTGAGATGGAGGATTGGGCTCCGACAATTCGCTTGGCCGAGGAGTCGCTTCAAGATGGAGGATTGGATTCCAACGACGTACTCGGTTGGAGAGCAGCTTTAGGACAAAGGATTGAGCTTCGACGGTGTGCTTAGAACAAGAAAGCTTTGTGACGTCTCATTGTGTCTAAGAGTCTGAGGGTTTGGAGAGCATTTGAGGTCCGGTCTTAGGGATGCTTTTCTTAGCCAAAGTCCCCATCGTTCACAAAAGTAAAGGGCTTTGGAGAGTATACTCTGGATGCTTGGATGTGGTTTTCACCGTTTTCACAAAATTAGCTCCCACTTGGTTGGAAGGAAAGAAGCCCCATTTTTTCACAGGGATAAAGAGGTATTTATAGTATTGAAATCAGTTTAGCCTTCTTTAGGTCTCACGATTGGCGATAGCTGCCCATACTGATCTGCTGAGTTGTCCCGACGGTCGCAAGTACTTGCTATGACAACCATGGCTATCTACGAATACTATTTTATTTGTTAGGGCAAATGTGAGGATCGCCTCATGGTGATTGCCATTTTGGAATGATTCGCTAAATTGTGACTGACATCCTGAGGGCACACATTCTTAGGTAGAATATTTTAAAAATATTTACTGAGCTACCAAGAGTGATTATGGTAAGTGCCACCTATGTATTCACAGGGGGCTGCACTGCTTGTCTGCTGTTGAGTTGAAACCTTAGAGTGGGTGCCACTAGACTGCACTTGCAGGCTTTTGTGCTGGGCTTGGAAGAAACTCCATCAAGCTATCGATCTGCTACAATTAGGACTCTAGACCGGCCCACAGTATCGGCCCATCAAAATTAAAATAAACTAAAATTAATTTTATTAATAGGTGGCTCCAGATTTTTTTTCAATATATATATAATCTGAATTGGGTTCATTAAACATGTGGGAAGAACCTTAATCTAGCGAATTGCATCCCTTAAATTATTTTGAGTTCCTAGGCTTTTTTTTTTTTTTTTTGGCAATTTCCAACAAGCCCCTTTTTCCTTCTCTTTATCTCAATTCATTTGGAAGTGAAGACATTTACAAATGTAGCCAAATTCATAAGTTTTTTCCTTATAAATTGAGAGTTTTGCTTGGTTTGAAATGTAACCTAAAACACTCTTGCGAATTGTTTGAGTTAAAAAAGGGAATCGAGTCTCTTTTCGGTGAAGAACTCAAGTTTTAAAATAGGTTTTTTTTTTTTTTATTTCTATTACATTTTGAGATTTTCTTACTGAAAAATCATGAATAACCTTCTTATTTTGATGTCATGAGTATTAAAAAATTGATTAGTTTAGATTTAATCATCACCTTGCCAAATCCAAAATTTTGAAAAATATCATATTTTTGTTTGTGGGAGATTCATTTTTATAGTGCCTTATCTCATGTAATTCGGGCCTAATATTGTTGAAAACATATATAAAATAAATTAATATTAGATAAGTAAATATGTCAAAACAGAGCTTAAATCAAGATTTTAAATGATGCTATGTTGCCGCATTTGAGTGACATTGAAAATAGCATTTGAACGCTGAAGTGTGATTTGAGAACCGTTTGACTAGCGCTCAAACACCGAGTTAGACACCATCATAGAAGGTTGTTTTTTTCGCTTTGATCTATTTAAATAGTAAACTTGTGACTTTGTATTGATTAACTATGATTTATAACTATAACATTCAATGTGCCATTTGAACACCAGGTTGGCAACTTTGGTTTCAAGGTTTTATTTTCGGTTTTGTGTTTCAGAGAACATAGTATTAAGATGGATGCATTCTAAAAGTATAAATCATGACAAAATTGACCAATTGGAGTATTTATTCTTATTTCCAATACTCTCTTTTTTTAAATTTTTTTTTTATTCATGTCTTTTATTTACATTTCATTGATCTATTATTATGAATATTTTGTAGAATAAATTAATAAGAACGTACGAAAATACTAAGATATCAGAATATATGGGCTCCAAAAAACCTTTATATAGTCAACATTGCCCGACACCAATTTTACATTTTTGTGGTTTGAGATTTTTCAATTTTGTGGAGAGATGCTTATTATCTATGTAACTATCGTATAGAGATATAATTAGACATCAAACAATGGGCATTGGGTTGGGACATGGGCAAACCACAGGCATTAGAGATTGTGTTGGCCATAGATTGTGGGAGATATCTCATAGTAACATGGGTCGTAGCATATCAAATCGTAAATATCAGATAACCTCATATGACTTACTCAGATTTTAGAACATAAATACAATGGCTTCTAATACACAGTGACGAGAAAAATAAGATCCAATGAGATATCATTAATATTCTCAATGATAATTATCATGACCTCTTTCATGTTGAGATTCAGTAGAATCGACAGTTATTAATATTGTGGGACTTGTTGGATCAAATTGTTTCAAGCAATCATGTTTTTGGGGGGAATTATTATTATTATTGTTGCATATTCTTATTTTGTGTATGTTCATAAAATTGAATATTTGGGAAGAATTCGGTTGGAAGAAAAAAGTGTGGAGCACACCTTATTGTTTTGGGAATCTTGATGTTTTATTGATCTTCATTGTCTTTAGCTTTGGGTATAGATTACTTATTAGGCTTTCGACTCAATTTTTATATGTTTATTCTTCCATACTAGATATCGATTTTCGAAGGCCTATTTCTGTGGAGCAGCATGGCCGACGCGTGTCTTAGAGGTCCTCTGGGGGGCAATTAATAAGTATTTATTAGCTAGTGTAGTGGTATTAAGCTGTCTTGATGGATTTTTGTTGTGTGAGGCCCAAACGTGTTTTGCAAAGCTGTTTCCACAAAATTTTGGCAATATATTAAGATTTATGGCAATGGCTTTATCTGCATCGCGACTCAGGTGACTAGTAGCAATCTAGCCGAGTCGTCACGACTCTCTCTTCAATTTTGGTTTTAGCAATCAAAAAGCTGATTATAGTCTTTTTACATTGAATAATGCAAATTCTTTTGTAGCATTACAAATGTATGTTGGTGATGTAGTTGTAGTGATTCCATTGCTACAACTGACACACTTAAAATTTTTCTTCATTCATAATTCAAAGGGTTGCCTATTTCTCCTATGGAATTTTCACCAATTAATGCAAATATCCTTTGAATCTTTTAGGAGACGCATGTGCTCTTGCTTCACAGCTATCCAAATTGCCAATGAATCAAAGTGCTAATATGATGGAACAACTCTCAAATCCGTCATTTACTTAATTCTAATAATAATCAATTTACTAGTCGAATCTAATAAATACAAGCCAACATATGCAGGATTCACAGCACAATGCCACGACATCGTGGCTCCAGCAACGAACTAAATATATTACCTTGTCGGACCTAAATCGAGAAGATGCCTATAAATAATTTCACAACTACAGAAGTATTTTTATAATTCAGATATATTAAGCTTTAACAAAAGTATACATCAGCCTTTCTAAATGTATAATAAATATATACACCCAAACCCTGTAACAGATTCAGGGACAACAAACGTATCAAAAATACAAAAGATAATATCTAAAAACATCCTACGACATCCACAAGATATAAAATAAGCACTAATCTTCACTCATGCTCATCAGGTATAAACTCGTGTTGATTATTTGAAAGGTCAGCAAAAATAGTAAGTCAGCTAAATATTTAGTAATGCGCACACACACACACACATATATATATCAAAGAACATAGATACTTTTAATTTAAATACATATCGAAAGGAAAATATAAATCGTAATCGTGTGGAAAAGTTTAAACGTGTACAAAAGCTTTCGTGATACATATCCAATTTCCTTATCTTAATACTTAGCTAGAAAAATATGCTTAAATCTTACTTTTCTTTAGGGGTAAGGGTCAGTAGGCCTTACTAGTTAAAGGAGTGGTCGATCAAAACGTAAATTGTGTTTACTTCTACACAATTAAAAGCCTTCTACTCCAATTTTTGACTCAGGAGTGGGCCGTCTACATTTATATACCCTATAAACGGGGCCATAAACTGTTTCTTTAACAGATAACGATCTTCTACTATAATATATCTAGCCATGCCAAAATATACTATCTATCAAACATTCCTTTATCCAATTTCTTAACTTTTTAGAAAATTCTACAAATGACTTCATATATTTTGTTAGTTTTTATCCTTTTGGAAAACAATTTATAATTTCTTAATATAATTGTAGAATCTCTCCCATAATTCTTTTTCATAAAACTTACATATTTTACCATATCAAATTTTTTAGTCATGAAAGTTTATCAATAATACAAATAAGACAAAATAATAAAAAATTTTAGTACAGTGAGGGATATACTGTATAAAATTAAATATATAATATATTTTGAGCATATATAAATAACGTGAAATAATTTAAAATTCATAAACTTGTAGTACAAATATGTGAAAATAATTTTCAGGCCTCTAAACATGGAGAGAAAATTACTATAATATACATATTTAATGTACAAGTAAATAAATCGGAGTTTTTGACAAATCTTACTTTAAAAGTATGATAAATCAACAAATATGTACATTTTTCATGTTTTTACTTTGAAATCTTAATTAGGATGAGTATTAGAATAATAATACTCAAAATGAACGGGAATAAGTAACAACAACCAAAAAAGAAAGTTTAAAGTGCACCTATGTCGACCAAATCTACTCATTTTCTTACTCGTATTGCCTAGATTCAAACTTTTGGAGCCTCTTCTTTTACTTTATCTCTCTTCTCTTTCCCTCCCCTTCGTCTCTCTCTCTCTCTCTCTCTCTTCTGCAAAACCGTGCAACAATGGCGGTGAGGGAGGAGGCATGGCCTTTTTAACTATTCCGACGCTCAAGCGCTGCTCAGATACGGGCATACTGAAAATCGTGCTCAAGCGTGCATCAGGCGCTCATCGGGCAAGAGGGTTCTGAAAAGTCCGATTTGAGCGCAAATCAGCCACTTGTCAGGCACAGGGGTTCTAGAAATTGTGCCTTAGGCAATCCACTAGCCTGCACCAGGTCAAGTTATCCGGGTCAAATTTTGAACCTTTCGACCCAATTTTTTACATCCATTTTTCTTAATATCAATTATATTAACTTAATAAATTACAATTTACCAAATCTGAAAACTCAAACCTTATAACTAAGTTTAGTAGGAAAGCGGGGTTCCTTTTGAGCAAGCCCGCTGTCTATAGAAGATTGATTAATCACCTACTACAACTAAGCATTACTTGCTTGGACCTTCATTATAATTTACAAATTTTGAGCCAGTTCATGGAGAAGCCAAGCAACAGCCATTTTGCAGCCGCACATAGGCTATTCTCTTATATTGAGTAGTCTTTGGGTCTAGGCTTATTATCGTCAACTAGCTCTTTAATAAATTTGCAGATCTATTGAGACTCAGACTTGGCCTTCTATCTTAACATCTGGTGATCGGTGACTAGCCATTATATTTTGGGCCTACACAAAGCTGTTGATTATTGGCATGGCCCTTTTTATATATATATTTTACTAGTCAGTCATATGATAGTTGTCCCTTTTTTAAAATTCATTAAATAAAAAGATATAAATGCCCCCTCTCCCCTCTTCTTCTACCATTACCAGCACATCTCTACTCTCTACTTTCTAATTCTTATACAACAAGATATAATGTAATACTAATATAATTATATTATTTTTGTTAATTTTATATGTAATTTATATATTAATATTATTATTTTATAATTTAATTATTAATTTTTACACATAATTTTTTTTAATTTCAATAGTAAATGGATATAAAAAATTATTAATATATTCTAGATACGACTATTACTCATTTTAGTTCTAATTGCCCGCTAAAAAATATTTTAATAGTACAAGATAATTTTTTAAAATTAAATTAGTTAATAGTTAGGAATGTAATGTTTGTAACATATATATATATATATATATATATATTGTATTTATGAAAATTTTAAAAGAATCAAACATCTAAAGCAACATAAGAAAAAAAATTACAAAAGATAATAATTATCTTCAATTCAAATCAAATTAATATTTTCAAGTGGTGTGAGATTAAGAGTTTTTTTAATACAATCAAATGCTAACATGAGAATGGATGGTAAAGTATATAGTTTCCTTGGAGAGCCTTTTTCTTTATAGAGAAGGACTACAAGTTGAAAAAATAATCGCCGTACAGCAAAACCATTCATTTTTCACTAACCTACCGTAATCAATTGGTCAGAACAATACAATCGTCTTATCTTATTCATGGACGGTTAATCCAACCACCCTTCACCTCCATAATTACCCCTTTCATTCTCACAAAAAAAAGGGAACGGTTGAAACAACCAGAAAGGAAGAATTTAGAAAAGAAGGCTCGGGAAGAGAAAAGAAATGGAAAAGAGGGCGAACCACATCCATCCCAAGGAAGCCAGCCCTCCATTGTCCTAGGGGCCAGCTCTCCATCATCATAGGAGGCCAGGAGAACCTCTTAGGAGTCCATCAAAATAAAGGCTCTCCCTCTAGAAGGTCTTCCACTCAAGTGACCGGCTATCTCTCTAGAGCACTCTACTAATACTTAGACAGGCTATAGCACATCTAAGTCGCCCCTCTACGGGCGCACTTCTAAGACATCCATCAATTGGGCGCACCTATGACGGAACCTCTTTTTTTTTTTTTTTTTTTTTTGCTTTTTTCTTGCTCCACCAGATACCATCCGGAACTGTCACCCAAGATTTCAAACTCTTAAGCAATTCAGTTCGGATTGGTCATGCCACACAGGGTAAATTGTCAAAGCATAATTAACACAATTACAGAATCGCCAAATGTCATATAATATTAATGGCTCCAACTCTTTAAACATTTCATTTCATTAGCACAAAGATGTTGTCCTAAAGCTTGATTACAACCAAAAGATAAATGTCGAAGCAAATATATTCCAAGAGGTACAAAAGTGAAAGCATAGACATCCTCATACATGCCATTCAAAGCTAATTTCATTTAAGAGTACCGAAATCCTTCAAAAAGAATCTTCAACAGGCCCTCTGGAATTCAAGATCCCTTCTTGCTAAGCTTGATCTTGTTTTGCTCGTCTGGTCCTAATTCTACAATCACATCTGAAAAATTATAAAAGAACGAGTTGAAACCCAACAAGGTACTAAAAACATGCAATAAAACAATATCATGGAGATTCATGATTAATAGCAATTTTTGGAGTACATAATATAACTGTTTAGTGCTAATTTTCAAAGCATATAACTTTACTGTCTCATGTAAAGTTTCGGAGTCCAAAATTTAGTGTCAAAGTCCGGAGTCCTTGGCTCATGTCAAAATCCGAAGTTCTCAAATTCACAATATTTTTACTGGCCTTTATTTTTCAAAGGGACCTAGACTGGTGGACCCTACCAACCAAGGGGGAGAGTGATCGAGAATAGATTGTATTCACTCCACACAAACAAAGGTTGAAATTCATATTTGTATTCATATCCTTCCCATAGGATAGATTGTGTTCTATTTACTCCACACAATCGAAGGCCTTTATTCAAATTCATATTCTACCCTCTCATTATGTCCCGAGGAGAGGCGAATCACGTATTACTCCATGGACGGAGCTATTCTCAATTACCACCGTAACGTTCTAAGGTATACCGAAGAACCTTATCTGACTATATGATAGTGCTAGGTCTAATTTTATTCGCTCATAGTTCAATATGTCTTAAGGCCGTTTCACAATTATATGCTCCAATTTCCAAACAGATACAGAGGACCTTCTTATTTTGACAACACGTCTCCAGGTCGATTCAAAGTTCATATGTTTCATTTTTCGGATAGATTCAAAAGGGTCTTTACATCTTGTTATTCTAGTTTCATGCCAAGTTTTCATGTAAAGCAAATTCAAACTTAATTTGAACAAAAAGCATGGGTCAAACATGAAATCCAAATCAGAATTTTATTTATTCAAAACAGTCCGACCGTACATTAAACTTAAAGTATGAATCAAAATTACGAATAAAATTCATATTATTCATGCATTCTTCGCAATTAAATATACAGAGATATATAAAAGCAATAATTATTGAAAACAAGTCTAAAGTATTCTTGCATTAAAACGTTCTAAAAGCCTTAACTTAAAATCAAAAGGTACACTTGTCTGATTTTTCAAACTGTCCACTCCGACTGGCCTAAAGTTCCCTCTTCCTCTTCGCCTCTCACCTTTTCTTTTTTTTTTTTTTTACAGATTTTCTGCACTCCTTTCTCAGACTAGGAGTTCAATATATATAGAGGGGATTAGGTGGGAGCAAGTGGAGTAAGTTATTTACTTGGTACTTTTTCTAGAAGGTCAACAGAGTAGATAAGGGTAGTTTACTTACTCTAATTAGATTGGAGTAGTTGGATCTAGTCCATTTAAATAACAAAATCGGCCTTTATTGTCTTCAGTTTACTCTGATTTTCAATGCTCTTAATTTATTCCGGTCAATAATTCCTAAATCAAGTCAACAACTCATCGTCAATTCCAACCGGCCAACATTTCCTTCAAAATTGGCCAACATTCCCTTCTTATTCAAAGCCGGCCAACATTCCTTTACTCAAACCGGTCAACATTCCCTTCTTACTCGAAACCGGTCAACATTTCCTTCTTACTCAAAACCGGCCAATATTTCTTCTTACTCAAAACCGGCCAACATTCTTTTACTCAAACCGGTCAACATTCACTTCTTACTCGAAACCGGTCAACATTTTTTTTCACTAAAAACTAGGCAACACTTCCTTCTTACTCGAAACTGGCCAATATTTCCTTCTTACTCAAAACCGGCCAACATTCCTTTACTCGAACCGGTCGATATTTACATTACCATCCACTCCGGCCTCTTGTACTTATACAGAACAGTCCGACGTTCAAAAGGGCTCGAACTACTCCGGCTTTCCAAGCTACAATAAATCACCTCGGTTTTTAAGCTGCGATAAATCACTCTAATTTTTAAACCTGTCACAAATCACTCCGGATTTTAAGTTACAATAAAACATTCCAGTTCTCAAGCTTTTCTGTTTTTGGGATTGGAATCTCACAGCACCCAAACGCTCAATCCACTTATACATGTATCTATGCATCCTCCTTACATCTTTCTATTCTCTTGAAAAAATATTTGATTTGAGCGTCGGAGAATATATAATGGAAGCAATTTCCGCCACCCTCTGACCTCTTGTTTTCAATTGTATTGCACAAGGTTCAAGTTCAAAATTACGGAGATTAGATCCACATAAGATCGACTCAATGTAAAGATTCGATTCGCGGCCCCCAAATCCGTAGGACAATCCGAATTTGTAACATGCAACAATACTTATTGCCATTTCAACTACAGTTTGATTCTTTATTTCTACTATTCCATTTTATTGAAAAATGTAACTAACAGTAAATTGCCTTTGTATTCATTTCTCTTTGTAATAAGTAAGAAAGGACTTGTAGATAAATTCTTCTCCACAATCAATTTTAAGTGCTTTCAGTTGGTGTCCATTTTATCTTTCTATAAGAACTTGGAAATATATAAAGACAAAAAAAAAAGAATTTGATTTTGAGCAAGAAAATAAGCCCATATCATTCTAGTAAAATCGTCAATAAACAGTAAACAATATCTCTCATTTCTAATGGGTATAGTTTGAGTCGGACAACAAATACCTACGTGAACAATTTTAAGTGGAGCTTGGGCATGGCAAGATGATTTTGGAAATGGGCACCTGTGCATTTTTCCATAAACACATTATATACAAATAGAATGATCTAGTTTGACTAAAGGTAATCCTACCACCATGTGCTTCTATTGCAAGAATTGAAGCCCTTTGTAATTCAAATGGCAGTAACAAAGATGCCAGAGGGAAGATTCAGATGTAAACTCAGTTTTGAGAGCGACATTTGGAAACTTTTGCATATCGATAGGTAACAATTTATTTGGACTCATTTTGAGAGTTATTACCAATTAGTTGGCCTTTCCACTGATAATACTACACTCACATCTTGAAAAATTAGTTTATAACCTTTCTTCATTAACTGAGCAACACTTAGTAGATTTTGTATGATACTTGGTAAATAGAAAACATCACAAATTTGAATATTTTTACTTTTCTCGTTAAAAATTGAGACAACTCCCTTTTCTTCAATGTCAACATGCTTTCCATTGCCTTACTCGACTTCAGATGATTAAGTATTATCAAGTTCTTAAAAGATTTGCTTCTAACTATTCACGTGATTGCTCTAGTCACTATCTAGATACCAAATGCATTTCGTATTGTATTGAGGTGAATTGCTAGACAAGAATAGTTGTTCTATGTTATTATTAGTAGCAAAATTTTGTTAGTCAAAATGGGCAGCCAACTGACAAAGGCACAGGAACAATACACCCACGCACACACAGTGAAGTAGAAACAGGATAAGAGAAATGAAAACGAAGTATTTTACACGAAAAACCCTTCTGAAATAAGGAAAAAAATCACGGAATACAAAATCCACTATAAAATCGCTACGTATGAAATATTGGTTATACAAACTATAAGAACAGACCAAAAGTAAACAAAGAATTTTAACACTTTATTTTCACTCACTACTCTCTTTCTTTTACACTTTTTCTTCTCTATTTTCTTACTACTTTCTTACTTTTTTACCTTCTCACCCTCTATTTTAGCAGTGAGTACGTATGTACATATATATGCACACACCCTCGGGCAACATGAGCAACCATAGCTCAGCTTGGTGGTTGGTGCACAATTTTCAACGTCTGCATGCGTGCATACGTACGCCCTGCCCTGCAGCATGTGACGCATGCCTACTCCTATAAACTGATCAGTTATTGGAGTCCCAAGAATAATGTCTTCCAACTATCCAATCAGGTAGGCCAACTATACGTCTTTTGGGATATGACAGCCATTAAGAATTTCTATATCCAGCCGATCAACCTTGTTGACCATCTTCTCTCTTTGGCTGGTCAACACCTCTGTTAACCCGTCAAAGTAGTCCGTCTGAGATCCTTTAGCAAAGTTGTGCGGCTCATGACCTCAACCGGTCAATATATTGACCAATTACTGTTACCTGTCCAGAGGGTTTCGGTCAAATATGTTGACCAAAATTTCTTCCACTTATCCTAAGCATAGTAGCACACACGTGCTCCGTCTAAATCCTCCGGTCACAAGGACTTCCACACGGGAGTGATTCCCAATAAACTTTTTCTTACTACTATGAGGAAGTTAAGTTTATCAGCCCAACCAGTTTGCACCATGCTTCATTTTTTACTCTCGGTAGAATCTTAGTCATCATGTCTACCCCATTTTCTTCAGTGTCAACCTTTTTCAGTAACAGTAGACCAATTTTAAGTACATTTTTCACCCAATAATGTCGCACATCAATATGCTTTAATATGGAATGAAGTGAAGAGTTCATATAGAGATGAATGACACTCTGATTATTACAAAATACCACATACTTTTCCTATTCAAGGTTCAATTCCTTAATAAACTTTTTCATCCACAACATCTCCTTATAAGTTTCTGTCACGGTAATATACACGATTTTAGTAGAAGAAATGGTGACACACTTCTGCAATTTGAACTGCCAGGAAACTGCACCTCCAATAAATTTCATCGAGTATCCCGAAATGGACTTGCGATAATCGATATCTCCAGCCATATCAGCATCCTAGTAGCCCACCAATTAAGGCTCACCACTACCAAGATACAAGCACTTCTTAGAAGTTTCTCGAATGTATTTCATGATCCACTTCACCGCGGACCAATACTCCTTTTCTAGATTAGATAAAAACCAGCTGACTGTGCCAACAATATGTGCTATGTCTGACCTTGTACATACCAAGGCATACATGAAGCTTCCTACAGATGAGGAGTAAGAAACGCCTCTCATATACGCCTTCTCTTCATCCAAATACGGACATTGGCGACTGCTCAGCGTGTGATTATTTGCAAATGGAGTACTAACTGGCTTGGACTTATCCATGTTGAATCATTAGAGTATCTTCTCATTGTAGTTTTCTTGAGACAACCATAGTCTCCCTGTCTCCTGATCGCAAATGATTCTAACATCAAGAATCTGGTTTTCCGGTCCGAGGTCTTTCATGGCAAAGGATTTCCCAAGTTGCTCCTTTAACTTCTTTATCCGAGTACTATTTTGTCCAACGATCAACATGTCGTCCACGTAAAGGAAAAGGATAACAAAATTATCTTTAGAAAACCTTTGTATGAAAACACAGTGATCACAAGTAGTCTGCCGGTATCCTTGATTAATCATGACTGATTCAAATTTTTTATACCACTATCTCGGAGCCTGTTTCAACTCATATAAGTCCTTCCTTAGACGACAGATAGTCGCTCCTTCCCTTTAACCTTGAACCCTTCAGGCTATTCCATATAAATTTCTTATTCTAATTTACCATGAAGAAAAGCTATCTAGACATCCATCTACTCCACTTTAAGATTTCGGGTGGCCGTCAAACCCAACATAACCTGTATGGAGCACATTTTTTTCACGAGAGTAAAAATCACATCGAAGTCAATTACCTTCCGTTGACTAAAACCTTTCACAACTAGTCGTACCTTGTACTTCGGTTTCATGGTATTCTCATATGTTTTCAATCGGAAGACCTACTTGTTCTTTAGAGCCTTCTTCCCTTTAGGAAGTTCGGCTAAATCAAAGGTGTAATTCTTATGAAGAGAACTCATTTCATCCTTCATGACTTCTAGCCATTTCTCTTTACTTTCGTCCTCCATAGCCTCTTCGTAACTCTCAGGCTCTCCGACATCAATGAGTATAATGTATTCACTTAGTGACAGACGGATGGACGACCGTCTATTTCGTGAGGATCGTCTGACAGGCACATCCTCGACCGGTTAATGGATGATTTCATCTTGGTCTTCATCAGGTGTCATGATTTCCTCTCCATTATCCTCAACCTCCTCAGGACCATTGTCTTCATCTTCCATGGGTACCGGACGGATAACTTCAACATTTACTTTGTTAGTCTGGTCAACATCACACTTGGCCTTCCTGTTAATATCCTTGATCGTTTCATTTTCAACAAAAGTCACTTCCCTTGACCGGACAAATCTTATTCCAGTTGGATCATAAAATCTGTGACCCAACTCATCTTTTCCACAACCCAGACAGACGCACTACGTCATCTTTGGCTCCAACTTTATCCTTTCACCTCTTGAAATATGAATAAAAGCTTTACATCCAAACACTCTTAGATAATCATAGGATGGTTTATTACCCGACCATATCTTCTCTAAAACTTTACCCTTCAAGGGTTTATTGGGCAACCTATTTATGATGTAGGTTGCCGTCTTTAGTATTTCGATCCAGAAGTGTGTAGGAAGTTTAGCTTCAGAAAGCAAGCACCATACTCTTTCTAGAAATATGCGGTTTATCCACTCAGCCATTCCGTTCAATTGTGTCATCTTTGGTGATATTTTCTAATACCTAATTCTACGTAACCAGCAATAAGTATCAAAATGCCCTATGTACTCGCTACCAATATCAATTAGGACGGCTTTCATTTTCTTCCCGTTCTGACGCTCAATAAGAGTATAAATTGTTGAAATATACCGAGAACCTGATCCTTGATTTTCAGTGGATAAATTCATAATTTTCTGGAACAGTAGTCAATAAAAGAAATGAAGTATTTGGCTCCACCAAACAACTTCTCTTTAAATGGTCCACATACATCTGTGTGGACGCGATCAAGTAGTTCTATCTTTAGAGCGAACAAGTCTCCATGAAATGAGACTCTCCTTTTTTTGCCGGCTAAGCAATGATGACACGTTCTTAGTCCGTCCTCCTTTAGTCCGGCAATAAGGCCCTTCCCGGCCAAATGATACAGTCCATGTTCGCTCATGTGGTCCAACCTCCTGTGCCACAAACCATTAGACTTATTGCTAATTACAGCATTCACGTATCCGGTCGTTGCGGACGCCTTCATTATGTACAGGCCTGAGCACTTTTTTCTCTTCCCAACACCAAAGATCCTCTAGTCAATTTTCACTCACCTTCATAGAAAGTGTTACAATAACCTTTATCATCCAACCGACCAACTTAGATAATGTTGAGCCTGATGTCAGAGACATGTCGGACATCCTTTGGTAACAGCTTCATCCCATTATTGGTAACTAGCATAACTTCACCCTTACCAATAATTCAGAATGTTCCTTCGTTACCCATCATTATCACTTCAAAATTTCCTAGAGTATCGGATGTGAATAATCCCCTTCTAGACGTGGCATGCAAGGTGGTACCAGAATCAATCACCCAACCGGACTCCTCGTCCGTTAGGTTTGCCACATTCTCTTCACATGTCAATAGGAGATCGCCTCCTGTGACCACTGAGACGGAGGACTTGTCCTCACCTTGCCCCTTTTCTCATTTCTCCTTTTTTGCGTTCTCACGCTTTCATTTAAAACATTACTTCTTGATGTGGCCCTTTTTGTCACAGTGATGGCACTCAAGGTTTTAATATCTTGATCGAAATTTGCTGTGTCATTTCTCTCCAAGCTTCTAGTTGCGTCCTCTGCTCCTTTCCCTAGAATCGGTCACAAGTACTTCACTATGTGAAAACGTCGAGACCCCTTGTGACCACCTTAACTCATTCATGAGTAAGGAAGCAATTACCTCATCAAATTTTGACGTATCTTTTCCAAACAGCAAAGTGGTGACGATTTAATCATAAGAGATTGGCAGAGAGGCCAGCAGCACCAATGTCTTGTCCTCCTCCTTGATTACCTCATCAATGGCGGATATCTGTGTCACGATCCGATTAAATTCATCCAAATGCTTTTCAAAACTATCACATATCGCAGAATATTGAACTGTTTCTTTATATGTAGTCTGGTTGTTAAGGATTTGGACTTATATCGGCTCTCCAACTTCTCTCAGACCTCCGCCTGATCGGTCAAGCTAAAAACCTCTTGGAGCATATTGTCTGCTAAGCATAACTTAATAGTGCAGTTGGTAAGGTCTCATTTGTCTTGCCAATCCTCCACTGATAGGATGAAGTTACCCTACTCATTAAACTGTTTTACGCAAAACAGTAAGTTCTTTGAAGTTGATGATGCCATTCAGACGGAGTTCTCAACCGTTCTCTCTGATACCACTTGTTGGCTAGAATGGGCGGCCGAATGACAAAGGCCTAGGGTCAATACACCCACATACATACAGTGAAGTAGAAGTAGGAGAAGAGAAATGAACACCAAATATTTTACGTAAAAAACCCTTCTGAAATAAAAAAAATTACGGGACACTAAGTCCACTGTAAAATCACTACGTATGAGATATTGGTTATACAAACCACAGGAGATAAAAAATAAGAACAGAACAAAAGTAAATAAAGAACTTCAACACTTTGTTTTCACTCACTACTCTCTTTCTTTTACACTTTGTCTCCTCTATTTTTCACTACTTTCTTACTTTTTCACCTTCTCAACCTCTATTTTAACAGTGAGTATGCATGCACATATATATATGCACATGCCCTCCAACAACATGAGCAACTACAGCTCAGCTTGGTGGTTGGTGCACAATTTTTAATGTCTACATGCATGCATGCGCACCCCCTGCCTTGCCCTTCAGCAGGCGGCACATGCCTACTCTTACAGACTGATCAATTATTGAAGTCCCAAGAATGATGTCTTCCAATTACCCAATCAGGTAGGCCAACTGTACGTCTTTTGGGATATGATAGTCATTCAGAACTTTTATATCCAACCGGTCAGCCCTGTTAACCGTCTTCTCTCTTTGGCTAGTCAACACGCTTATTGACCGATGAAGTAGTCCGTCTGAGATCCTTCAGCAAAGCCGTGCGGCTCATAACCTCAACCGGCCAATATGTTGACCGGTTACTGTTACCCGTTTAGAGGGTTCCGGTCAAGTATGTTGACTGGAATTCCTTCCACTTATCCTAAGCATAGTGGCACACACGTGTTTCATACAAGTCTTCTAGTCACAATAACTTTCACACGGGAATGATTCCCAACATATTTATTGTATTTATTTGTTTGAATTATTTACCTGCCTTGTACCAATAATTACTCTCCGAAGGACTAGGCATTTTGTATCTACTGCATTTAAAGAAGCAATCTTTGGCCTCATGATTAGTATTCTTGCAAATCAAATAGTCATAAGGAGAGGAATTAGGGTTTTGCAAATAAAAATTTTCTCTTCCTCTGCCTCTATTTCGCCCTAAACCCCAGCTAGGGTTTTATTGAATACAACCACTGTCAATCGAATCATCTCATTCGACATCACCTCCTCCAAATTCATACTTCTTCTGAGGAAAAAAGGGTTGGGAGAGTTTCATTTTAGTTTACAAAACCTACTCCACCGGCTGAAGAGAGTACTTGTTGACTCCTTGTTTGTGCGCTTCGAGTGAGCCCTCCAAGTTATGCACGGTAGGTTGAGATATAACTTTGATTTTTTCAATGATAGCAACTATATACTCAAGTTTTTATGATAGGCTTCTAAGAAATTTTTCAATAATATTCTATTTAGTAATAGAATCATCGCAACTTTTAAAATAATTCATAATTTCTACCACTCTCGTGGACAATTCTCCAATTTTCTTGCCATATTTCATTGAGAAATTATCAAATTTTTTCCATAAATTTTATAATTTAATAAAAATTTCTTTCTTCTTCAAGCCTTTGAATTCATTCTAGAGGACGGCCCAAGCTTCTTTGACCTTTTTAATTCCAAAAATTCAAGATATATAAATTCATTTAACATTACATTTTACTTATACTTATTTTCCATCCTGTCGGTCTAAGCTGTACTACTCTCAGCAAGTGATTGTTTTTCACATCTACTTTCAACAGTATCTCACAAATCTTATAAGAGAAATATTATTTCAATTTAAGAGTTTCAATAATTATAATATTTTTTATCAAATAATTAAAATATGACTTATAGTATACTGAAAATATAAATTTTCATATTATGAAAATATTATTTTATAAATTTATAAAATATAAATATATATATTTAAAAAATAATAAATATTTAATCTAATGGTTTTTTAATTAATATCTAAGTTATTTGACAATGACGATATTATGTTATTATTTAATAGTTTTTTTATAATTTAATAAAATATTATATATTATTATTTTAATATAAAAATAAATTAATTATATTTTAAAATTTTAAAGAATTATCACTATTAAAAATAATATGTGATTATATATATATATATATATATATATATATATATATATTGGCTTGTTAATAATTAAATGCATAAATGATGGTATAAAAAAATCATATATTAATAGATATAAATTTGAGCAATTAATTTTGCATTGATAAAATAAAATTTGAGTTTGACCCAATAGTTTATTAAGTTTAGCTCAAATGAATTAGACTAATATTTCTAATATAAAAACAGTTAATGATTAAATATTAAATATTATATATATATATATTATTTTATATAATATATTGTAATTAAAAACCATTTTTAATATAAGATTTCATATCATAAAGTATATTGATTTTTTTATGAATATTGGTGATTTTGGAGCAAATTAATATAAAATAAGTTTGATTAATTAATTTATTATATATGAATATAATGCGTCCTGGATCCAAATTTGAACATATTCAGATCATATGATCCACCGGATTTCGGTCCCCGTTTGCTTAGTTTTGAGTCCTACAAATCACAACTTTAAATAAGAGGTCAGGTAAAGTAGAATATGGTCCAATCGAAAATACTCGAACTCATATCAGTAATTGGCCTTCTGAAATGAGAATGTGGATGTAATATAAATGCTGATAAATATTTGTGTAGGCGGGAACGCATTCGTGGGATAAGTGACTTATGTTGTTACTTGTGAGAAGTAGAGCTTCTCAATCCAAAGTTTGCTGGAAACCGAAAGTTGAAAGAGAGAGTGCTTAAGGGCTTAAGAGAGTTAGAGAATTTCTGAGAGCTTGAGATTGTTTGCAGGTTTTTTGTGGGCATTTTAGTATGTATTCGAGAGCGTGCCTCTCAAGGGAGCTTCCATGATCTTTTATAGTTATGGCCCTAGATTGCCTTCCTTACGCAAAAGGGTTCGATGTCCGTACTCTGCTAAGAATTGTTGCCTTCCTTAGCACAGGCGTGAGCACTTTCCTGGCAATAATTGTCCAAAAAATTAATCTTCCTCCTATATTTTGTAACTGTTGGGATTTTCAACAGATAGCGCACAAATTTTGGCACCTTCCTCCAAAATGCGCACTGATTCTCGAAATAACCGTTACAGTGGAGCTTGCCTTCTTAGAGAGGTAGAAAATTATGACAGATGACCATTGTGGCTCTAAGAAGGGCACGTGGACCAATTACTACTTGGGTCGCACACGTCTTAGGCCGCAATTGGTCTATTGGCCACCTCTCCGATCAACGGAAGCGTTGACCGTTCTAGGTTTTAATGGGCCGTCCTGCTCTTAGGTTTTCGCTGGCCTACTTGCCCTTCATCTAGTCAACTGAAGCATTGACCATCCAAAAAGAATTGGGCCGTTTCCTCCTTTATGGGTCAGGCCGTTACTGGCGTCCCCATCACTAACCCCCCATACTAGTGATTTGGGACTCTGTCCTCTGACATATTCATAATGGGACATTTCTGGTTGGACAATTTGCTCGAGACAGCTTGAAACTGACAATGGCACTTGGTCTACTGATCGTGTCACTTGCGACTATTGATCGTAACACCAAGATCCAGTGAACTGAATTGGAGATAACGTTGACCGGATTCATTGACCACTTTGGTAGTAATCCAGAGAGCTCAGTAGGAATAGAAGCGTTGACCGGATTCGTTCACCATTCTCGCCAGAATCCAGAGAACTAAGTGTGAAGAGCAGCATAGACCGGATCGTTGACCGTTCTAGCCATAATTCGGAGAGCTTGAAGGGAAAGTAGCGTTGACCTTTCTAACAAAAATTTGGACAACTTATGGGAATTGAAACGACGTGCCATCTTGACGTCGGACTGTCAGATGAAAAGTTTGTCACATGTCAGCACACAGTGAATTTACGATCCCAATAATTAATTCTGCAGGAGATCTGATTCGGCTGTGCCCTTTCCGATTGCAACACGTGTCCACCATAATGGGCATGCTTCTTCCAGGCATTGCCTTGCCAACGGTTGCGTGCCTTTACAAAAACCAGTCCGTCTGTTCAACTTTCCAATACTGAAAATTTTCTAAGTCTCTACTATTCTTCTTACCTTTGTTTCCATGGCTCCGGTTGTCAAGATTGCCTCTGTGACCCCTAGTGAGATGAGAGAGCTATACGTGGAGTTCAACATTCCACGTGAGATCGCCCCTATGATGCCTAGTGAGTACAACAGAGCCTGCTTCCCTCTTCGGGGTTGCATCACTGTATACGATGCTCATTTGAGGAGTGGGTTTCGCATTCCCGTTCTAGAGAAGGTGCTGGACATCTTTATAGCACTCCAAGTTCCTATTGCACGGCTCCACACTAATGACGTGTGTTTCCTCAGCATCTTCCTATGCCAACATTCACGGATGCTAACAAAGGAGGAGGTTAGGGTGATATTTCGATTCACCTAGAGTAGGAACTGGATTTTCTTATCCCTCAGAGACCTTCCTGTCAGTGAGGCCATTTACAACTCACTAGAGAATTGGAAGGACCGCTACTTCTTCATACGTGTTAGTGACTCATGGCCCTTGTCTCGAGATTGGAGAAAGGTCCCCAGGATTTTTATCGAGATTCCAAGAATACTGAGGTGGAGGCCGTGCAGCCACTACTAGCGCTGGTGAGGAAAAACCCTGAAAAGTTTAGGAGGGATCACCTGGTTTCCAGGAGAGAAGCCAAGAAAGCTCATTGGGGGCCTCCTTCTCCTGTCCAGAAGATTAGACCGCTGCCAAATACCTCATAGCGCAAGAGGAAGGCAGGCACCATTTCTATTGATGCGGCCGGCGCACCTTCCACCGGCGATACTCCCAGCAGTTCAAGGTGGAAAAGGGCTACAACGATAGTGCATTTTTCTTCCTCATCCTTCATAGAGCCAGATTACGTAATAGTCAGATGACTTGCTAGAGCCCGAAGGCGCTTCGAAGTAGAGACGGCTGTGGAGGAGTACGAGGCCATGTTGCGCACTGCCGCAAGTGGCGTGGTCATTGCGCTACCGCAGCCGATGGGTGCGCTGACGGAGCAATCGCCTGTAGACACCAGGATGGAGCCGACTGATGAGCCACAAGCTGAGTTAGAGGAGCCAACCTTTGAGCCACTTCTTGCGCCTGATGACCTAGCCGCCGGAGAGACGCTTACTACTCCTAATGAGCGAGCCGCCGGAGAACTTTTTAAAGTGGCTGACCTCAGTGCTGAGTTCGAGAAGGAGATTGCTGCTGAGGCTTCAGCAGAGCATGCTTAGGAGGTTGTCGCTCCCAATCCTCCGCCATAAGCCTGAACGTCACGAAGTAGGCCAATGAGGAGGCAGCGAAAAGTTTGGCTGGTGACTTTTCAAAGATTCGCTTCTCTTCTTCCTTTTCCATTGTGGTTTAACTTCTTTAATTTCTAGTAAGAGTCAAAAGTTATGGGCACAGTGGGCAAAGGACTGCATCAACAAGACCTGGTGATCTAGAATCAGGGGGAAGAGATTGCCTGGTTCGAGGAGGAGGTGTGCCTATTGAGGGCCCAGCAGTAGGAAGAGAAGGTTGCTCTCCAGTCGGAATTGTTTGAGCTAGGAGCAATATTTGCAAGATTGGAAGAGGAGGTTGTTAGGATTGCAGGGTATATTGACAAGCTTCTAAGAAAGATAGCCTCGTTATAGAACGAGCTATCTACTTGCATACACCCTCATGAGGTTTCTCAGGCACAATGGGCACGGTTACGGAAAGGCATCAATATTAGTCGTCATATTGTCCATCTGTGGATCCCAATTTTTCTGTTGGTGTCATTGACCCAATAAATTGTACCACCCGGCGACGTGAGAGCCTCATGGATCAGTCCTAGAGTGTGCAAGGGCCTCTTCCGCCTCCTTCAAGGAGCTTTGCTCCTTAGATTTTGTACTCATTTTTTTATTATTTTTATTTTATTTTATATAATTTGCAAGCATACTTTTATCATTAATAAAATAGTTATTTTACCAACATACTACGTTCCATGACTTCACTTTCATTAGCTATTCCTTTAACTATTTGCCCTTTGTGTTAGCCAGCCAACTTGGTGCATCTTGCACAAGTTGGCCATCTGTCTCGCAACATTGGAGACATTTGCTATGCTTTTAGATAGACTTAAGTCCTCAATGAGATACCAAGGTGAATCTTGAAATTGTATCAAGCCAATCATGAGCTGAGGCTTGAGTGGCGCTGCCCATATTTGATCTTAGGCAGCCAACTTTGGACAGAGCACTTACTCTTGATATGTTGACCAACGTAGTCTAACAACGCTAACTCCTATTAGAGGAGATCGTTACACGTGCCACTTAAGCCTCCTAAGGTTTATAGTTAGACCACAAACGGGCCACTTGGATGACCAACATTTAGTTTGACCGCTCATGAGTCGTTTGGATGACCAAGGTTTAATTTGGCCGCTTTCGGGACACCTGGATGACTAGGGTGTAATTCAATCGCTTATGAGCGGCCTGGATGATTAGAGTTTAATTCGACCTCTCATGGGCTGCTTGGATGACTAGAATTTAATTGTGAATGCGTGAAAATCCGCCTGATTTAGAGGCAATCTAGGTCGTTTATTTTGTACAACTTGCAAGCAAATATTCATATGGAAAGGAAAATGAAAGAAAAGATATATAGCACAATGCAAGTAGAAAAGAACTTTTCTTTTATTGATAACAATGTAATGTTGCAAGCACGCTTATGCCATACGGATGACCTACCTGGAAATTCACTAGAAGTAGTGCTTTAGGTGGATCGCGTTCCACGTCGGTGGAACCAACTTACCGTTTTGGGTTCGGAGTTTGTATACTCTATTCCGCAGAATAGCTGAGACTAGAAACGGGCCTTCCCAATTATGGGAAAACTTGTTCTGTTGATGGTCTTGCCCGTAACCTCTATACTCCGCAAGACTAAATCCCCAACTTTGAATTGCCGCACTTTCACTTTCTTATTATAATAGCACGTAACGCGGTGCTTGGTAGGTGTAATCCGCATCTTGACAGCGTCAAGGGATTCGTCCAACAAGTCTAGGTGTTCTCTAAACTTTTAGGAGTTACCAAGTGGGTCGAAGGTTTCAACCCTAAGACTTGGGAGCCCAATCTCAACCAGAATTACCGCTTCAATCCTGTAGCAGAGATTGAATGGTGTCTCTTGAGTTGGTTCCTTTGGAGTCGTCTGGTATGACCATAGGACGAAGCGCAACTAATCGACCCAGGAGCCCCCTACGTCCTCCAATTTAGTCTTCAGACCGTGGAGTAGTGTACGGTCGGTGACCTCCACATGTCCATTTGCCTAGACGTATGCCATCGAAGAATGGACTAATTTGATGTCGAGATTTCTGCAATACTTGGTGATGTGTTTTTTTAAGAATTGGGTTCCAACGTCGATCACGATGACCTTGGGAATGCCAAATTTACACACTATACTCTGGCGAACGAATTCTAAGGCATTGTGCTCTATAACCTTAGCCAGTGAGACGATTTCAACCCATTTATTGAAGTAGTCAATACTTACAATGATAAACTTCCTTTGCCCGGTTGATATGGAAAATAGGCTGAGAATATCAAGCTCTCATTGCGTGAAAGCCAAGGAACTTAGAGGGATCTCAACTCTACAGGTAGCCGGTGGTGAAGATTGCCATGAAGTTAATAATTCTCACACTTTTTCATGAACTCCAGGGCATCCTTCTTTACCATTGGCCAATAACATCCCTGGTGCATAACCTTGGATGATAAGTTCTTGCCACTGTTGTGTGATCCACATATCCCAAGGTGGATTTTACTCAAAGTGTATTCGGCCTCCTCGGAAGTAAGACAACGCAGGTACGAAGACAAGTAGCCACAACGATAGAGCTGTCTATTGACTATAGTGTACCAGCCAGCAATCTTTTAGATCCACTTGGCTTCGTCAGCATTTTCAGGCAGCACTCCATCCGCCAAATATCTCTAGTAATGTGTCATCCAATTTTTTACGTCGGAGACTTGCATCGCTTCCTGTTCCTCTATTCTGGGAGTGCTCAAAACGTCCCTCATGTCCCTCGAGTACTGCTCTGGACCGCTGACCGCTGCTACTCTGGCAAGTTGGTTGGCCTTCTAGTTCTCCGTTTTAGGGACGTGGATCAGGTTCAACTTGTCAAATCTTCGTATGGCATCTTTCGCCTTGGCCGGGTATTTAGCCAGGAGAAGGTTGCACGCTTTAAAACTCTCGTTGATTTGGTTAACAACTAGTTCCGAGTCGCTGTAAAAGTTTAGCTTCCTAGCTGAGCACTCTTTGGCTAGCTGTAATCCAGCCAATAGGGTTTCGTACTCGACAATGTTGTTAGTGGTCGAAAAGTCAAGTTTAATGAAGTACTTCATCTCAAACCCATTTAGGGTCCTTAGGATCATTCTAGCACCGCTACCTGAATTCGTAGATGAACTGTCCACGTTGAGAACCCATTCCGACCCTTCTGGGTGATGACCCGTGTCCTCAGTGGGGTTCTCATCGACAATTGGGGTCATGATCTCGACGATAAAATTTGCCAAGGCCTACCTCTTAATGGCTAGCCTCTACTAGAATTCAATGTCGAATTCTCCCGACTCGGTGACCGACTTAATCAGCCATCTGAAAATGTCAGGTTTCTGGAGAATACCCTTCAGTGGTTCGTCGGTTTGGACAACCCCGCGATGAGCCTGGAAGTACAGTCTCAGTTTGTGGGATGAGAAGACAAATGCCAAAGCCAGCTTCTCAACGTGAGAGTAGCGTGTCTTTGCATCGAACAACATCTTGCTCACATAAAAGACCGGCCGCTGAGAGTCAGAGTCATGACGAATAAGAACAGCATTAAGAGCCATTTCTAATACCGCCAAGTAGAGGTATAGCTCTTCCCTGTCCCTGGTGACGTCAGCAATGGTAGACTGGCTAAGTACTACTTCAATTCATCGGCGGCTGCCTGGCACTCTACAGTCCACTGGAAGTCATTTACTTTAGTCCCTTTCAGAACCTTAAAGAAAAGTTAATACTTGTTACCAGACTTTGCCAATAAGTGGGACAATACTGTCAGTCATCCAGTTAGCCTCTGGATTTTCTTAATGCTCCACAGCAGAGGCATGTCGATGAGGGCTTTAATTTTCTCTATGTTTGCTTCGGTCCCTCACTAAGAGACGATGAAACCCAGGAACTTCCCTAAGGATACTCTAAAGACACACTTTGAAGGATTTAACTTCATCTAGTACACGCGAAATACCTAGAAGGACTCAGCTAGAACTCGAATATGGTCGCTAGTGGTCTTACTTTTGACAAGCATGTCGTTGACGTATACCTCCATATTACGGTCAATTTTCTTCTCGAATATCTTGTTCACAAGCCTTTGATAGGTGCCACCTGTATTTTTTAAATCGAAAGGTATGACCCTATAGCAGCAATAGGTGCCTTAGTCAGTCATGAACGAGATATGCTCCTCATCCTCGGGGCTCACCCGGATCTAATCGTAATCTGAGTATGCATCAATGAAGCTCAGTAGCTTATGTCCAGAAGTCGAGTTTACCAACAGATCGATCATGCGTAAAGAAAAGTTGTCTTTTAGGCAGGTTTTGTTGACGTCGGTGAAGTCGATGCACATTTACTATTTTTCATTACTTTTATTTACCAAGATGATATTAAAAAGTCAATTCGGGTACTGGACTTCCCTGATGAAACCAATGTCCAGAAGCTTTTTTACTTCTTCCTAGATGGCGACGAGCTTCTCCACTAAATAGTTCATCCGCTATTTCCTAATGGGCTTATGGTTGAGATTAAGGCCCAACTTGTAGACCATTACTCTAACCGGGATCCTAGGCATGTCAGTGGGTGTCTATGAAAAAATATCAGCGATTTGTCTCAAGAATGACATTAGCTCGTTGCACAGTGGTCTGACGAGTGAGCCCTCAATCTACACATACCTCTCCAGGTCCTCCGGATTTAGTAGTACTAGGTCCGTTGCCTTGCCAGGTTGCGCCTGCTTCAAGGTTGTCTCGTCTCAGTGGTCTTGCTCTCCTATATGCCGTTCGTTGCTACTTGGTACAATTTGGGACTTGTAACATATCCGCCCAATCACTTAGTCACCCAGCACTTTACCGATACCGTATGCTATTGGAAATTTTATTTTTAAATGCGATATCAAAGTGACAGCTCCAAACGTTGCTAGGCATAGCCTGTCTATGATAGCATTGTATATGGAGGGCAGGTCAATGACCAAGAAGGTGAATATATGACTTGCCATTTTAGAATACATGCCTAGAGTGACCTCCAACTATATCGTTCCTTGAACGGCTACCATACAGTGGCCTTTCGCAAGTTTTAGCAGGTTCTTTTTTAATCCAAGTCTAAAAAAAGTATCAAGATAGAGTAAATTCTTAGATCTTTTATTATCAATAAAAACTCATTTTAGTTGGTGATTCATAGTACCACCCAAAACGAGTGCAAATACAATAAGGGGATCAGCGTATGGGGAAGTTACGTGGTTCACGTAACTATTGCTAAAGTAAATAACATTTTCTTATATCTTCTACTTCTTCAGCCTGGCTTGCCATTCCTTGTGATCTGCTCGGGTCTTGGTTGGACAGGTCGTAATCATATTGACTATGCCAATCGTGACCCGATTCCGTGGCTGGGATGGATCTGGTCCTTCCCTGCCTAAGGTGCCAAAACTCTGCTTGGGGCTCTTAACGAAACTGGTGAGATGGCCCCTTCAGATAAGCTCCTCAATCTCCCACTGGAACGTCTTGTAATCCTTTGTGGTGTGTCTCGAAGATCGATGAAAATCACAGTACTTAACTAGATTTTCTCCTTTGGCGTTCTTCAGTGGCTTTGGCCATTTGAAGAACTTTTCACCACAAATCTGTATGAGGACGTTGGCCCGTGTGTCATTGAGAGGAGTTAGGTTGACCGGCCTGTACTTCTTGTGGTCCATTGCTCTGGTCCTATGCTACTTTCGGCAGGGATTGTCGCCATCATCGTTCTCCCTCTTCGCGTCGGTCGGAAAAGGGCAAGGCTGATCGGTCCTCTCGAGATGTTTCGCCTCGTTAGCCTCCTCGGCTATTGCGTAGGCCCTGATAATGAACTCTATTTTCTGAAAGGTCTGCGGGTTCTTATAGGCTAAGTGTTTGAAAAAGTCTCCATGCATCAAGGCTGAAATGAAACTGCCAAGTTTCATCTCCTCTGTGAACCTGGGAATCATTCTGACCTCTGCTTTGAAGCGCTCCAAGAACTTCCTTGGATTCTCTCATTGTCATTACTTGATGTGGGAGAAATGCCAAAGCTGCTTCTCTTTTCGACGGCTAGAAGCATACTGAGATAGAAAGAGGTCAGTGAGCTCTCGAAAGTTTCAGTTAAGTTTGATGGAAGCCGATGAAACTAAATCCGAGCATCTCCCTTTAAGGTGAGTTGGAAGCGTCAACACATTGCCAAATCCTCTAGGCCCTGAAGACTCAGGTGGGTGCGGAAGTGATCCATGGGATCAGCACTCCCATCGTAAGAATCTTGTGTCGGCATCTTGAATATAGTCGGCAATAGGTGGTTCAAGATCTTAGTAGTGAAAGGGGATCTCACCAGATCTGTGGCGTGTTCATCATCATCCTTAAACATGCGGCTCTAGATCTTCTCAACTTTCACCTCCACTCAGGAGGCATTCCCAAATCTCTTGGAGTTGAGATAAGTCCTCAACTTCGTTCTTTCGACAGTGCGGTGTGTAGCCTGCTGGCACTACCGCTGACGGATCGTTCATTTCAAGTGGTTCCCTCTTGAGCCTAAGGCCTTGGCTCATCTCAAGTACATCAGTGGTTCCTTCTTTTTGGACTCTCATTCGAAGTCCCATGGTCCAAGCGCCCCTTAAGCTTGGAACAGCTTTGAGCGTTGGAGACCTCCAAAGTATGAGAGTTGGCCGGCCTCATGGCTTTATTGGCTGGCTTTTTCTTCCTCTGACCTCCTCTCCTAGAGGCCTGGGTAGGAGCTGTGGAGGGAGAAGCCCCCTACTTCTTCTTGCCCTGTCGGTTGCAGAGCATCAATAGTATTTTGTTCATATTACTCATCTGCTCCGCCATGTTTTAGAGGAATGGCATAGGTGCCCCTCCGACTAAGTTACCAGCAGAGTAGTCCTGATCGTAAGAAGTAGCATCTCTAGTGGGAATGCAGTTTGGGCTCTGGTGTTCACCAATCCGCCTGATGATATTCACTTTGTAAAGGAAAGCATTTGTAGAGATAAAAGTGGTTAGCTTTTTGTTAGTTTCCCACAGACGATGCAAATGATGCGTCTTGGATTCAAACTTGAACAGATTCAGGTCAAGTGATCCGTCGAATTTCGGTCTCCATTCACTTAATTTTGAGTTCTGCACACCACAATTTCAAATAAGAGGTTAGGTGACCGCGAAATTTAGTCCCACCAAAAATATTTCGACACTCAAGTCAGTAATTGACCTTCTGAAATGAAAAGATAGATGCAATTGATGCAATATAAATGCTGATAAGTGTTTGTATAGGTGTGAACGCACTCGTGGGATGAGTGACTTTTGTGATTGCTCGTGAGGAGTAGAGCTTCTCAGTCCAAAGTTCACGGGAATTCAAAAGCTGAGAGAGAAAGCGCTTGAGGGCTCAAGAGAGTTAGAGAACTTCTGAGAGTTTGAGATTGCTGGAATGCTTTTTGCAAGCGTTTTAGTGTGTATTCGAGAGCGTGTCATTGATGGGAGCTTCTATGGCCTTTTATAACCATGGCCTTGGGCTGCCTTCCTTACGCAAAAGGGTTGGATGCCTGTACTCTACTAAGGATTGTTGTCTTCTTTGGCGCAGGCTTAAGCGCTTCTCTAGCTGTAACGGTTCAAGAAATAACTCTCATTCCTTCTATATTTTGTAACTATTATGATTTTTAGTAGACAATGCACAGATTCTAGCGCTTTCCTCTTAGGATGTACATTGATTCTAAAGATGATTGTTACAGTAGAGTTTACCTTTTTGGAGAGGCGAAAAATTACGGCAGATGATCGTTATGTCTCTGAGATGGATACGTGGACTAATTACTACTTGGTCCCCACGCATCCTTGGCCCCAACTGGTCTACGGGCTACCTCTCCGATCAACGAAAACGTTGACCGTTCTAGGCTTTAATGGGCTGTCCTACTCTTAGGTCTCCGCCGGCTCACTTGTTCTTTATCCGGTCAACGAAAGTGTTGACCGTCCATGTAGAATTGGACAGTTATAGATTCGAGTTGTTTCCTCTTTCGTAGGCCAACCCGTTACTGTCATCTCCATCAGAATATATTTAATAAATTTGCCAATTAGTTAATTAATTAATAATTTCAATCATAAATGAGATGATTGAAATTTTTCTAACAAATATTAAAAATATTAACTTATTAAAATACTTATAATCTTATCAGAAATAAATAAACATATGTTTAAAAAAAATTATGAAATAAAAAAGTAAAAAAAAAAAAAAATGGTATTCCCGAGCTAAAATCTAGGAAAGACTCAGTACCATTCGACTGCTTGACCACTTCTTGGCAAGAATAACCACAAACTTTTAAAATTATTAAACGAAAGAAATAAAATAAAAAATTGGAAAAAACAATTAAAAATAATTGTCCTGCTCTTAGGTCTCCGCCGGCCCACTTGTTCTTCATCCGGTCAACAAAAGTGTTGACCATCCATGTAGAATTGGACAGTTGTAGATTCGAGTTGTTTCCTCTTTCGTAGGCCAACCTATTACTGTCATCCCCATCAGAATATATTTAATAAATTTGCCAATTAGTTAATTAATTAATAATTTCAGTCATATATGAGATGATTGAAATTTTTCTAACAAATATTAAAAATATTAACTTATTAAAATACTTATAATCTTATCAGAAATAAATAAACATATTTTTTAAAAAAATTATGAAATAAAAAAGTAAAAAAAAAAATGGTATTCCGGAGCTAAAATCCAGGAAAGACTCAGTACCATTCGACTGCTTGACCACTTCTTGGCAAGAATAACCACAAACTTTTAAAATTATTAAACGAAAGAAATAAAATAAAAAATTGGAAAAAATAATTAAAAATTAATGTGTGGCGTTGCTTGAAAGGCATATTCAAAGTTCAATTAATACGTATTTTTGCTCAGTCAAATCAAAAATAATTTAAATAGTAAAGTTCAAAGTATTATATTTTTAAGTTAACAAAATAATACCAAATATTGTATTAGGTTGGATGGATGAACCCTATTGGAAAGCTTGAGTAATTTGCTTGCATTCATATCATAGTTTTTTTTTTCTTTTAATGTTTATCTGAAATATAATTTATCCAAAGCAGTAATAGCTCAATTTAAAATTCAACTTCAATATTTCTACCTGAATACTGAGCACTATAAATAATAAAGTAAATAAATCTATATATGATTATCAAGTAAGTACTTAATTTAACTATAATAAAATATATAGATATTTATCGGCTATCAGAATAAGACTATAAAATTTCTGCTTTAGGCAGTATGACACAGAAAGTTCGAGCCTACTTGATTAGCCCAATGGAAAGTATATTGCCAGTGAAAATAGCATCCTTTGTGGTCTAAAATGATAATAAATTCTTAGTACTTAAATTAAGAGGATAGCTTTTCTCTTATAAACAAACACAAACAATGAGTATATAAGACAATATTGGTTAAGTAGCTAAGATATTTATAATGAACGAATATATTTTTCTTATTGTCGTGGCGATTTTTTTAATAGTTATTTTTAGTAGAATTACTTTTCTCTTTTTTATTAATCCACTTTATTTTATTCATTGATTATTTGTTAGATAGTTGGTAACATATTTATAAATAAAAGATCAAAAATAGCTGTTTAAATATAGATAATCCCAATTGTCTGCATATTCAAGAAGAAGAAGTGGGTATGACTTTTCCTAGATTTGCACTTGATGTTGTTATATTGTTCAATCAATTTTCATTTACGTAAAGCTTTTTTTTTTTTTTTTTTTTTGAGTGTTAGGTGCTTTTCTTGATACATCAGTAGTTGATCTACATTTGATAAATTTGCAATCTATTGGTTAGATGAATGACCAATAATATTTGTAAATGGGCCTGTATTAATGTATTATCCAACTGTTTATATGCTTATTTTTAGGATTTTTAGCCATAATTTAACTGATGACAGAATCTAGCCAAAAAAGAAATACACCTAATTCAAAGCAGATAATCCCCTTGGATAAGAGGTGCATTTGGTCCCAATAATTTTAAAGAATAGTTGTAATATTATATTATACAATGTAAGTTTTATTAAAAGGTATTTGAAAATTTCTTTCTTAACAAAGTAGTAAATCAAAATTTATTGAAAGAAATTTGAAATAATTTATTAAAGATTTCAATCAAGAAAACTTATAATTCAAAAAATAATAATTTCATTGTAAGATTTGATAGCCCCATTCGTAGACTTGCAACATGATATAATTTATTATATTAGCGGATATTGTTAGATGCATTCAAAGCAATTTTAATAATATATTATTTATTTATCTATTTTTGTTAATAGATTTATACAAAATAAAAATAAAAAATTTTAAAAATATCTAAAAAAAAATTATATTTGTGAAATTTCCGTTTCGGTTAATAATTTACACTTTCAACAGTCAATATGATAGCATCATCATTTCTCTAATTATAAGCCTAGTCTTTCACGTGTCAGCTCGGCGTGCAAGACTCTTTCCTCTGTCGTCAGCTACCGAATTTGAAGAGCAAGCCTATGCAAATAAACGATGTGATAAGCGTTAATGAATGACTTCCACCCTTCCTTCGCGTCTCTGCTGCTGCTGCTGCTTCTTCGGATCTGAAACCTCCCAAGCCGGCAAAAAATCCCAAAATAATTGTGCAGAGGTCGAGGGAGGCAGAGGGACTATCTACCGATCTCTGTCTTTCTCGTGTTGGATCCTCAGTTCACTGTTCGATCGGATAATTGAGGTCAAGATTGAGAAAGGTTTTGGGCATCTGGGGCATCCACGAATTCTGATCTTCATGCCACTTTTTTCTCTCGTCGTCAACTGGGCTTCATTTGATATTTAGATTGTCGGTCTGATCTGCTTTGGGGTTGAATTGGCGGGTTTTGATCATTTACTAGTTTCCGATTCTGGGTTCAATTCTAAATGGTCTATCATCATAGCTTGATTTCTGTACGCAAATCCACCGACCAATCTATTAACATGGCTGCTTCGATGGGTGTAAACGAATCATATCCTACATCGAGGCAGAATAGTCAATTTCACAAGAATAAAAAACACCAAACTCAACAAATCATCAGAAGATTCCGGATTGCAGTCGACCTCAATCAGCTGTAGTCGATATCCTGGTCCTGATAGCTGTTATTTGTGCTTTTGGGTTTTTACTCTACCCCTATGTTAAGTTTACATATATTAAGACCGTAGAGGCCGTTGATTTCTTTTTTTGTGTGGTGAAAGAGGAAGTTTTCAAGAATCCGGTGATCTATGGATCTTTAGGAGTTAGCATGCTGTGTGCGACAATGGCTGCTTGGGCATTTGCGATCTGTACTGGTCAAAAGTGTGAGAATCCGAATTGTAGGGGCCTTAGGAAGGCAGCTGAATTTGATATACAGCTTGAAACTGAGGAACAGTTGAAAAATTCAAATTCATTGGTAAAGGATCCTGTTAAAATGTGCTCATTTGAATTGCCCCGCGATCATCACCGGCAGCTGGAAGACAAGCTGAAAAAGATGGCACCCCTAATGGAAAAGCTGTTCTTGTGTTTCGGGCGAGGTGTGGGTGTTCCATTGGTAGAATGGAAGTTCCAGGGCCAAGGAAGTCTAGAAAGATTAAGAAATAGGATTAATGATACTGTGAACTGCACAACAGCAGTGGCAGATAGGCAGCCAGAATCTTCTATGGAGTACTTTTATTTTCCTTTAATAAGCTCTTGGCAATAAGTTGTTTGAACTGCAGACGGTTATAGTGAAGTATAAGAACCCGTTCTTTTTATGAATATTTTGTTTGTTTTTATTCTTTCTTGTGTTTAGCTCTTCAGATAGTTCTTTTTGTTTTGAAATCCACAAATCTGGTTATATATATTTTTTGTGTTTATAGGAACTAGTTTGGCATAGTTCTTTTCTCAAAATCACGAACAAGATGTAGATTCATGTCATAGTTGGTATATTTGGTTAGCGTGATGTAGATATCAATCGTGCAGCTTCAATTGAACACATATTTTGTAGTTTTTCTGTCTTAAGTGTTCTTATAGATATGATTTAAAATACGCATCTTTTTTTAAGTTCTTGAACACAGTTTGTACTTTTCACTCCATTTTTGGAAAACGTGACTAAAAAGGATGACAAAAAAATTCTTTTCATTCTTCAAATTCAAGTATGCTACAATTTAAAACTCGGAACACCTCTTTCTGAAAGTTCTTGAGAAGTGAAGTTAAAATGCTGTCATCTTTAACCATTAATGTCTGTCTTTTTTTTTCAATTGCTGCTCATATATGGATGATCCATTGCTCTTGTAACATTTAAAACTTCAGTTGACGACTGTTTATATGCACTTACCAAAAAAAAAGGACTGTTTATTTGCTTTCATTACCTTGTTGGCCTAATAAAGCCCTGAATTTCATCAAGGGTCAGAGGAAGAGCCAAAGAAGAGTTGTTAATACGTGAAATGGAGGACTTTCCTGTTCCTGCCTGACACCTATTTTCAATATTTCAGCCAGAGGTGTTTGATTGAAGATGTCGCTGTGATTCTGAACTGTTGCACACTTGCCCTCTTTTGTTAACGATAAAGTCTGATCTATTTCGAAAGAGTTCCAATTGGGTTTACTGATTGTCTAGACAAGTTGTAATGAATGATCTCTAGCTGGAGCCAGTGCTTATTTCCTCCCTTGCATTTCATGCAGTCCTTCAATATCCAGGGGCTTTGCATTCCAGCAGAAAGCCAAGTTGATTTTTAAGATCTTTAACTTCTGATGATTGATGTAAACTTCAAGCACATCAGATTTTTCTGTAGTTCGTCTTCCCAGTACAGATTTGAGTTGCCATTCAAGTTTTCATTCTTCTATACTTGGTTTTCAAACATCCTTGGACAAGGCATATAGAGTCTGTTCTTGGGAGAAATAATGTGTCTTCACTATGTCCATATTACAGGGCTTATTGAATTCCCCTCTAAAGCTGCCACTGCTGCCACTGGGACTTCGAAAGCTGCAGTCCGGCGCAGTACCCAGGCCACTTGGGACCCCCTTAAATTCAGAGATTACACTTAATTTAGCAACTGTGCACATACATATATTTATTAGTTTATTTTTCTGTTTCACTACTATTGCTCTTGCACATGAGGATTCTGTTAGGCTTGCTCTCGCACTTGAAGGCCAATATTGTATATAAAGGTTGGCTGATTACTTACCGAAAAGAAGGAAGAAATTATTTGTCTCTCTCTGCTCTCTCTCTCTCCATCTCCCGGTTTCCCCTTTCTCTACTTTCCTCTCTCCCTGTCTTTTCCCTGCTTCTCTCTCTACATCACGGCTCTGAGGATCTCGACCTTTAGCACCTCGATTGTTTTCCTTCCCCTTCTTTCCCTCTAATTTTCCTCTGCTGATCTCCCCTTTCGCCGTCATCTTCTCTGTCTACGCTGTCGTTCTACTCTTGCCGAGGCCGTCATCGATCGTGCATGTATCATTGGTGCTTTCATTGAGACAAGGCGGAAGAAATGACGCTCGCAATTGAAGCACAAGCACTCGACGCCCTTGATGCTTCCATCGCAACACTATCGATGGAGTTCAAGGAGATACGGTGGTGATCCAACAATACACACACGCCATTGTTGCCCAAGCTTCCACCAAAGCACAAATCCAAAACTTTCTTGATGAAATCCTTCAGCCGCTCAACTGGATCGAACGAAAATAGAGCAAACAAACTATTTCATGGCCGTCAAACCCTTCACCATTAGCAGCTTCTCCATCTGCTACTGTTCACCCTCCACCACTGCTTTCACAACCACAACCACAAACTCCACCCCAAGCCTCAGCCAAAAAGCCATCAACGCCACCAAATGCCACCATCACTCTTCATCTTCCCATTCCTCAACCGTAAATGGCTTTCTTCATTGCGTCCGTACAACCACAGCCTACCACCTTACCAACTCGCTTCCACCATGGTGCCATTTCAAAATTTCTTTCAAATTCCTCAATCCCTACACCAAATTGAACGAAAACACCAGTTGTCCTCCCATTTCCAAGCTTCGACCCGGTTGATTCTCATCCTCCACCAAAATCCGAATCCGAATCCATCTCCAAGAAGAACACCGAAGTCTTGAATCGGGTTGAGAACGCTTCTTCTATTCGTCCGGTGGAGTCATGAAACTCTTGTTTTTGTGGATTTGTGATTCTGAGAACTATCCCAAATGATCTGGTATTGTCAGACGATAGTCTGGCAAACCGCGTTCTCGCTTACGCATTCATACGTTGCGAGATTGAATAATTTTGTGAGTGCTTTTACTTGAACAATTTATCGCTATTTTATTCTTGCCAAGATACTAACCGATGATGGTCCATATGAGTGGGGTGGTAACATCACGCAAGTGAAGCAGCCGATGGGGAATTTAACCCAAGCAATGGGCCTTGTTTTTCTATTCCAGAGAGAGCTCAGCTTCTTTCCAGTCTTGTGAGTATATTCAAGAAACTTCCACAAAATCTGGGTTGTTCTAGTCATTCCCATTGGAATTTGGAGAAATAGGTTGTTACGGGTGTTTAATTGTTCGTTGTCAAGAGCCGCATTGCCAAGTACCATGCTAAGAAAGGCTGAGAGTACTTCATTGATGCTGTCACCTAGATAAATTTTCAAATGATAGAAGGGGTTGTTTTCCTCATTCTCTTGGAAAATTCTGCTCAAGAAACACACAGGCGTTTCTCCCGGATGCATCAGATCCTCATATTCAGGAAGAATACCGTAACAAGGATTAAAGCCTTCCTCATCAAGGGCCACAAATGGCTTGCATCTTGTCTGCAAATAGTTTCAACTACAATGGGGCCTATCCTCTTATTTGTAGCTAGTGATGGCTTAGTGGCCCCATCACAACCACAGAGATTTCCAACTGCAAGAGCAGCTCCTTATGTCCTAATGTGGCATAGCAGGGCCCCATACCAAAGGATTGCACCTATAACCACAATCGAAATTGTTGTGTCGGTTTACTCTTTACCCCAGCTTACACTGCCCCATAATTTCAGCCACTCCAGTTTTTCCCATTGACTACTCGGTTTGGCACCTCTCAACGTCGGAGCATGTGGGTACGGTCCCTTGGCTTTGGGCTTCCATGGAGGACACCTTGTTGTTGTTATCTTCTCTTTATCCCGGTGACTGGTTCAGTGCTTGCTTCCAAACAAGGTGCAAAAACAGGGCTCTTTGTAGTAAAATAGGGACCACGGTAGTATCGACTGCTCTCACCCTGACTAGCAGCACAGACTTGGTCCTAAGCAGCAGAACTTTCAGGGCCATCGTCAACTATGGCATGGACCAAACCCCTTTGAAACTTGGAATGGTTGACATAGAGTATAAATGGGTACCCTGTGAGAACAAAGAAAAGTACTGAGCTGTGCGCTTGGAGGAGACCGGAAAAAAGCCTAACTATTTGGCAATTAAAGTTCTTTTTCAAGGCGACCAAATTGAGATTGTTGCTATGGAGGTGGCTCAAGTTGGGAGACCCAATTGGACCTTCATGAGCCGGAATTATGGGCTAGTGTGGGACACTAGCAGATCACTGAGCAATCCGCTGCAGTCTGATTTGTGGTATCAATTTCGGAAGGATCGCCGAAATTATCAAATTTTTTTCTCGTACAATATTGAGGACAATGTTGTTTTGAAGGACAGGGCAATGTTACGGGGCTTATTAAATTCCCCTCTAAAGCGCCCTTTGCTACCACCAGACTTCAAAGCTGTCCGTCCGCAGCAGCTGACTCCGAGCCACTTGGGACCCCCTTAAATTCAGAGATTACACTTAATTTAGCAACTGTGCAAATGCATATATTTGTTAGTTTGTTTTTTAGTTTCACTACTGTTGCTCTTGCACATGAGGATTCTGTTAGGCTTGCTACTGTTACTTACCGAGGCCAATACTGTATACAAAGGTTGGCTACAGTTACTTACCGAAAAGAATGAAGAAATTATTTGTCTCTCTCGCTCTCTCTCTCCATCTCCCTGGTTTCCCCTTTCTCTACTTTCCTCTCTCCTGTCTTTTTCCTCGCTTCTCTCTCTCTGCATCACGACCCCCGAGGACCTTGGTCTTTAGCACCCCTGTCATTCCCTTCCCCTTCTTTCCCTCTAATTTTCCTCTGCTGATCTCCCCTTCCGCTGTCCTCTTCTCTGTTTACGCCGTCATTCCACTCTTGTCGAGGCCGTCATCGATCGTGCATGCATTAGTCCATGTCTAAATTAACAAAAATGAAGAAGATAAAAAAATTTGGAACGTGTTTGAGCGTATATAGCATGTGTTGGAAATATACGTGTCGGACATTGATACATAACTATCTGCTTCTTAGGGCATTCTAGCCACATTTTCTTCATTTAAATTTTTAAATAAAGTTATCTATTATAGAAAAGTTTAATTTAGATTTTAGAAAAATTGCCATTATGATCCTCCAATTATTAAATTTTTTTTCTAAACCTAACGACTAAGATTGAAAATTAGATAGATAAATAACAAACATTAAATATTTATTTAAATCACTTGACTATTATTTCTTCACTCCATTTCTAATTATGATTGTACAATTTATGGGAACCCTAATGATGTGAGAGGAATTTAACTGCTCTCTTGGGACAAATGCAGCCTCAAGGGTAATGGTGATTTTAGAATTGGACTCACTAGTGAGGATTATCCATTTTCTGATCTCTAACTATTTAATAGATTGTGCTTGTCTTTGCAAAAATAATAACCTTCATAAAGGAGAGGTTGTCTACAGAAGGCAAAAGTTTCTGAATTCTGTTAGTAAAATCTATGAAATTATTGACAGAAAAATTCGTATTAAAACACAGAGACTACATAAAAAAACAGACTTTGTCCACAATGGAGAAATTATTGGATGGTCCATTCCCATGCGAGGTTCACAGGCTATCTTACATAGTTGTGTTTTGAGTTTCTCTGTTGGTGCTCGATGTTTGCTTAATGGAATGCCCCAGAGAAAATCGGGACAGAGTTTCATGCAAATATTAATCATTTACGTAAGGTTTGCCCGATAGTTGCTGTAGCAGAAAGCAAACAAATATCTTTACATGATGTTCTTAATACTCCTCTCAATTTAGATTTTTCTTTTTCACTTAATGCAGGAATAGCTCTCGTTTTTTCATCTGTGTAATTAAGAGCTGTGTATGAGACTGAATTAAGACTGAAATGGAGTGTCGAAGTGGGTTTGTATAACCTTAGCTATTGAAAATGGAGCTTTGTGGGGACTCGAATGTCCCATTGTTTTTCTTTTTTTTTTTTTATTGGGAAGAATTTTCTAAATAAAATTCCTGTACCTGTGATTAGTTTCCATTTGCGGCAATTTTTGTGTGTTTTCTTTTTCGACGATTTCAACAAAGGGGTGCATGTCATATCCCAACAATTTTTGTCTGCCTTTTTCATTTCTTGTACCATCAGCAGATGCGGTTCAAGATCTAGTCGATAATGGACATCAGCGGATTCTTCAACCAAGTAACTGCAACTTCTCTTTCATTCATAAAGAAGGTAGACTCTTTGGAGTTCTTGATGAGCTGAAAGAATGGATCTAAAAAGTCTAAAAAGCCTAATCTTCGGCGACGCTTCTCATCAGATTGTAAAGCTCGAGTATTTGATTAATGATCATTTAAATGATGAAACTAATATAATTAAAATTAAGATTAATGAATGTGAAAAATTAGGTTAAAGAGTCAAAATTGAATCAGTTGACTCCGTAACCAATGAAGGCTCAACCTGCGCTTGAGCGCCAAAACCCATGGGTTAGCGCCCAAGAGACACCTAACAGCGCCCAAACGCGTAATTGGTAGATTGCTTACGCTTGACATGTGTCCAAGAGACACTCCAGCAATCGAAAGCAATAACTATATGCCTGATGCATACCCAAGCCACACTTAGGCGCATTGAACTTGTAGCATTAGCGCTTGACGTACGCCTGAGTGGCGCTCAAGTGCTACTCCATATAAATAGGCATCCGACTCATTTTTTTGTCATATTTTTAGAGTTTCTAAAGAGTAGGAGAGAAGCATCCGAGGAGAAGAGAGAAAATAAGAAAGATGAGGCCAAAGAAACTCGAATTCAGTTAATTCAAGTGAGAATTTGGGTAAATCAAATGCAAGGTAAGTGCACTCTATACTCTTTCTTCTATTGTTGTTATTCTTTTCTAAATTTTTGAGCATTTCTTATTTTAATAATCATTTAAGTTATAATTTTCAAATATTAATGCTTATATTGAGCATATACGTTAGTTTTTTATGATATTTTAGCAAAATTTTATAAGAAACCATGTTTAAATTCATGTATTAAGTATATATATTTTGAATTATGCATTTTAACTTCATTCATATTCTGAAATCCTAATTTAATACTCATGCATGCTTAATTTTGTGAAGAGCCCTATTGCATGTCTTAAAATTATAATTTATATGTTTTATATATTTTGAAAAAATGTACAACTTCCTTGCATGTTTAATAAACTGCTACAGAAATTTATGAAGCCAATTTGTTACATATTTTGCTGAACTTGCTGCAATTTTGTGCTGAATTTAGTATTCTAGATTTCAAAATGCATCACAATTGAATTTTCTACAAGGAATATAAGTATATATGTTAAGAAAATATAGAATTATATAGGAAACTCTACAATTATATTATGAAATATGATTATTTTCTCTATAAGTAAGAAAATTAAAAGAATGAAGAAAGGTGCAGAGTTTTTTAAGAATTTATATTTGATTTATGGTTATAATTTAGCGGATAATATATTATAAGATACTTTAGTATATTATAGTAATATATCGATATCTGAATCAATATAACCGTAAGTAATTTAAGTTGCCTAACTCTATCTATAGGATTATATATAAACGGCCTACTTTTGAGTCTTGAATAGAAGACATGGCCTTTGATTATGTGAGAGTATATACATCTCGGATTTTGATTATCTACTCATTCATTTAGTAGAATGCCTATTAGCCCTAGTCCATAAGAAAGAAATAAGAATTATATTTTTATAATGTAAATTGAATAAAAACATGATAAGAAATTTAAAAGTGTATAAACTGAATTTCTTGCATAATTATTATAAAAATATTATGCCATTACATCCGATCATATTCTATAATTTGTCCATTATATTTTAATGTAAAGTATAAATATTCATTGATATATAATAGTGTCTTGCTAAACTCTTAACTCACTCATTATTTTTTAATCCCTTTAGATGAGATGCACAAGTCTTGTCAGATGAATAGGATATAAGGATGGGCTGACATGAAGAACTGAGATTATTATATTTATGGATTATAATATTATTTTGAACAATGTTTAATTTTGTTTCATATTTTCGAACGGTAGCTAATATTGTAATTTTAGCTTAAATTTCAATTTCAGACAATGGTTTCTGATGTAGTTGGCCTTCGGACAGTGTTTAAATATTTAACATGTATTATGTTGTTTGATAACGATTAAGTATCATTTTAAGTTCGGACAGTCTTAGAACATGTTGGATGATGTAATAAGTCATGTTTCTAATTCCAAACAATAGGTTGTAATTTAGTTTAAGGATTGTCGGTTATCCGATAATTAGATGTATGTTCAATGTTATTTTATGATGTAACGATGTGATAAGCGTTAATGAATGACTTCCACCCTTCCTTCGCGTCTCTGCTGCTGCTGCTGCTTCTTCGGATCTGAAACCTCCCAAGCCGGCAAAAAATCCCAAAATAATTGTGCAGAGGTCGAGGGAGGCAGAGGGACTATCTACCGATCTCTGTCTTTCTCGTGTTGGATCCTCAGTTCACTGTTCGATCGGATAATTGAGGTCAAGATTGAGAAAGGTTTTGGGCATCTGGGGCATCCACGAATTCTGATCTTCATGCCACTTTTTTCTCTCGTCGTCAACTGGGCTTCATTTGATATTTAGATTGTCGGTCTGATCTGCTTTGGGGGTTGAATTGGCGGGTTTTGATCATTTACTAGTTTCCGATTCTGGGTTCAATTCTAAATGGTCTATCATCATAGCTTGATTTCTGTACGCAAATCCACCGACCAATCTATTAACATGGCTGCTTCGATGGGTGTAAACGAATCATATCCTACATCGAGGCAGAATAGTCAATTTCACAAGAATAAAAAAACACCAAACTCAACAAATCATCAGAAGATTCCGGATTGCAGTCGACCTCAATCAGCTGTAGTCGATATCCTGGTCCTGATAGCTGTTATTTGTGCTTTTGGGTTTTTACTCTACCCCTATGTTAAGTTTACATATATTAAGACCGTAGAGGCCGTTGATTTCTTTTTTTGTGTGGTGAAAGAGGAAGTTTTCAAGAATCCGGTGATCTATGGATCTTTAGGAGTTAGCATGCTGTGTGCGACAATGGCTGCTTGGGCATTTGCGATCTGTACTGGTCAAAAGTGTGAGAATCCGAATTGTAGGGGCCTTAGGAAGGCAGCTGAATTTGATATACAGCTTGAAACTGAGGAACAGTTGAAAAATTCAAATTCATTGGTAAAGGATCCTGTTAAAATGTGCTCATTTGAATTGCCCCGCGATCATCACCGGCAGCTGGAAGACAAGCTGAAAAAGATGGCACCCCCTAATGGAAAAGCTGTTCTTGTGTTTCGGGCGAGGTGTGGGTGTTCCATTGGTAGAATGGAAGTTCCAGGGCCAAGGAAGTCTAGAAAGATTAAGAAATAGGATTAATGATACTGTGAACTGCACAACAGCAGTGGCAGATAGGCAGCCAGAATCTTCTATGGAGTACTTTTATTTTCCTTTAATAAGCTCTTGGCAATAAGTTGTTTGAACTGCAGACGGTTATAGTGAAGTATAAGAACCCGTTCTTTTTATGAATATTTTGTTTGTTTTTATTCTTTCTTGTGTTTAGCTCTTCAGATAGTTCTTTTTGTTTTGAAATCCACAAATCTGGTTATATATATTTTTGTGTTTATAGGAACTAGTTTGGCATAGTTCTTTTCTCAAAATCACGAACAAGATGTAGATTCATGTCATAGTTGGTATATTTGGTTAGCGTGATGTAGATATCAATCGTGCAGCTTCAATTGAACACATATTTTGTAGTTTTTCTGTCTTAAGTGTTCTTATAGATATGATTTAAAATACGCATCTTTTTTTAAGTTCTTGAACACAGTTTGTACTTTTCACTCCATTTTTGGAAAACGTGACTAAAAAGGATGACAAAAAAATTCTTTTCATTCTTCAAATTCAAGTATGCTACAATTTAAAACTAAGAACACCTCTTTCTGAAAGTTCTTGAGAAGTGAAGTTAAAATGCTGTCATCTTTAACCATTAATGTCTGTCTTTTTTTCAATTGCTGCTCATATATGGATGATCCATTGCTCTTGTAACATTTAAAACTTCAGTTGACGACTGTTTATATGCACTTACCAAAAAAAAAAAAGGACTGTTTATTTGCTTTCATTACCTTGTTGGCCTAATAAAGCCCTGAATTTCATCAAGGGTCAGAGGAAGAGCCAAAGAAGAGTTGTTAATACGTGAAATGGAGGACTTTCCTGTTCCTGCCTGACACCTATTTTCAATATTTCAGCCAGAGGTGTTTGATTGAAGATGTCGCTGTGATTCTGAACTGTTGCACACTTGCCCTCTTTTGTTAACGATAAAGTCTGATCTATTTCGAAAGAGTTCCAATTGGGTTTACTGATTGTCTAGACAAGTTGTAATGAATGATCTCTAGCTGGAGCCAGTGCTTATTTCCTCCCTTGCATTTCATGCAGTCCTTCAATATCCAGGGGCTTTGCATTCCAGCAGAAAGCCAAGTTGATTTTTAAGATCTTTAACTTCTGATGATTGATGTAAACTTCAAGCACATCAGATTTTTCTGTAGTTCGTCTTCCCAGTACAGATTTGAGTTGCCATTCAAGTTTTCATTCTTCTATACTTGGTTTTCAAACATCCTTGGACAAGGCATATAGAGTCTGTTCTTGGGAGAAATAATGTGTCTTCACTATGTCCATATTACAGGGCTTATTGAATTCCCCTCTAAAGCTGCCACTGCTGCCACTGGGACTTCGAAAGCTGCAGTCCGGCGCAGTACCCAGGCCACTTGGGACCCCCTTAAATTCAGAGATTACACTTAATTTAGCAACTGTGCACATACATATATTTATTAGTTTATTTTTCTGTTTCACTACTATTGCTCTTGCACATGAGGATTCTGTTAGGCTTGCTACTGCTTACCGAGGCCAATATTGTATATAAAGGTTGGCTACAGTTACTTACCGAAAAGAAGGAAGAAATTATTTGTCTCTCTCTGCTCTCTCTCTCTCCATCTCCCCGGTTTCCCCTTTCTCTACTTTCCTCTCTCCCTGTCTTTTCCCTGCTTCTCTCTCTCTGCATCACGGCCCTGAGGACCTCGGTCTTTAGCACCTCGGTCGTTTCCCTTCCCCTTCTTTCCCTCTAATTTTCCTCTGCTGATCTCCCCTTTCGCCGTCCTCTTCTCTGTCTGCGTCGTCATTCCACTCTTGCCGGGGCCGTCATCGATCGTGCATGCATCATTGGTGCTTTCATTGAGACAAGGCAGAAGAAATGACGCTCGCAATTGAAGCACAAGCACTCGACGCCCTTGATGCTTCCATCGCAACACTATCGATGGAGTTGAAGGAGATACAGGTGACAGTCCAACAATACACAGCCGCCATTGTTGCCCAAGCTTCCACCAAAGCACAAATCCAAAACTTTCTTGATGAAATCCTTCAGCCGCTCAACTGGATCGAACGAAAATAGAGCAAACAAACTATTTCATGGCCGTCAAACCCTTCACCATTAGCAGCTTCTCCATCTGCTACTGTTCACCCTCCACCACTGCTTTCACAACCACAACCACAAACTCCACCCCAAGCCTCAGCCAAAAAGCCATCAACGCCACCAAATGCCACCATCACTCTTCATCTTCCCATTCCTCAACCAGAAATGGCTTTCTTCATTGCGTCCGTACAACCACAGGCCTACCACCTTACCAACTCTGCTTCCACCATGGTGCCATTTCAAAAATTTCTTACTGAAATTCCTCAATCCCTACACCAAATTGAACGAAAACACCAGTTGTCCTCCCATTTCCAAGCTTCGACCCCGGTTGATTCTCATCCTCCACCAAAATCCGAATCCGAATCCATCTCCAAGAAGAACACCGAAAGTGCTGAACTGGTTGAGAACGCTTCTTCTATTCGTCCGGTGGAGTCAGTGAAACTCTTGTTTTTGTGGATTTGTGGATTTACAGGAACTGTCCAGTGATCTGGTATTGTCAGACGATAGTCTGGGCAAAACTGTTGCCCTTGCTTCTGCTCATACGTTGCCAGGATTGAATAATTTTGTGAGTGCTTTTACTTGAACAATTTACTGCTATTTTATTCTTGCTGAAGATACTACTGATGATGGTCCATATGAGTGGGGTGGTAACATCACGCAAGTGAAGCAGCCGATGGGGAATTTAACCCAAGCAATGGGCCTTGTTTTCTCTATTCCAGAGAGAGCTCAGCTTCTTTCCAGTCTTGTGAGTATATTCAAGAAACTTCCACAAAATCTGGGTTGTTCTAGTCATTCCCATTGGAATTTGGAGAAATAGGTTGTTACGGGTGTTTAATTGTTCGTTGTCAAGAGCCGCATTGCCAAGTACCATGCTAAGAAAGGCTGAGAGTACTTCATTGATGCTGTCACCTAGATAAATTTTCAAATGATAGAAGGGGTTGTTTTCCTCATTCTCTTGGAAAATTCTGCTCAAAAACACGGGCGTTTCTCGGATGCATCAGATCCTCATATTCAGGAAGAATACCGTAACAAGGATTAAAGCCTTCCTCATCAAGGGCCACAAATGGCTTGCATCTTGTCTGCAAATAGTTTCAACTACAATGGGGCCTATCCTCTTATTTGTAGCTAGTGATGGCTTAGTGGCCCCATCACAACCACAGAGATTTCCAACTGCAAGAGCAGCTCCTTATGTCCTAATGTGGCATAGCAGGGCCCCATACCAAAGGATTGCACCTATAACCACAATCGAAATTGTTGTGTCGGTTTACTCTTTACCCCAGCTTACACTGCCCCATAATTTCAGCCACTCCAGTTTTTCCCATTGACTACTCGGTTTGGCACCTCTCAACGTCGGAGCATGTGGGTACGGTCCCTTGGCTTTGGGCTTCCATGGAGGACACCTTGTTGTTGTTGTATCTTCTCTTTATCAGGGCGGTACTGGTTCTGGTGCTTGCTTCCAAACAAGGTGCAAAAACAGGGCTCTTTGTAGTAAAATAGGGACCACGGTAGTATCGACTGCTCTCACCCTGACTAGCAGCACAGACTTGGTCCTAAGCAGCAGAACTTTCAGGGCCATCATCAACTATGGCATGGACCAAACCCCTTTGAAACTTGGAATGGTTGACATAGAGTATAAATGGGTACCATGTGAGAACAAAGAAAAGTACTGAGCTGTGCGCTTGGAGGAGACCGGAAAAAAGCCTAACTATTTGGCAATTAAAGTTCTTTTCCAAGGCGACCAAATTGAGATTGTTGCTATGGAGGTGGCTCAAGTTGGGAGACCCAATTGGACCTTCATGAGCCGGAATTATGGGCTAGTGTGGGACACTAGCAGATCACTGAGCAATCCGCTGCAGTCTGATTTGTGGTATCAATTTCGGAAGGATCGCCGAAATTATCAAATTTTTTTCTCGTACAATATTGAGGACAATGTTGTTTTGAAGGACAGGGCAATGTTACGGGGCTTATTAAATTCCCCTCTAAAGCTGCCACTGCTACCACCAGGACTTCGAAAGCTGCCGTCCGACGCAGTACCCGAGCCACTTGGGACCCCCTTAAATTCAGAGATTACACTTAATTTAGCAACTGTGCAAATGCATATATTTGTTAGTTTGTTTTTTAGTTTCACTACTGTTGCTCTTGCACATGAGGATTCTGTTAGGCTTGCTACTGTTACTTACCGAGGCCAATACTGTATACAAAGGTTGGCTACAGTTACTTACCGAAAAGAATGAAGAAATTATTTGTCTCTCTCTGCTCTCTCTCTCCATCTCCCTGGTTTCCCCTTTCTCTACTTTCCTCTCTCCCTGTCTTTTCCCTGCTTCTCTCTCTCTGCATCACGACCCTGAGGACCTTGGTCTTTAGCACCCCTGTCATTTCCCTTCCCCTTCTTTCCCTCTAATTTTCCTCTGCTGATCTCCCCTTCCGCTGTCCTCTTCTCTGTTTACGCCGTCATTCCACTCTTGTCGAGGCCGTCATCGATCGTGCATGCATTAGTCCATGTCTAAATTAACAAAAATGAAGAAGATAAAAAAATTTGGAACGTGTTTGAGCGTATATAGCATGTGTTGGAAATATACGTGTCGGACATTGATACATAACTATCTGCTTCTTAGGGCATTCTAGCCACATTTTCTTCATTTAAATTTTTAAATAAAGTTATCTATTATAGAAAAGTTTAATTTAGATTTTAGAAAAAATTGCCATTATGATCCTCCAATTATTAAATTTTTTTTCTAAACCTAACGACTAAGATTGAAAATTAGATAGATAAATAACAAACATTAAATATTTATTTAAATCACTTGACTATTATTTCTTCACTCCATTTCTAATTATGATTGTACAATTTATGGGAACCCTAATGATGTGAGAGGAATTTAACTGCTCTCTTGGGACAAATGCAGCCTCAAGGGTAATGGTGATTTTAGAATTGGACTCACTAGTGAGGATTATCCATTTTCTGATCTCTAACTATTTAATAGATTGTGCTTGTCTTTGCAAAAATAATAACCTTCATAAAGGAGAGGTTGTCTACAGAAGGCAAAAGTTTCTGAATTCTGTTAGTAAAATCTATGAAATTATTGACAGAAAAATTCGTATTAAAACACAGAGACTACATAAAAAAACAGACTTTGTCCACAATGGAGAAATTATTGGATGGTCCATTCCCATGCGAGGTTCACAGGCTATCTTACATAGTTGTGTTTTTGAGTTTCTCTGTTGGTGCTCGATGTTTGCTTAATGGAATGCCCCAGAGAAAATCGGGACAGAGTTTCATGCAAATATTAATCATTTACGTAAGGTTTGCCCGATAGTTGCTGTAGCAGAAAGCAAACAAATATCTTTACATGATGTTCTTAATACTCCTCTCAATTTAGATTTTTCTTTTTCACTTAATGCAGGAATAGCTCTCGTTTTTTCATCTGTGTAATTAAGAGCTGTGTATGAGACTGAATTAAGACTGAAATGGAGTGTCGAAGTGGGTTTGTATAACCTTAGCTATTGAAAATGGAGCTTTGTGGGGACTCGAATGTCCCATTGTTTTTCTTTTTTTTTTTTTTATTGGGAAGAATTTTCTAAATAAAATTCCTGTACCTGTGATTAGTTTCCATTTGCGGCAATTTTTGTGTGTTTTCTTTTTCGACGATTTCAACAAAGGGGTGCATGTCATATCCCAACAATTTTTGTCTGCCTTTTTCATTTCTTGTACCATCAGCAGATGCGGTTCAAGATCTAGTCGATAATGGACATCAGCGGATTCTTCAACCAAGTAACTGCAACTTCTCTTTCATTCATAAAGAAGGTAGACTCTTTGGAGTTCTTGATGAGCTGAAAGAATGGATCTAAAAAGTCTAAAAAGCCTAATCTTCGGCGACGCTTCTCATCAGATTGTAAAGCTCGAGTATTTGATTAATGATCATTTAAATGATGAAACTAATATAATTAAAATTAAGATTAATGAATGTGAAAAATTAGGTTAAAGAGTCAAAATTGAATCAGTTGACTCCGTAACCAATGAAGGCTCAACCTGCGCTTGAGCGCCAAAACCCATGGGTTAGCGCCCAAGAGACACCTAACAGCGCCCAAACGCGTAATTGGTAGATTGCTTACGCTTGACATGTGTCCAAGAGACACTCCAGCAATCGAAAGCAATAACTATATGCCTGATGCATACCCAAGCCACACTTAGGCGCATTGAACTTGTAGCATTAGCGCTTGACGTACGCCTGAGTGGCGCTCAAGTGCTACTCCATATAAATAGGCATCCGACTCATTTTTTTGTCATATTTTTAGAGTTTCTAAAGAGTAGGAGAGAAGCATCCGAGGAGAAGAGAGAAAATAAGAAAGATGAGGCCAAAGAAACTCGAATTCAGTTAATTCAAGTGAGAATTTGGGTAAATCAAATGCAAGGTAAGTGCACTCTATACTCTTTCTTCTATTGTTGTTATTCTTTTCTAAATTTTTGAGCATTTCTTATTTTAATAATCATTTAAGTTATAATTTTCAAATATTAATGCTTATATTGAGCATATACGTTAGTTTTTTATGATATTTTAGCAAAATTTTATAAGAAACCATGTTTAAATTCATGTATTAAGTATATATATTTTGAATTATGCATTTTAACTTCATTCATATTCTGAAATCCTAATTTAATACTCATGCATGCTTAATTTTGTGAAGAGCCCTATTGCATGTCTTAAAATTATAATTTATATGTTTTATATATTTTGAAAAAAATGTACAACTTCCTTGCATGTTTAATAAACTGCTACAGAAATTTATGAAGCCAATTTGTTACATATTTTGCTGAACTTGCTGCAATTTTGTGCTGAATTTAGTATTCTAGATTTCAAAATGCATCACAATTGAATTTTCTACAAGGAATATAAGTATATATGTTAAGAAAATATAGAATTATATAGGAAACTCTACAATTATATTATGAAATATGATTATTTTCTCTATAAGTAAGAAAATTAAAAAGAATGAAGAAAGGTGCAGAGTTTTTTTAAGAATTTATATTGGACTATGGTTATAATTTAGCGGATAATATATTATGGCATACTTAGTATATTATAGTAATATATCGATATCTGAATCAATATAACCGTAATTTAAGAAGTTGCGTCTAACTCTATCTATAGGATTATATATAAACGGCCTACTTTTGAGTCTTGAATAGAAGTACATGGCCTTTGATTATGTGAGAGTATATACATCTCGGATTTTGATTATCTACTCATTTAGACAGTAATGCCTATTAGCCCTAGTCCATAAGAAAGAAATAAGAATTATATTTTTATAATGTAAATTGAATAAAAACATGATAAGAAATTTAAAAGTGTATAAACTGAATTTCTTGCATAATTATTATAAAAATATTATGCCATTACATCCGATCATATTCTATAATTTGTCCATTATATTTTAATGTAAAGTATAAATATTCATTGATATATAATAGTGTCTTGCTAAACTCTTAACTCACTCATTATTTTTTAATCCCTTTAGATGAGATGCACAAGTCTTGTCAGATGAATAGGATATAAGGATGGGCTGACATGAAGAACTGAGATTATTATATTTATGGATTATAATATTATTTTGAACAATGTTTAATTTTGTTTCATATTTTCGAACGGTAGCTAATATTGTAATTTTAGCTTAAATTTCAATTTCAGACAATGGTTTCTGATGTAGTTGGCCTTCGGACAGTGTTTAAATATTTAACATGTATTATGTTGTTTGATAACGATTAAGTATCATTTTAAGTTCGGACAGTCTTAGAACATGTTGGATGATGTAATAAGTCATGTTTCTAATTCCAAACAATAGGTTGTAATTTAGTTTAAGGATTGTCGGTTATCCGATAATTAGATGTATGTTCAATGTTATTTTATGGTTTGTTGGCATGTGTATTGGCTGTCCGGCAGTAGTATTTATGATTTATATTTTTGTATTTGTATACTCTGATTATGTATTGAGTAAATATCACCCTTTATATAGGGTTCAATGTCACAATTAAGTTAATATCAGAGTCACATATGACGTGGCATTTAATTTGGATCCTATTTATGAAATATTGATAGTTTAATTGTGGTCGATCAATGTATCAACGTAGAATTTATGTTCAGAAATTTATTAAAAAATTAATTGATTAAGTAATAATATTTTTATTAAAAATTTAATTTGGGATCGAAATTTGAGACATTATAGGTTAAAGTGGTATCAAAGAAGTTGTAAGGAGATGCATCAATCGATCTAAGGATTTAATTTGATTGATTTTGGTTTAATGTTCTAATTTGACTAATATTTTTGGTGACAGGACTAAGAGATGGCAAGATACGGAAGTAATGTTGGACCAAGTTCTTGCCCAGATCATGAGGGGAAAAATTTGAATTTCACGGTAAGGACGACCGATGTGATGGAGTTAATGGTTCGAGTTCAACCTAACCCAGAGCCTATCCCAACTCCAGTGAACCTGGGAATTATAACTTATGATAGGTTTACTAATGAAAGGTCTCAGGGTTTTTGGGTGATCTAGACATGATAAAGGCGGAGATTTAGATCCAAAGGATCAAAAAGGTATTTGCGGTAATTTGATACACATAAGAGAACAAAGTAACATTCGCCACCTACAAATTGGAAGATGACACAGACCATTGGTAGTCCATAAGGAAGAGAGCCCTGGATTTGGAAGACGATGAGATCATGTGGGGCATGTTCGTAGAGGCATTCATGGACAAGTACTTCCTGACGAGTTTTTGGAAGCAAAAAGAGAACAAATTTGTACGGTTGAGGCAAGGGACCGGACCATGGCTAAGTATGAAGCTAAGTTTATGGAGTTGTTTCGCTATACTCCGCATATGGTACACAATGAAGCAAGAAAGGCAAAAACATTTTAGCAAGGTTTGAAAGATGATATTCGGAGGCAACTGATCACACACTTAAGTTGAAGATGTACGGAGACATTTTGGATTGAAATCTATTGTTTGAGAATGTGCTTGAAAGGGAGAAGTTTTACGAGAAGAAGTCGGCTAGCCATTAAGGCCAAAGTTCCGGCCAAGGTTTGGGATTATGAGGATCCCACAGGAAGGCCAAGCCGAGAGAAAAAAAAAAGAAAGGAGCAAAAATTTAGGGAGTATCGGGCCTACAATCAGCAATGCCCATGTTCCCCCATTGTGAAAAATCACATGGAGGGAAGCCTTGTTTTAAAGTGTTGAAAGTTCGCTTTAATTTTAGTCAGCCCGGCCATATGATAAAAAAATTGCCCTCATCTTAAAAGGTCAATAGCAAAGAAGCCAATGTTTTGGGACATGCTTTTGCTGTTACAGTGCAAGATGCGGATACGTCACCCAACATTGTGGAAGGTAATCTTACTAGTTTTAACACCCCAACTCAAGTACTTTTGAATTCAGGGTCTACGCGTTTATTTTTGTCACCAAAATTTGTGCGTTATTCGATGTCACCCCCGAGGATTTTGGATTTTGTATTAGTTGTAGCAATACCTGTGGAATCGTTTATGGTCATGGATATTGTGTACGCAAGGTATGTTGTGTGGATTAATGGGTTATAGTTGATCTTAGATTTGGTCTTATTAGACATGCATAACTTTGACATAATCCTAGACATAAATTGGTTACAAGTTACGATGCTAGTGTCGATTGTTTCCACAAGAAAGTCTATTTTGTTATTTCATGGTGTAAACCATGTTATTTTTAAAGTATAATGCATAGAGAATTTTCCTATTGGATTTCGATTTTACATACTCGTCATTTGATGGAAAGTGCATGTCAAACTTATTTGGCTTACGCAAGTACAATTGGGAGTTATAGTGTCCCAACAAGTAATATTCCATGGTATGTGAATTTGAAGATTTTTTTTGAAAGATTTATCGAGATTACTACTACATTGAGAAATTGAATTTAAGATTGAGATTATGCCTAGGGGCAGCACCTATATTGAATACACCCTATCGAATGGCACCGTTGGAATTTAAGGAGTTGAAGCAACAATTGTAAGAATTATTAGAAAAAGGATTTATCCAACCAAGGGTATCTCCATGGGGTGCCCCGATATTATTTCTGAAGAAGAAAGATAGATCCATAAGGTTGTGTATCAATTACCAAAAATTGAACAAGATTAACATCAAGAACAAGTACCCATTGTTAAAAATTGATAATCTATTTCATCAATTGCAATGGACCTAAGTGTTCTCAAAGATCGATATCCATTTGGAATATCATCAATTTATGATTAAGATTGAATATGTGGTGAAGACAACATTCCAAATAAGGTATGGGCATTACAAGTTTTTAATTATGTCATTTGGATTAACTAACGCCCCTATACCTTTCCTGAATTTGACGAACCGGGTATTCCGGCCCTATGTTGATAAGTTTGTGGTAGTATTTATCGATAATATTTTGATCTATTCAAGGATGAACACGAAATGTATTTGAGGATTGTGTTTCAGACATTTCGAAAAAGGAGATTATATGTCAAGTTGAAAAAATGTGAATTTTGGCTCAAAGAGGTTATATTTCTAGAATATGTTATATTGAAAGGTTGTATTTTGGTTGATCCTAAGAAGATTGAGGCCATTCTCAATTGGAGCTGACTAACGATAGTGACTAAGGTTCAGAACTTGTTGGGAATGGCAAGTTACTATCGGAGGTTTGTAGAGAATTTTTCTAGAATTTTCATGCCATTAACTCACTTAATGTAAAAGGAAACCGAATTTGTTTGGATGGAATAATGTGAACAGAGTTTCTAAGAGTTGAAGACTCGATTGACGACTGCCCCAATTTTAATGATTCCTAAAGAATCTGATGGATTTGTAATTTATTATGATGCTCCTAAAACCAAATTGGATTGTATTCTCATGCAACATAGAAAGGCGATAGCTTCTGAGTTAAGGCAATTAAAGACTCATGAAAGGAACTACCCAACTCATGATTTAGAGTTGGCGGAAAAACTTTTTGCATTAAAGATTTGGATGTACATTGTATGGTGAGAAGTTCTTAGTGTATTTAGATTATAAGTGTTTGAAGTATTTGTTTTCTCATAATGAATTGAATATGAGGTAAAGAAAATAAATAGATTTTCTGAATAACCCAAGAGAGCTAATATTATGACGGATGCTTTGAGTCGCCGAACGAATTTCTTGGTGAATTTGAGGATTAAAGAGATAGAGATGCTCCAATGTATGAGATAATGTGATATCAAGAGGAATTGTCAAAGTAATCAGATTATTTTATCGTATTTTTAGATCTAACCGAACATTTTAGAGAAAATCAAAGATACTCAAATGGATGATCCATTTTTAATGGACATTGTCGAAGATTTAAATCGAGACTCTAGAACTGAGTTTAGCATTCGTGCTGATAGAGTTTTGAAATTTCGTGATCGGATATATGTAACGAACATTGGGGAGTTCAAGGAAGAAATTATGAATAAAGCCCACCGATAGAAGTACACTATCCAACTGTAGATCAATAAAATATACCAAAATTTTAAAAAGATATTTTGGTGGAAGAATATGAAAACAAAAATTGTAACTTATGTGGGCCAATATTTATTTGTCAATAGTTGAAAGCTAAACGCAAGAAGCCATCCGACCTAGTGCAACCTATGCTTACTCCAAGTTAAAAATGGGAAGATATCATAATAGGTTTTATAAAGGGGTTGCCAAGAACACCGAGGAACCATGATATAGTTTGGGTGTTTCTTGATCAGCTTACGAAATTGGCACATTTTATAGCTGTACAGATGACATTGTTAAAAGATCAGTTGGCAAGATTGTATATTAATGAGGTAGTGAGATTGCATGGTATGCCAGCATCTATTATATCTGACAGACTGAGGTTCATGTCCAAATTTTAGGAGAGTTTACATCGTAAATTAGGGACAAATTAAAAATTTAGTATAGCTTATCATCTCCAAATAGATGAAAAATCATAGCAAATGATTCAGATTTTAGAGGATATATTAAGAGTTTCAATTTTAGATATGAAAGGTAATTGGAATGATTATTTGGCATTAGTGGAATTGGTCTATAATAATAGTTTTCAAGTGAGTATTGATATAGTCCCTTTGAGGCATACGAAAGAAGCTATGGTTCTCCAATTCATTGGGAAGAAATCGAAAATAGGAGATTATTGGGACCAGAAGTGATTCAGGTGACATCTAATAAGATCCAATTAATTTATCAAAGATTGAAGATTGCTTAAAGTCGGCAAAAGTGCTACGCTGATTGAAGAAAAACAGAGCTGTATTTTGAGGTCAAAGATTATGTGTTTCTAAAGATATCTCCGTCAAAAAGAATCTCAAAATTTAGGATTAAGGGAAAATTGAAACAGAGGTTTGTTGGACCGTTTGAAATCTTGGAGAAGATTGATGAAGTGGCCTATAAATTGGCTTTACCACCTAATTTGGGAGATGTTCATAATGTTTTTCTCATATCCATGTTACAGAAGTATGTGTGTGATCCGATGAACATAATTGAATATTAATGTTTAGGATTAATGAAGATTTGATGCATGTTGGGAATCGGTTCAGATGTTGGGTCGAAGAGATTTAGTGTTTTGGATGAAAATCATCCCATTGATGAAAGTTTTATGGCGAAATTATTCATTTGAAGAGGCCACGTGAAAAAGAGAAAATAAGATCTGGAAGAAGAATCTGCACTTATTTCTTCAATTAGGTATGTTTAACTTCTGTAAAATTTTGAAGACAAAATTTTTATAAGAAAGTGAGGAATGCAATGCCTAGGTTTTTTACTAATGATAATCTTGAATGATTAAATTAATGTAATTCAAATTAAGGTCAAATGATGTAAAAAATTAGATTAAAGAGTCAAAATTAAACCGATTGACTCGGCACCTAATGGAGGCCCTACCCATACCTAAGCACCAAATCCCATGGGTCAGTGCCTGAAAGATGCCTAACAAGTGTCCAAGCGCACAATTGGCAGATTGCTCATACTCGATATTCGCTTAAAGGACACTCGAATGATCAAAGACTGTAGCTATGCGCCTGATACACGTTCGAGTCATTCTCAAGCGCAGTGAACCCATAGTATAGTGCTCGACACACACCTAAGTGGCGCTTGAGTGCCACTCTATATAAATAGACATTCGACTCATTTTTCTATCATATTTTCAGAGTTTCTGAAAAGTAGAGAGAAAAGCAGCTTATGATAAGAGAGAGAAAGAGAGAGGAGGCCAAAGATGTCCAAATTCAATTGATTCAAGTAAAAATTTGGATAAATCGAAGCCAAGGTAAGTGCACTCTTTGCTATTTTTTCTATTATTGCTACTCTTTTTTAAATTTCTTAGTATTGTTTATTCTAATACTCATCCAAGCATGTATGTTAGTTTTTCATAATATTTTAGCAAAATTTTGTAAGAATTCATCTCTAAGTTCATGTATCAAGTATATATGTTCTGAATTATACATTTTATCTTCATGCATGTTCTGAAATCCTAATTTAATGCTCTTGCATACCTAATTTCGTGAAAAGCCATCATGCATATCATAAAACTATAATTTATATGCTTTATGTATTCTGAAAAAATGTACAACTTTCTTGCATGTTTAATAAACTGCTGTAGAAATTCATAAAGCTGATTTGCTGTATATTTTGCTGAAATTGTTGCAATTTCATGCTGAATTTAGTATTCCAGATTTCAAAATGCATGACAACTAAATTTTCTACAAGAAATATAAAAGTATATGCTAAGAAAATCCAAAATTATATGAAAATTTTACAATTGTATGATGAAATATATTCATTTTTTTAAGAGTGAGAAAATTAAGAAGAATAAAAAAAGTATAAAATTTTTCTAATAATTTATGTTGGACCATGGATACTATTCACCATATAGTATATTATAATAATATAGTGATATTCGAATCTATATAACCATCGGTTAAGAGGTGACATCCGACTCAATTTATAGGGTTATATGTAAACGACTCACCTTCAAATCTTGAATAGAAGCGTATAACCTTTGGCTGTATTGGAATATATACAACTCAGGTTTCGATTGTCCACTTCTTTAGTAAGTAAAACCTACTGACTCTAATTCCTAAAAAAAAATAAGAATTAAGCATATTTTGATGATGTAAATTGAATAAGAATATAATAAGAAATCTATAAATATATAAACTGAATTTCCTGCATAAGTATTATTTAAATATCATGTCATTATATCCGATCATATTTTATAGTTCGTTCATTATGTTTTAATGCAAGTATAAATATTCATTGGTATATTACAGTGGTTTGCTGAGCTCTTAGCTCACTTATTACTATTTTCTAATCCCCTCAAATGAGATACATGAGTTCTTGTTAGATGAACAGGATTAAAGGATGGACTGATATAAAGAGCTTAAACTGTTAAGTTTATAGATTATAATGTTGTTTTGGATAATGTTTAATATTTAATGTTTTTTTTATATTTTCAGATAGTTGCTAATATAATCTCAGCTTAAATTTCAATTTCGAACAATGGTATGTGATATAGTTGGCCTTCAAATAGCGTTTAGATGTCTAACATGTTGTATTATGGTGTTTGACATCAGTTATAGTGTTGTTTTTAAGTTTGGACAGCTTTTGAACGTGTTGGATGTTGTAATAAGTTGATATTTCTAATTCCGGACAACAGGTTGTTATTCAATTTAAGTATTGTCAATTGTCCGATACATAGATATTAGTTTTAGTGTTATATTTATGGTTTGTCAGCATACGTATTGGCTGTCCAACAACAGTGTTTATAATTTACGTTTTCACATTTGTGTACTCTGGTTATATATTAAGTAGGTATCACTCTTTATATTGGGTCCGATGTTATGATTTAGTCAGTGTCAGAGTCACTTGTAACGTGACACTTAATTTGAATCCTGTGTATGAAATATTGATGATTTAATTGTGGCCAGTCGAGATATTGACAGGAGTTCATATCCTGAAGAAAATCAGAGAATTAATTAATTAAGTAATAATATTTTATTTAAGAATTTAATTTGAGATTAAGATTTAGGACATAACATAGATAACTTTTCTTAAGTTTTGGAGATAAGCCATTTAGTTATCAATTTGCCATCTCAATTGTCCTACCTTTTGCTTATTTCCTAGGATGGTGTTATACATTCGATTGTGCTGCTGATCAAAGTTATTATTTAACAAGTGTAGCAACAAACAATAAAAATTCAAACGCAAAATGCCAGTAGATTGTGGATCTATATCCACTACGATTGCCTAGTTGCTGGATTGCTAAGCAAATGGACCACAGAGTCACCGAGTTGCCTAAATACTAAGCTGTATAGGTATCAAGTTATCCCACCTGAACGAAGTGTTCCAAAAAAAAAAGAACTCAAACTGATCATTTTGCCAAAACATCGCTCTATCATATTATATCAAAGTGTCAAAACGACCACGAATGTTGACCAGATTCAAAAAAGCAAGAACTAATGGAGGTGCCATACCAACAACGATCTTCCAACCAACGGTCCAGAGCTACAGTAAGCCCACATCTATAAACTTGATAATTAAAACTTGAAATCATAGAGAAGTGGTCCAATATCATGATCCTAATTAACAAATTATCTTGAACCATCTACTAAGTTACGTCTCTAAATGTGATAATAAATTCAAAAGGTATCAATCTCTTTAAATGAGAACAATTTCTCATAAAAATGACACTAACTCTTAAAGAAGGAATTGCCTGCTAAGTAACTATCATGGCTCTCTTGAAAAGAACGTTCAATTTCTATCAGAGAGATTACTCAGTCAATTTTAATATAAGTTTAATATCTCTATAAATATAAAATTTCTTAATGAAGAAATGATATCTTTACATTTCTGATAATATCTCAATTAATTCTATATAAATTAAAATTAAATAAAATTAAAATTTTATATTCAAATTATGTGATAAATTACAATTCAAAGAGAAAAATAAAATCGATGCGCCGAAAAATATTTTTTAAAAAAATAAGTAAGTTAATATAAATTTTAACTTTTAATATAATATAATTGTAGAAAAATATTTTTTTAATATAGTTAATATTTTTATAGATATATATGATATTAAGATATTTTTAGACAACACTCTTTATTACAATATTTACATTTAAATTTTTAAATAATACTTTAATATAAATTTTAAAAAATGAAATCATGGTAACCTACCTTTATCCAACCCAAATGGCCAAAAATATTTTACCTAATGAGTTTTATTTTATTTAATTTTATCATATTTAATTGATAAAAAAATCTACAATTTTATAATTATAATTATTTATTTTGCCCCTAAAATTATAAAAAATAATAATAAATTAGACCTAAAATTATAATTTCAATTCTAAATTTCATGGTCAAATTCCAACGTCCAAAAGAAACCTCATTTTACTTCAGTAAGTAATCCTAAAAACGATTTTTGATATTTTCTAAATTTTAAATTAAATAAAATTTATTTTTAAAAACTGAAAGACGGAAATTCTTTTCAGAAAATAAAAACTGCCTGATTTTTTTCTTTTAAGAAAACATATTTTTTGGAAAACAATTTCAGATTTTTACAATAAAAGACGCCTTTATTATTATTATTATTATTATTATTATTATTATTATTATTATTATTATTATTATTATTATTATTACTTACCAAAAAAATATTATTATTATTATTATTATTATCATCATCATCATCATTCCCGTCAAAGCCATCATAATCATCATTATTATTATTTGATTTTTTAGGGGGACCCCCGTAACGTTGGGGCCCACCTTCTTCAATTTAAAAAAATAAAAAAATATTTTAAAATGATTAAATCATAACCATCTATTTAAAAATAAATAATCAAGATTAAAAAAAATCAATATCTTTATCTCTTTTAAGGGATAAAATTCACTTTAATCCAGTCCCTAATATAGGAAAGTGGATCCTTTTTATTTGTTAAAATTTTCCATTTAAAAAAAAAAAAAGCAATTGCTCAATGAATCACCCAAAGTCCTAGGAAGTAGTACATTCTTTGTTTGCATGTTCAAGAACGTGCCGGAAAATTGGAACTCTTGGGGGCCGCTATCCCCAGTGGGTGCTGCGATGCTGCACGGATAATTGGTTAGAGTGTTATCACAAAATATCATACTCTGGTTGATAACGAGTAAAGATTTTGTTATGATAATTTCAAACATTAAACATTCTTATCATTTAATTACAATCTATACTTATGATGATTTATATCCTCCGTTACTTTAAAAATAATTTCAACTATTATAAGAATCAATGAACCTAATATTTGGAAAGATCATAACAAAACCTGCAGAGTAACAATTATTACGTGATGAAAAGACGAGACAACCGAGCCCGGAAGCCAGCCCTAGTTGCACACACCCATTGCCTTGGTCTTCCAAGGTCGCCGTCAACTTCAGCTGTTGGTATGTGCCAACTGCCATCTTCAGACTCCTGCATTTCAAATCACAAAACTTAGTAAAATACAAAAGTGAAATTGAGTCAATTTCCAAAATTTCTACCATAAAGTTAGGTATAGACTGAGCATTTGCCTGGGTTTCGCTTGCTCACCCAACAAGATATATGAATATTATGAATATTGGACAATTCCAGTCTGGATTCTGCATTTAATCCTGTCTTTTGGGTTGATTAAGGTTTGTTCAGAGATCTACTAGGGAGAGGGAATCAACTCGTCAAACAGAGTTCCTTTAGAGTGCTGCGAGAGATGGCTAGCCGGAGAGTTTGTAACTCCTCCGGCATGCCATGCCACGGAGAACGAAGAAGATTGTTAGCTCAAAACTGAAGCACGAAGATGCAGTCCTGAGCCAAGTGGCAGATTGTTTGAGCAATGTAGATGATGGTAGAGTAGCCAGAAGCTTGAGAATTTTGAAGCAAAGGATTCTGAAGAGATCATGCATAGTGTCTTGCTTGGGATTTTGCTGAATGCTCGTTCTATTAAGTTCGGGATTGTGCAGCCAACATTGATAAAAACATCGATACCAATTCGTGTGATATGTATTGCTACCAAATGCAATTTTTTTTTTTAAACAAATAGAAACCTGAGAATAAATATCAATTAATATATCGAAAAATGTCATCGCTGATAAGATGACATATCACAATTTTGTGATGGTACTGGGAAATTTTGACATGGGAAGGAAGGGCCTGACCTCTGTAGGAATATATATATGCTGATGTTCATGTCTGCAAAATATTGGAGACAAATTGGAAGGTTGCCTAGTAATGATCTGAGAATCAAATCATTCCACTCCTGCGTCAGAAGGAGACTGGCTGATGATGCAGAGAAAGACGAGATTGAGGAGAACGACAAAAGGAGCAAGATTTGAGGTTTGTTCCCTTTTATAGGGTGAACTTTAGTATAACAGTAAGATTACTTAAATATAATTAGGAGATAATGGATTCAAGCCATGAAAATAGCCTCTTCAAATTGCAAGGGTAAGATTATGTTTATGTAACTCTCTATAATGCTCATAATGTGTGAAGTCTCGTACACTATATCACAACATTTTTGGATTGGTATTAATAGGGAGCTAAGATGGCACCAAAAGAGCAGATTACAATACTACTAGCAGACTAATGTTTCCATGGAGTATTGATATAGAAAATAATTACTGAACAGAATAAGAAAAGAATTATTATATTAAAAGAGTAACATTATTATTAGTATACTTATCTTATAAGAGTTTCACTTTGATTAGTGTATTTTTTATCTAAGAACAAAAGATAACAAAAATCTACCAAGCAAAAAGCTGAAACAGAGCTGGACAACATTGCCCAAGAAATTAACCAATTAGCCCAATGTAATTGGGACTACATTTTATCAAATAATGGCTAGGGGAGAACACAAGTTTATCTTTGAACTTCTGGTTGAGCAAAAAGTTCATCTTTGAACTTCTGGTTGAGTAACTCCCAAGCCTGGAGTTCAGTTCTGGCGGAGCCTGCTTGAACCCTCTTGACACCCATCAAACTCCCAGCCGACAGCCCAAGCAGTTTAGCAGTTTCACAATGCAAGGAAATATGATTGAGATAGACTGATTCCAAATTTATATTGCAAAGATGACAATTTGCATCAGGAAAAACTCCCTTTTCAAGGTATCAAGCCAAGATTCTGTCCCGGGCAAGGAAATATGATTGACATCGACTGATTCCAAATTTATATTGCAAAGATGACAATTTGCATCAGGAAGAACTCTCTTTTCATGGTATCAAGCTCAAGATTCTGTCCCATGCTGCCTCTCAAGCCAAGGAGAGACTACAGCAGCCCCTGATTTCCATCCTGTTTTCCAGGGGAAAAGAAAACCGCACTTGCTGTTTAGGTCCACATGAAAGAAATCTACTGTAACCCGCACAGTTTTAGATCAGTTGGAAACGGTGGCATAGGGCATAGCAATTGGGTCCATAGTTACACGAGTTTGATTTCTACAAGTGAGTACTAGGACTTACCTAGGGCGTGGTCTCTACGAGTGAGGCCATACACAAGGAATTTGGTCAAAGCCCATGAACTGAGTGATTCTTCTTTACCCAAAATGATGGAATCTACAGTAACATTGCCTTTTACATTCAAGCGCCAGCTCACTAATATCTTCAGCACGGAAATGAATACTCTTGCAAACAATATAAAATCTGTTGTAACAATCAGATGTTTTCTTTTTTTATTCAAATCAGATCAACACAAGAGCCCAGACAGGCTTATCATCAACCCATGAAAGATGACAATTTGCAAAGATGACAATTTGCATCAGGAAGAACTCTCTTTTCATGGTATCAAGCTCAAGATTCTGTCCCATGCTGCCTCTCAAGCCAAGGAGAGACTACAGCAGCCCCTGATTTCCATCCTGTTTTCCAGGGGAAAAGAAAACCGCACTTGCTGTTTAGGTCCACATGAAAGAAATCTACTGTAACCCGCACAGTTTTAGATCAGTTGGCAACGGTGGCATAGGGCATAGCAATTGGGTCCATAGTTACACGAGTTTGATTTCTACAAGTGAGTACTAGGACTTACCTAGGGCGTGGTCTCTACGAGTGAGGCCATACACAAGGAATTTGGTCAAAGCCCATGAACTGAGTGATTCTTCTTTACCCAAAATGATGGAATCTACAGTAACATTGCCTTTTACATTCAAGCGCCAGCTCACTAATATCTTCAGCACGGAAATGAATACTCTTGCAAACAATATAAAATCTGTTGTAACAATCAGATGTTTTCTTTTTTTATTCAAATCAGATCAACACAAGAGCCCAGACAGGCTTATCATCAACCCATGAAAGAATCTTCAACCAGAATAAACTTACAAGAATTCTTTCAACAGCTAACCATCCATCCATATTGGGCAGAACTGAACTCCAGGCTTCGGCTATAAGATTAGAGAACCACACAGTTATTTTATATTTGGTGAAATAACCATAATGAAGGCAGTAGAAATTCTTGTACATTGTATACAGAAATAGGAAATGCTCTTTGGTTTACAAAGAATGATTCTGCAAAAGCTGAATTTAAGGTGTATTGCAGGGTCTCAGATTAATGTGGTAATTTTTTGTCAAAGACCATTTGTCAAGCCATCCTTTTTTAAAAAAATTTTGTAAGACGTAGGCCACTCATCCTTCATAATTGGTTTGCGAAGACCTTTTCCCCACTTATCAGAAAGCTTTCAGCAGTAAAAAGGGGAGTTAAGAAAGTTCAACAATGAACATTTGTTTGATAAAATCAAGGAAGCAAGAATTCTCTTCAGACCACACAGGAGGAGCTGAATACTCAACTCAAACTCTTATTGATCAAGCAAGGAGAGGTTTTGCTCAAACAGTTGCTTGAAAATAAAAGCTTTTATAAACAGAAAGAAACGATAGATTGGCGAAAGAAAAGAGATACAGAGAATGCCTTTTTTCATGTTCTGCTTAAACAGCAAAGGATTAGAACTTACCTTATAATCACTATAATGGACAAAGAAACAAAACAACGGAGGAAGAGCTGTCTGAAAATTCTGGGAATTATATGATTATAGAGTAGCTAGATATGTAATCTGTGTATGAGAAGCATATGCCAATACTAGAAGTCCCAGTGACATAAAAGGAAGTTAAGAAAGCTGTCTTTTCCATTGCCAATTATAAGGCTGCTGGTCCTGATGAACTTTAAGTAAATAGGTGGACACAATGATGTTAGAGAGGCAGTGATCAATTTTTTTTCTAATAATTGAACACTCTCGAACCTATAAATGCTGCTGCCATTAACCTTGTGCCAAGATTAAGAATGCTTCTAGAGTGGGAGGGTTCAGGCCCATAGGAAATTGTAATGTGCTATATAACATCATATCAAATATTATTACTCTAGAATGCAGCTGGTAATTCCTCGTAATTAGTGGAAAAAGCTCAGTCACAGCCTAAGGCACAGCAACCACTGAATGTGCTGCTCAGTCAACAGCTAGTGAAAGGTTATAACAGGAAAAACCCATCTCCCAGGTGCACTATTAAATAGAAAAATGCATGATTCAGCCAATTGGAATATCTTGAAGGAACTATTGCAGCTATATGGGTTTCAGAAAAAGTTCAGACAATCATGTTGCGTGACTCCTTAGGTTTTCAATTGTGGTTAATGGAGAACATACTTTAAGGGCAAGCAAGGTCCAAGACAAGGGACCCCAATGGCACCTTAATTATTGGTATTCACAATTAGTGCTTTTGATGAGCTCAGACAGTCGTGTTGCATGACTCTTAGGTTTTTGATTGTGGACAATGGAGAGCATACCTTAAGGGCAAACCAGGTCTAAGACAAGGGACCCCAATTCCACCCTACTTATTGGTATTCACGATTAGTGCTTTTGATGAGTATATGAGTTTATTAATAGATATGTTTCCATAATTTTGTTATAGCCCAATATTATTGCAATTTTGTAGTATTAATTTTTTCCAAAATATCTAGAAAAGGCTAGAATTGTATTCCGTCATTTCCATATTTTCGGTCAATACTAGTTCAAAAGGTTTATTTACTTCCTAGTTATCTGATAAACATGGACATCAAGACGGAATACGGATAAAACACGATACTGATATGTTGACACACTTTTTTTTTTAGATATAAAGACATGACACGCTAGGGACACAATTAGTCAAAATCATAATTTGATATTTTTCTAATCAATGAACATCACTATTTTATACTTAATTAGCAATAATATACTTTTTTTTTTGTTAATTCATCCAAAAAGATTCATAAGAAAGTATATAATTATAACAACATAAATGAGTTATACTATAATATTTTCAATGACACATTTTAACTTTATTACTTTTCACTTTATCATTGTTAAAAAAAAATACAAATATAAGTAAAAATTGCAAACTAAAACGTATCCCAAATGTGTATGAACACGTCAAAATTTTTTAAAAAATTGGATAAGTGTCAAAGATGTCCAACTCGTGTCAAGAGAGTGTTGAAATCTGAAACGTGTCGGACACCGACATTTTAGCCCCGGAAGAGTGTCTGCACTTCTTAGGTTGTTATTTTATAGTTTGTGCCATTCTCATTTAAAACATTATATTTATTTATGAGTTAAATTAGGAATTGGGTGCCTACATAAGGACCCTAAGCTTTATGTTTCAACAATTTTGATGAATAGATACCATGAGTATGGTTATTACCTAATTGTCATTCACTATGCCCTATTACTTCTTCCCCTCCTCTCTTGTTTGTCACTTCTCCCCCCTTGCTGTCCCTTTTTCTTCTTCTCCCCTTCGCCTCTTCCGCCCTCTCCTACACTTCATCAACCTTGGTCCACAAACTCAAAGATTTGCATGGAAATCCCGCACTCCATTTAGATCCAAAGTGCAAGAGACTTAAATCACTCTAAATCCTGCACTACATTTACATCCAAAGTGCATGAGACTGATCATTTGCTTGAGCTTTGGCGATGGCCTACTATTGATGTGCAAAATGATGAAAGATCACTTAGCCTTATGCATTGATGTTTGAAGCATTTTTCTAACGCGATTGGACAATATGCAACTTACAGAAGAGATGCATCTTGTACGATGGGTACTTGCTGATACGAGAGAATAACTCCCTGGTATACTGTGGTATGCTAAGAGGGAACTTCCAATACATTACCACACGGTCCCTTTATGTAGCTCTGACATCACTGTTCCATTGTTTGCCCCTTTGATATAGAAGATTATTGACAGAATCCAGAGTTACAGCTAAACATTTCTCACTTATGTTCACAAGGCTTAAATAGTTTAAGCAATATTGTTATGGTCAAGTGTTTATTGGAGTCAATTTCTCACTGTCAAAGGGCATAATTTGATACTGAAGATCTGCTCTGCTTTCTGGTCTGGTGTTGCACTTAATAGACACAGAATTGTGGTGACTTGGAATGCAATTTATTAAACAAAAAACAGAGTTGGCATTGGCCTTTAATTATTTGCAACTTTGGAATGAAGTAATGATCTTCCAACAAGCTCGGGCTGCAGCAAATAAAGAAGTTAGACTTTCAATGGTTCACTCCAATTACTTGGAGGAGAAAAATGTATGGGTTCTAGCAGGGACGCATAGCAGACGGATTCTCTATGTTTAAGTGTGTACTGAAGGTTAGAGACGAGTTCACTAATGTGAGATTGATGGAAAAGATGCAAACACAAAGATAATAGGCAGCCATTGCCGAGGAGCATTTATGGAACTCTTGCTAACTTGAACAGCAAGATTAATCAGTGTAATATGGTGCAGCGAAACAAAATGGTTCCCACACTAACTTTCACAGTGTGGTTAAGCTTCAAGGGAAAACTATGAACTAAGAATAAAATTCAGAAAATGGGCACTAATATACTGATATGATGATGTCCATTGTGCATGGGGAAGGATGAATCCTCAGATCATTTGTTCTTTGAGAGATTTCATAGAGAGCTGTGAACTTTGATCTTGAACGCTCTGGTTAAGACACCTTTGTCAGTATTCAAGATAAAAAGCTGAAAGAGTTCGGCATAAGCTGAAGCAAAGAGTAAATCCTTGCAAGGGGAAGAGATCAAGAAATGGATTGATTGATTCATTCTTGCTGTTAAAGAGAAGAGTAAGGTTGTCATTTATTGGCAGGTGTCTCAATCCTTCCATGGTTTTTCATAAACGAAAGTTAGGAATTGAAGGACTTTCCAGCATAATTGTACAGGGACTCTCGTAGGACAAATTTTGCTTGATGTAAATTGTAGAATCAGCCCTCCCCTGGTTGGTAGGTTAATGCTGATAGTGCTGAGATTTGTATTTTGTACCCGAACAGACTGATAATGAGATAGCAGAAAGTGGAACAATAATATACTAGACAGGGAAAGCATAAATCCAAATAACAGAAACTACAAATTAACATTTTCATCAACCGATAATGAGACAGGAGACAGTGGAGGCAATAGACTTACTTGGATAACAATTGAATATGGTGGAGGCATGTGGAGGCAAATTCCGTTATTCGAGACTGTCAATCGAACCTGCCCATCAAGATAAAATGAAAGCTCAGTTTCTATGGCTCAAATTGTATTGAAATTCTCTAAACAGAGTTAGGGTTAAAATAGGCTAAAACCATTGCTTAAAATATTGACTCAATTTTTGTTTTTTCCCCTTCCAGTGGAACATACTGCAAGTATGGCCAACGTGTTATAGATTTACTTAATTACATTTGATCTATTCAATGAAATTGCCTCAAATGGCTCTTCAGATTCTTTCTGTAACACATTTGGTCCATTAATAGCTTCTAGTATGGTTAAAATTACTCAACTCCTTTTAAAACACAGAATGCTTAATTACTTAATGGAACAAAAACAATGCATAGGCGCCATTAGTTTATGGAAATATTTGTCAAATGGAAAATATCTTGAAAAATATTTTCCATTTGACAAATGTCTTCCATATTTTCCACCGAAAAATATTTTCAAAGAAAATAACTTTTCATAATATACTTCAACGTTTGGTTTGTACAAAAACATTTGGATTATCACACGAATAAAATAATAACAGTCAACATTTGCAGTTATTGACAGTAGTAATATTTTCAATCAATAGTGTCATTTTGTAATCAAGAAAATATTTTCAGTAACCATAGATTGGTCTTCAATGTAGTGATTTCCTTATAAGTGGCAACATCGAAAGGGTCGCAAGCCATCGACCTTGCAGTATGAATCGAGGGTGTTGGTGACCAGCAATGGGATTTGGTGGCATCTACTGTAGACGTTCTGAGACAGGTGTTAGGGAGTTGCCGGGAGTCATTGTCTAGTGACTGAAGGTGGGGGTCAGGGCGTATGCAGCCAGCAACAAGCAGCTGGTGTTAAGGTTGTCAGCACCACCAATAGGAGTCGGGCATCGCCAGTCAATGACAACAGGTGAGGTTGGTGCATCAGCGGCCACAGAATGGAAGTGAGGGTTGGAGAGTCCGCAGCCAAAGACGTCGTCGGCCAGCAAGAGACAAGGTTGTAGCGACTTCGACCGGAAAGGGGTTTAGGAAGTCACCGGCCAGGATCAAGGACCGGGTCGGTGTCAGTGGCAGCAGCAACAGGTAGTGGTGAGAGGGGACATGATAGGTGATGGTGTCATCTTCAGTTAATGAGTGTTGGTAGTTAATGGTAAGTAATAGATGAATTCCAAATGATAACTTGTTTTGAATACTTAGAAGTCATTTTACAAAGTTTAAGTTTTCCATTGACCAAGAAAAATATTTTCTATTGAGTGACTTTCTTGTACATGTCAAAAATTGAAAAATATAAAAATATTTCCCATGCAACCAAACATAAGAAAAATAGGGAAAAAAATTTCTAGCAATTTATTTTCCAGTAAACAATGGAATCAATCTATACTTTCATCAGATTTAGCACCACATGAAATGCAAATCACTAATGCATAGCTGCATCCCTCTACATCAGTATTTTTATTTCCGTCTCCCATCCCTGCACCACCTAATGATCTCCATCTCGGCCAGTGCCAATCCTTCTTCCACTTCCTGTCCCTTCTACTCTTCCTCATTTGCCAAGAATTCTGACCAATTTGTTCATCAAGCTGAAGACCTAATTTCCTAGCAAGGGGGTTGCCTAAACCCTGATAGGAAAATATATTAAGCCTGCAGATTGAAGACCTCATTTCTCCGCTGAACCCAGCTTCAAACAAGCACCCTCCCCGCCTCCAACAACTTGGAGGCACAGATACCTCCACAAGTATTGTATCCATATCTGACATGTATCAGAAGCCAACATGTTCCACATGTATTCTAACACGTGTGGAAATATTTTTGAGTTAATTTGGAAAAATAAAGTATGCTCACACATTTGAAATTGTCTTGCAATCTCAAAATGAAGAAAATGGGATATTTTACCCCCAGAAAAAATATGGTATTTGGACTGCTTAGTAATTAGCAAAAAGGTTCAAAGCTTAAGCCAAGATAAGAAAAACAAACCCACTTCTCGGTTTAGCCTTGTTCGAATTCCATTCACAATCAATCAAGAGAGAGATGAGACTGACAAGGAAGAGAAAGGATTAGTAGTGAGACAAACTCAGCAACAACGGCTGGTGTCTCTAAAGAAGTTCATGGCAATGGCTAGTGACAAAGCCTGGTATTTGCATGCATTCTATTTGTCCTATGATGATAAACCGATTTCTATTTGTCCAAAACAGAGTCCAAGCTCTAGTTCCTGTTCTCGTCTTATTTTCTTATTCTATTTGATATTTATGTTTTCATATACGTCCTATCTTCGTGAAAGTTGAATCTTCATATAGCCATATCAGTCATTGAATTGTCGCTTAATTATTTTATTGTGGTTGATCGTTTTTTCTCTAATTCTCCCTCTCCCTTTACTTAGTAAGAGGGCTTCAGGCACAATCTTATGCCGTAGCTCTCTCAGTTGAATCACAGTCAGATATTTGGTTGGCTGGTTATCTTCTTTTTTATTCATTATGTCATGAGCAGTAATAAATCATGGCTATAATTTTTCTTCTCCTTTTTTTGGCTATGAACTATTACAGTTACTTTTGTTTTCTAGATGTTCTTGCCTCTTTTACTTTGGTAAATTACTTGTTTAGGAGACTCTGCTTATACTAAATATCATGATGCAATTTGAAAGTTCAATTTGATGGCTAATATAGAATATAATAATAAAACATTAATTTTAGTTATCATGTTCGGCCATATCGTCTCCTGATTTCTTTTACCAAAATAATGTAATGCTATGTTCATGTCTTGCATGTGTCTCATGTCCATGCTCATCCCCATTCTTTCTTGGCCCAATAGGGTTATAATTTTGCGATAAGAAACCGTCGCAATCAGGGTTAGGGATAAAATCACACACACACACACACACATATATGGTTGTTTACAATTTAGTATAAAGACTAAAATACCCTAATAAACAACTATACTATAGCATATCCTATCCCAACAATAAGCATATTCCACCACTAATAAGTATACTACCACCCCCCCCCCCAAGTATATTGTTACAAATATACGCCACTAGAATTCAAGTTAAAAATTTGTAAAATGCCTACAAGTGGATCTTCAAACCTCACATAAAGAAAGTGAAGTAGCCCTATTAGAACTTCTTATAAACAAAATGACAATCTATCTCTATATATTTTGTGTACTCATGAAATGTCAGATTTGATTCAATATGAATAATTACTTATCGCACCACAATTGAGAAGGCCTAAAATTCTTACAAACAAGAGAATCAAGTACTTCTTGAAGTCATATTAATTCATAAGTAACATGTGTCCACGTACAATATACTTACTCCGAACTAACCTGAAAGCCATATTTTATCTTCTATCTTCCACTAGACAATGTTATCTCCAACAAAAATATAATTAGCAATGGTACTTTTGATTATAAAGCAACCCAATACAATTAACATCAAAAATCCCCTTGAACTGAATATGACCACAATCAGTATATAGTCTCATCATAGTGTACCCTTGAGTTAATATGTATTACAGCCTCTCAATGAGTAACATGAGAAGACAAAAGCTGCTCACAGCACTAGCCAAGAAATGAATATTTAGACGAGTCACAACAAAGTAATTGAACTCACCAACTAGTCCTTGGTATCAATCTAGTTCAACAAAGATATCCTCATCCTTTGGAATAACATAATTTATGGATCAACGGGAATATCACAAGGTTTTGAATAAAATGTATTAGTCTCTCAAATAATTTCACAGGATACTTCTTTTGCAAACGAAATAGGTCATAACAGCACCTAGCAAACTCAATTCCAATAAAATAGTGCAACCACCCAAGATCTTTTGTTTGGAATCATCTTAATAAGTAATAATTTCACATCTATGATGCCAATATTTTCACTCTCAATACTCATAATTTTATCCACATATATAACGAGAAAAATATACCCATAAATACAATGATGGTAGAACATAAAATGATCGTCGTCATAACGAGAGAGCCCAATCTCAAACAGAACTTCATAGAATCTGCCAAAACACACCTGCTAGGATTGTTTCAAACATAAAGGACTTCCTCAATCAACAAACAAATACAAACTCTCCATTGGCAACAAACCCTGGTGATTGCTCCATATAAACCTCCTCTTGAGAGTCTCCACATAAGAAACATTCTTGACGTTTAATTGATATCAAGTTCAGCAATGAGAAGTAGCCAACAAAATGAGAAACTTAACAAAAGTCAATTGGCGACAAAAAAAGAGCATCAGTGTAGTCACATCAGATGTTTGAACATACTTTTAGCCACTAAACGTGCTTTTAACGGTGCTAAAGAACTATCTAGATTGCTTTCACTATGTAGAACCATTTATAAGAGTTTCTTTTTTGGAGGCAAAAAGACCAAATCCCACATGTTATTATAGAGATAAGAAATAGGCTAATACGGATCGAGAGACACTAATAGAGCCCAAGGCAAATACAAAAACCCACTAAGAAGATGAAACACCAATATATGATAACGTTATAGAAAATGGATATTAGGCACAATTGTAAAACCTAAAACCCATACAAATTACATTCAAAAGGTTTGAATTGATCCCCCAATCAATAATATCCAGAGAACCAGCTCGATAGGGCCAGGCTTGTGACCTGCACCAAAGGACGAAGCAAACACATAACAAAGACCATGGACATATGTCTAAATGCTAGGATAACAAGAATGCACATGTAACAAAGGTGTAGAAGAGGGAGACATCCTATAAACAATCTCAATATGAATATCATCTTTAGGAGGACGCTAGATGATGGACTCGATGAAGACATTTTAAGACAAAAGGGGATAGATCTATGAAAAGTGACATTAGAAGAGGCTAGAAAACGCCCAACTCCAACAAGAAACATTGATACCCTTCTAAATACAAGAATATCTAAGAAAAATACACTGCAAACACGTGTGATCAAACTTAGTCACTTAAGGCCAAAAATCGCTAACATGACAAACATAACCGAAACTTTTTGTGGGAAGAAAATGTAATGACTTTTAAAGAAATAAAAGATGACAAGGAATCTCCTTTTGAAGGACAAATAATGGCATTTGATTAATAAGATAATAAGTTGTCAATACAACCTCACTTCAAATGATCTTTGGAACTCCCTTATGAAATAAAAGAGCTCTAGCACGCACAAATTAGGAACTCATCAAACTCCTTTGATACAAATATTTTCCGATATTACGAATATATAATGATATATTACCATATTAGTAATATATGACAATATATAGACCAATATTCGACTAATATATCAACCGATACAACTAATATATCAATCAATACAATCTTATCAGCTTATGATTTTCAATTTTTTTGATATATTCAATACAAATAAGTATCATCTAATATGTCTGATACTGATACAGTTGTGACTGATATCAACATTGATACAAATATTTTCATCCATGAATCACACATGTTTTTCTTCCATATATGAACTAAGCAACATTAAAATTTCACCATTGAAAAAGGCATCACATTCCTTTGATGGAGGACCATAACCGCGTTTAAATCATTTTCATCCACTTATGCTTGCATTTACCTAACGTATTAGGTATATCATGTGAGCACGTGTAACTGAGTCAAATGTTGCTTCCATTATTTTCTAAGCCCAGTGTCACGATCCAATTTTTATGTAGTAAAAATTGACCTTGTGGCATCCAAACTGCTCTAAGTCAAGGCTAGCCTCTCAAAGATTTAATAGTTTCATCTCAAATACTTAGCCACACGAGCATAGTAAGTCAAACCCCTCTAAATGATTAACACATCATCCACAATGACTTCTACACTTCCACAAGTCTTATTCAAGCAATTAGCAAAATATGGATCGCTTTCCGACATCTAACTCACAAACAAGCTCACACTCCCCCATTAGTATGCTCTCATGCCACACTCGGCGCTTACTCACATAGGTCATTATAAAGCACCTCGTCATATGGAGCACTTGTGCTCTAATCAATCACTAGAAACTCAATAGTCCACCAGCATAAGTCACTTGACTCCATGACGCATTATCTTCGACAATCTGGCACTCAAGAGTCATGTCCAGTAGTGGTCCTGACACTCATGAAGACAGCACACATCCTAATCAACCGAGTATACTAGCACACATCAACCCTCAGTAAGTGATAAACACTGAACATCATATTTTTAACCTTATTCTTTTTATTATTCCTTAGAAAATTCTTTAAGCACCATAATTTATTTAAAAATCTTGGCCTTGTATTTTATAAAAATTGAAGTCCAGAAGGAAGATTTTAGACACAACAAATAAGAAATTCATCCAAGACACACCAATATCCATATCAAAAATGAATTTGGTCATTCATAAAGAATCCAAGAAGGCCCTACTTCATGGAAAGAAAACAAAGAGCGGGGAAAAGTGAAAGGAAAATAATAAACAAAATAAAATAAAATAATAAAAGAATGAGAGAGAAAAGTGTAGGCCAAAATCAGCCGTGATTCATGCCCCCTCCACTTAGTTTATATTTTATTTTTAAGAGAGAGAGAGAGAGAACCCAAGCGTATATGCCGCCACACACACCACAAATCCTAACCCACTTCTGCCACAAGCCTCTCCTGCTTATTATATTATTTTCTCTCCAACTCACTATAATAAGAGGAGCCCACAAGACAGGAGAGCAGAAAATTTTTAGGGTAGTTCTAGTAGAAAGCTCTCCAAGTAGTTGAATTTAGTTCTGTCTTCCTTCTTTAGTTTTGGTTGTAATTTAAGAATTCCCTTCCCAAAGGTTGCATTAACTTTTAGCTTAATGTATGAGAAGTGTGTTTTAAGTCTAGAAAGGCTCCTTTGGCAACATCTTACCATTCCACGATCCTCTTCCATGGCTAACTTAGTTTCTCATTGACTGCGCAGCATTGTGATTTTATATGACATCTTGCTCCAGCTTTCATTTCTTGTGGCTAGCTTTGTTTTGTACTGGTTCCATAGCATTGCAATTTCATATTGCACTTTGCCATAGAAAGCAATATGTTACAAGTTAACCAACAAATATTTTTGAAATTGTTAATTTAAATTGCCAGCATTGCGGCCTATCATTTTTATTATTTCTTCAATTTAATTTACCACCATTTGCTTTCTATCATTTAATTTCCGCAATTTTTTTCTATGATCAGCATTGCCTCCAACCTTTTTATTAATTCTACAATTTAATTTACTATCATTTACTTTCTGTCATTTAATTTCTGAAATTTTTTTTCTCTATGGTCGGCATAGCCAAACTTTCTATTATGTTTATGTTCTGCAATCCCAACCCCACTCAATAGTTGTCTTTTTTTGACATAAATTATGAGTTACAAAATTAGTTGAGTTTTTTAGCCTACAGAGCAATGCGTTTCCATGTGAATATGATCACCTCTTACGGAATAATGCTACATCGCACCCTCATACACATGTGAGGTAAACTCCACACCATTTAGTGTCAATCAGGTTTTTGGCATCGTTGCTAAGGAACTTATAGTTTTTATATTTTCTTAATTTCATTAATATCTATTAGAAACCTTAAAAGAATTTTGAAAAACTAATTAATCAAAATAAAATAAAATAAAATAAAATAATAATAATAATAATAATAATATGATCACCTAAAAAAGAAAACAATGTCGAGAAAAGATTTATGTTGCTTTGTGCATATTTAGTTAATTATTTATTTATATATTTTAATTTTGTTTAATAGCCGAGAAAATTAAAAAGCTTTTCTTCTTTTCTTTTGTGTCATTTTATTTCCTTCATTTATTTTACTTAGATATTTTTGACACTTTGCATTTTTGTTTTTCTTTTGAATTTTTTATTATAGACACATTCAACAAAGAAAGGTAATATTCATGGGGACCTTCAAAAAAAACCCCTGTAAATAATTATCAAACTCTTCGTGATTATTTACATACTATGACATAATTTGCCTTCATATATTCTGTTTCCATTAAATCAAAAACATTTTTATTTGAAGTCGGGAATGATTCAACTCTTGCCACAATTTTATGAGATGAATTCTGAGAACCAACATATTGAAGATTTTAAGGTGTGCATGAATTCTGTAGACCGCACGTACACAGAGGACATCGAGTGTCCAAAATTTTTTCCGTGTTCTCTTAAAAATAAGGTGAAAATGTTATTAGGTCTTTCAAAGCCTAGTTCTACTTCTACACGGGTTGAAATGCAAATGGAATTTTTAAAGTACTTTTCCATGCATCGAACACATGCATTGCAACACAAAATCTTAGTCTCAAAGACCTCATGAAACTCTTTATCAATGTTGAGAAAGATTTAAAGACCTTTACCACGCATACTGACATCATGGCTATGAAATTTAGTGCATCATCAGTTTTTCTATGATTTGTTATTCTCACAAATGTGCCTATTCATAGAGATAATATGTGATGGGAAGTTCTTCAATAAGAACCCCGATGAAACTTACTGAGTATTTCAAAAGTGTGGCTCAGAATGCACAAAAATGGGATACTACTCATCCTCATAATTGTGAGTTTAAGCCTATAGCTGGGTCAAGTGGCAAGTTTGATTCAAAAGATCCTAACCATGTTAATGCAAGACTTGTAGAAAAAGGAAGTTCAAGGCTTTGGAAATGAAAAGGATAAATGTAGTATCAAATGAAAGGCTAAAAACATGTGTTGGTGATAATGTGTCACATCGGATTGAGAATTTTCCAACCTTGCCTATTCTAAAGGAGACCTTACATGAACCCACAAATGTAATAACTTCTTTTAAGAAGCCATTTCCAAGTCCTCCACAAGGTAGCAACCTTTATTTGTGAAACCTATAAACCGAAGTGGAGGAATCATTCCAACTTCAGTTGGAGAAATGAATACTAGCCTCACCACCTTTCCATGCACAACCTCCCCCACCGGCACGTGTTTATCAGCCCCATCAAAAAAGGTCACTCAAAGACACATTACAATAGTTCATCCAGTAACAAGCTGGCTTAAACTCGCGTTAGGCTAACATCAATGCTTAGCACACAAGAGCATTATATGATAATTGAGATAGCATAACGCAATTGACGTGGGCATTGAGTGTCCATGAGAAAGCAAGTTACCAGCCAAGACTTCACCTAATCCCCAAGGACAACCAAAGAACAAATTCAAGCAATTACCATGCTAAGAAGTGGACATGTCATTAATAGATCTATCATCCCTAACAACCTAAAAGTTAATGGCATGAACGAAACTTTTAGTGTTCGTTAACTATCTAAACAGGTCGTCGAACAAGCTCTGGAAAGCCAAGTCAATAATTAAAACATGTAGGATAGAAATTTTTTTATGGATGTTACTAACAATAATAATAGTAATGAGGAGAGCAAGGGTAATGGAAATCATTTCGCGAGCCACGTTCCCCCTTTGATTGTAAACAAAATACTAATGTGTTGAATTCTGGCATTTATAAAGTGTGTTGAATTCTGACGTTTATGAAGCCTTTAGAGAGGTTACGATTAATATTCTTATTTTGGATTCCATTAAAAAGACCCCCTCCAATGCAAAGATCTTAAAATAACTTCATACTGTGAAGAGGAAATTAACTATGAAAAAAAGAGCTATTTTGACTAAGTAAGTTCTATTCTACAACTATGGTCACCTCCTAAGTACAAAGACCCAAGAAACCCTATAATTCATGTATCATAGGGAACACTAGGTTGAACAAGTACTTTGGACTTCAGGGCTAGTGTCGATCTATAGCCATACACTACATCAACAATTGGATCTTGATGAGCTCAAATCAATTGGAATCATACTATAATTAACAAACATATCAGTAAAATTTCAAAAAAGTAAAGTGGTGGATTTAGTCCAAGTGGATTGATTCCACTTTCCTGTGGATTTTATCATGCTAGAAACTCAACCTGTTACCGGTCATAGTGCTCATATCTATGTCATTCTTAGAAGACCATCCCTAGTCAGTTCTAATGCATTAATTGATTGCATTAATGGTCTAATAATATTGTCTTTCAAAAATATGATTGTGGAAGTGAATGTGTTTAAAGTTAAGCAACATTTTGAACACGAAGACATTAGGAAAGTGGACCTAATCGACACTATAATTCAAGGGCATGTTGACGATGCATAGATTGAGGACTCACTTGAAAAATCTTTAAGTCAAAACCTAATGGGACTATTTAATCATGACCTAAACGTTGAGGAGAACCAAGAAGTAATGTCACGACGAGGACATGAAACATTTATGTTAGTGGCCCAATGGATGTCATCTTATAAGCCATTAGATACCTCCCAAGTCAGGTCAAAGACATCCGAGATAAAGGCACCAAAGCCCGAGAGGAAGCCTTTACTGAAAACATTGAAGCATGACTGTTTTGATGAGAATGACATATCCTAGGATTATATCATCTATTCTCACCTCTGAATTGAAGAATCCATTGCTGAAGTATTGTGAAGACATAGAGGCACAAATGGGCTATAGATTATCTTCAAGGCATTAGTCCAGTGGTTTGTACACAAAGGATTTATCTTGAAGAAAATGTTAAGCCAACCCGACAAATACAAAGGAGAATAAACCCGAACATGATGGAGGTTGCAAAGGGAAAAGTGCTTAAGCTATTGGATATAGGAATCATATATCCCTTCTCTAATTCAAGACAGGTGAATCCAACTCTGGTAGTCCCTAAAACATTTGAAGTCACAGTGACAAAAAATGAGCACGATGAACTAGTTCCAACCAAAATCCAAAGTACGTGGTGTATGTGCATCAATTACAACAAGCTCAACGAAGTGACAAGGGAGGATGATTTTCCATTTCCTTTCCTTAACCAAGTCATCAAAAGAGTAGCAGGGAAATTCTTTTATTGTTTTCTCGATAGGAACTTAGGATATTGCCAAATTAAAATCACCTTTGAAGATCAAGAGAAAATTTTGTTTACTTGTCCAAGTGGCAACTAAGCTTACAAAAGGATGTCATTCGGCCTATACAATGCATTGGCCACATTCCAACAGTGTATGAATATATTCAGCAATATGATTGAAAGTTTCACAGAAATTTTCACAGTTGACTTCTTATTTCATGTAGACAACTTCAAGACATGTTCAAATCACCACGAGCAAGTCCTAAAACAATGTCAAACAATAACCTTATTCTTAGGAAAAAGGACATTTTATGGTTACCTAGTAGATTGCCCTGAGGCACATAAAAATAAGAACCTCTCTACCCCCAAGACAATTAAAGATATTAGGTCATTTTTAAGACACAAGGAGGAGATTCACTGAGCCCTTTAGCATTAGTGCTAGAACCCTTAGTCACCTTTTATCACAAGGTGTTCCATTTGAATGGAATTCTGATTGTCAAATGCACTCAAGGGAGCCTTGACCACCGCACCAATCATGTAAGCGCCAAATTGGTCACTGCAATTTGAGTTGATGTGCAATGCCAGAAACATTACCATGTGGCAGCCCTAGGACAAGAAACCCCATATCATTTTCTACACAATCAAAACTCTTAAGGAAGCCCAAAAAAAATTAAACAACCACGGAGAAACAGCTACTTATAGGTTTCCCATAGGACAAGTTCTAATATCATTTAATTGCATCACTCGTTATCATCCACACCTATGAAGCACAAACACTAACACAGGACACGGACACAACATGTCACGAACACGTCGACACACTATTTTATAAAAATAATAGACTCGACACATTAGAGACGCGTAAATAAAAATTATGGTTTATAATTTTTTTATTGATAAATACTACTATTTTATACTTAGTTTGTGGATTATCACCTTCATTTGTGATGAAAAAATTAAATACTTGCTTCACCAAAGATCAACTGTCTTATCATTTTTATTTGTTTCACCTCCGTATTCGTCTCATCTTTCTCGAATTTTGACTCTATATCCTATGAAAATTTGATAAAAAAAAGAGTCACCTACAACGAAAGAAGAAACCTCTCTTGACTAATATTCCTGAGGAGTGGAGACAATTGACAAAAATAAAAAAGAGATGTGCTATTTTATGTTTTTAAAATTATAAAATAACCCACAGTTTTTAAAAAATTATAAATTACTCAAAGTGTCTAAAATGCCTCCAAAACATGTCGAGACGTGTCCGAAACGTGTCAGGATGCATCCGAAATATATCAGACAAAAAAATAAATTAACGTGTCAGAGTGTGTCCGACATGTGTCCCAACACGTTAAGGGCGCGTCTATATCCGATACGTATCGGACACCGACACTTTGATCCCAAAAGAGTGTCCGTGCTAGTTAGGTCCACACAAATGCTGCCATGCTCAAACACCTATTAGCCAAGAAGGATTCCAAACAAGGATGATTAGGTGGATCCTTCTTCTTCAAGAATTCTATTTGGAAATCCAAGACAAGAAGAGTAGAGAACGCCATAGACAACCATTTCTTAATACTGTCCAATGCAAAAATGCATAGAGATGAACATCCTATTACGAAGCACTTCCCCCAATGAGTACCTATTTCATCTCTCCATATCAGAGCATACACAAGAGTTGTGATATGCGGATAATGCAAACTATCTAGTCTCATTCCGAAACGTTGGCAAAAGGATGATAGGCAATAATTTTCTAGAATGTTCAATCTTCCTATTATGACGAGATATATTCATTCCATTATTGCCCCGACCAACATATAAGACAGTGCATTCTGGATAATGAGATTTAAAGTGTTATCACCTACTATCAACTCCTTGGAATACAATGGGCATTTTTCATCTAAGAAAGCACTATAAAAATTTTTCAGTGTAGATTTCAATGGCCTATAATGTTCTGTAATGTTTACAATTTTGTACTTGATGTGAACGACAACAAACATTAGGAAACTTGTCAACAAGGAACATGATGCAATTATCCCATATTTTTATTCTTAAAATTTTTTTATTGTTGGGTTATTAACTTCATAAGACCTTTACAGACTTCCTTCAGATACAGTACATACTAATGGGAGTTCATTATGTCTCCAAGTGGTTTGAAATTATTGCAACCTGAAGCAATGACCACCCGTCATCCTAAAATTCCTTCAAAAATATTATGTCAATTCGACATGCCTCGAGTTATGATCAATGATGGGAAAAACACTTTCGTAATAGGTTATTTGCATCTTGAATAAAAAAATATGGCATAATGTATAAAATTGCTACCCCTAATCATGCCCAAACAAATGGACAAGTGAAACTAGCAAATTGGGATATAAAACAAATTTCGAAAAAGACTGTGAATCCCACTAGCAAAGATTGGTCATTGAGACTTGTAAATGTCTTATGGGCATACTCTATGGCTTACAAGATAATTTTGGAATACCTTGCCACCTTCCCATCAAAATGAAACACAATGCGTACTTGGCCATCTAATAATTTAATGAGAAAATTAATGATGTTGCTGATCACATGAAGTTACAATTGTATAAACTCGAAGAGCTTTGGAATGATGCCTTTGAAAATGCTTACATAGCTAAAATAAAGTGAAGGAATTATATGACTTAGACATCACACAAAAATCTATTAATATTAGTCAGAAAGTCATTCTACAAAGTTCACGATTTTACATCTTTTTCCAAATAAGGAGATGTCATCAATGATGGACAGGCCCCTACATTATTGTAACTATGGCAGAGCACACTATCATAGAGGTTTAGGTTCGAGGAATGCAACCATGTTAAAGTGAATGAGAAAAGTTTAAAACCTTTTTCTAGCGGTATTTGTCTCAAATCTCCGAATAACTTCATGTATTATTGCTTTGAACTTATAATTCTTAACAATTAACCATAGTTAAGTAAAAATTACTTCATTTTTATGCATAATGTTGTTGCTGTTCATCATGAGGATAACTAAAATGACACTTCTTTCATAATTTGAACTTAAAGCATATTTCCTTGTTTCTTTCACATTTATCACTTGAAACCCTTTAAGCTTATGGTAGTCAAACTCAAAGCTTGTAAAATTGACACTCTTTGTTTCACCCACATTTACAAAATAACCAAGACATTAAAACACTTATCTAACACTAAGTGCTCAAAGAAAATCTTAGGGAGTATGAGTAAGAGTGTTGTACCGAAAGAAAGATGAAAAAAAGAAGGAAACATGCTTTAAGCTCAAAATATGAAAGAAATGTCCTTTAGTCATCCTCATGATGAATAGCAACAACCCTTATGCATAATAATCAAGTAATTCTAACTTAACTACAATTAAGTGTCAAGAATTTTAAGTTAAAAGAATGAATACATGAAGCCATCCAAACATTCATGCTAAAAGAAACAATCTTTCTAATAGTATGCATAAATACCCTCTCAAGTCTCAACTGAAAGCCAAGCTTGAGAACTCACTCGAGTATTTAGTTTCCACTATAATAATGAGATAGTACAAATAGAAAGGGATGAGACTAAGTGCAAGAAGGTGCGATCCCTTTGAAATAGATGGCTCCAAAAACAAACAGCTCCAAAAAAGGTTTCAACCTTTGCTCGCTTACCTTAAAATAGTTGTCGTTCCTTAGAATTTCAACCTCAATAGCACTTTGTTTTGACATAGCTACAATAGTGTAGGCCGGTCCATGGGAACTTCAGTTTTCCCGGGAAAAGATGTAAGCGTAAGCACTACAAAAGGACCTTCTTGCCAATATTATAAGATTTGTGTGATGTGCAAGTTATGCAAAGCCTTTATTTTCTTTTTAGCTACACACGCATTTTCAAATGCATTCAGAAACTTTTCAAGTTTACACAATCTTAACTTCTTATAACCACTGACATCATCAATTTTTTCATTAAATTGACAGATGGCCCAGTACACCTTATGTTACATTTCAACAAGGAGATGACAAGGTTTCCCAGAAACTAACTGATAAGGAGACATTTTCAAAATTGTCGTGTAAGCCATTTGGTAAGCCCAAAGGAATCCACAAGTCCTGAAGACCAATCATTGCGGATGGGATTCACAATTTCTTCCAAAAAAGTGGTTTATCTCCCTATTTACTAGTTATACTTAACCAATTGTTTGTGGATGATAAGAGTAGCAACTTTATGCATGAAGTCATATTTTTCTATTAAAACTGCAAAATGGCCAATAACAAAAGTATTTTTCCCAACCACTAATGATAACTTAATGCATGCCAAACTAGGATAAGATATTTTCCTTAAGAAATTTCAAGACAAACTGGTGTTCATTGCTTTAGATTGCAACAACTTCAACCATTTTGAGACATAATCAACTCCCACTAGTATGTACTATTATCCAAAAGAAGTCAAAAAAGGTGCCATGAAGTCAATTTCCCAATGATTAAAAATTTTAAGAATAACAATAGAGTACAATGGCATCATTTTTTGTCTTGACAACCTTCTTAACCTTTGGCACAAATCACATCTAGTATAAAAAGTATGAACATTGCAAAACATGGTAAACCAATAAAATCCGCACTGCAAACTTTAAAATGGTTTTCCTAGAAGAAAAATGCTCACAACTTTGAATCATGTTATCCGAAATACATAGGCTTATAATTTGGTCAAGGCAATATTTAAACAAATATGCCTAGTCCCCAAAAGAACGTTCGAACATTCCAAAAAAAAATTCTAGCCTATCCGCCTTTTGCAAATGTATCCAGAATTATACCTGATAGTTTGAAATATACCATGGCTCTAGAGTACGCTCTTACGCAGAGAGATGAAAAAGGTACTTGCCTAGGAAGTGCTCCTTAATAGGACGGTTATCTCTAAGCGATTCCGCATTTGATAGTCTCAATAAATGATTGGCCACCACATTCACAACACCCTTATTGTCCCAGATTTCAAAATGGAATTCTTGAAAAAGAATGACTCACCTAATCAGCTTTAGTTTACCATTTTTCTTATCCAATAAGCATTCAAGCATGTTATGATCAGTGTAGACAATTTCTTTTTGGTAAGTAACTGTACATTGAAAGAAAAGAATGTATAAAAACTATATTCTAACTCCAGGCCATAGTTACCTAAGCCTTGGAATTAGATCATAAAAGCTATGGCATTCCCCAAGCTTCACAATATAGTCCATGTAAGAAACCGAATACAACAAAACAAAACCAAATTCAACTGTCTAAAACATGCTAAAGGTAGGTTCCATCTTGTTCTGATAGATCTACTGCAATTGTTCCTTCCAACAGTGGTCATCCCTAGCTTGTGTCAAACTGTGACTTTGTTCATATTTACTAATTGTGTCTCATCCTTTGGTGGAGACGTCTTGAAAGTTCTGTGATTGCATTCCCGCCTGATGAAATATACTATAACTATCAATGTGAGCCAAATAGAGTATAATTTGATATTCTTCCCCTTCCATTTGAAAGCTACCTAGGTTTTTTTTTTCCCAATCGTTGTATGGCCAACTAGTTTTAACATAGCAACACATCATTCTCCACACACCACCCAAAAATGGGCAACTGAAGAACAAGTGATCATAATTTTTCATTCCATTGATGCAAAGAGCACATGCATTAGGTTGTTGAATGAAAGTGTCTATACGGTCCAATGTGCTTAATCTCCTCCGAATGGTCAACTAGAGAATAAAAGCATGTTCAGGAATATGTTGAGGGCCCCAAAAGAGATGTTCCCACACCACTTTGTCCTTTGTGCCATGGAAGACTTTGTAGGCGAATTTCACAATGAATACACCATTCGTGCTGCCCAACTACCTGGTCTCATCTTTCTAGGATAAGTTAGGATAATAAGCAAGCATGTTCTCCACAATGCTAGCCACAAGCACGTCATACTCATTGGGCCACTTCCACGATCCATACAAATGATGTCCAGAACTTTACTATCCCAAGGTAATTCAGTGACGGTCATCAGACGCTCCGAGTATTTATCATTGAGAGGCCCCAATGGATGCTAATTATCGGTCCATAGGAAAGTTTCAACACCATCTCCAATGTGGTAGCATATCATGAGCCTATGATTGGGACGCAACTTCATAATCTTCCACCAATGTGCTTACACTGATCAGTGTAGACAATAACGAGTGATCCAATTAAGAAAAATTGAAATTTGTCCAATGCAAAAACAACAGCAAGTAGCTCTTTCTCCTTGGTTGCGTAACTTTTCCAAGCTTCCATAGGAGTTTTACTTGCATAGTAAATGATGTGGGGTTTCTTGTCTTTTCTTTCAAAGGGCAGTTACCAATCTGGTACTTGCATGATTAGTGCGGCTGTCAATGCTCCCTTGAGTGCGTTAAAAGCACTTTAACAGTCATAATTTTATTCAAATGAAACATCTAGCAACAAAAGATGACAAGAATCTACCAATAGTGGTAAAGGACTTAATGAATTTGAATCTCTAATAGAACCATGTGTGTGCCAAAAACAACCTAACATCTATATTTGTATTAGGGGTAGGGCAGTTCTTAATTAATTCATTAGATTGGTCTACCACTAACCCCTTAGACGAGGCAATGTGCCTCAACATGATCCCATAGGTAACCATAAAATGACATTTTTTCCAATTAAAAATAATTTTGATACCATTTTAAAACATGCTCGAGATGGTTTAGACGTGTCTCGAAGGTTGTCACTATAAACTGAGAAATCATCCATGAAAATTTTATGAAAATGTTCAACCATATCTCAAAGATACTCATCATATAGCATCGGAATGTAGCCAATGCAAATGTCATCCTACTGTAAACATAGCTGTCAAAGGAACAAATAAACATAATTTTCTCTTGATCTTCAAAGGCGATTTCAATCAAGTTATATCACGAGTACCCATCAAGAAAACAATAAAAGGCTCTCCTTGCCACTCTTTCTATAACTTAGTCAAGGAAAGGAAGTAGAAAATGATACTTGTCACTTGATAAAACTTCTTATAATTAATGCACATGCACCACCCAGTTTGTGTTCTGGTTAGAACTAGTTCATCGTGCTCATTTTTTTATCATTGTGACTCCAACTTTTCAAGGACTACTTAAGTTGGGCTTCCCCATCTTGAATCAGAGATTGGGTAGATAATTTCTGCATCTAGTAGCTTAAGCATTTCTCCCTTCACAACCTCCATGTTAGGGTTCAATCTGTGTTAACGGTTTCATTTGTTGTAGTGTGATTTCAATTGGTTTGAGCTCACCAAAATCCAACTGTTGATGAAATGCATGGCAATGGATTAACTCCAGCCCCTAAATCGAAAGTAGTTGTTCAACCCAGTGGTTCCCTATGATACATGAAATTGTAAGGCTCTTGAGATCTTTGTACTTAGAAGGTGTTCATAGTTGTAAAATAGAACTCACCTACTCAGTCAAAAAAGCCTATCTTTCACATTTAATTTCCTCTTCATTGTATAAAGGTCTTTTAAGAACCTTCCATAGGGGGGGACCTATTTAATCACATCCAAAATTTGAATACCAATCTCAACCTCTCTAAATACTTCATAAATATAAGAATTCAACACATCAGTATTTTGTTTATAAAATTAGTGGGCAACAGGGCTCCCAAGATGACTTCCATTTCCCTTTCCTCCTCATTACTGCTATATTCATTAGCAACATCTATCAAAACTTTTAGCCAATACAGTATTATCAGCTCACAATTTTCAGAATTTTTTTTCCATCTGATATATCCAATACGGTACATATTATCTAATATGTCCGATACCAATATGGTCGTGATCGATACCAATATTTTCAATCATGTTTCCTATATTAGTAACACAGGATAGGCTAAAGCATTATTCATAACCACATTATTGGATCCTGGTAATAAATCCCAAGCAACCTTTAAAACGATTCAACTTTATGTACTTTGGCTGCATGAAAATGGTTGTGCGAAAATGAACTTTCTTCCCCTTGAAGTATACAGTAAATTAAAATATTCTATATCCTTCTATGTACATACTCCAGGCTCCAACTAAGCTAATCATGTTTGTTCACCGCAAATACCATTGAGCACCTATATTCAGTCTGGACTAGCTTTTACCACTAGCTGCTTCTGCATAATCATGAAGCAACCTAAAAGATGTGTTCTAGCCATGTTAGAGCATGATATATGCAATTTCACATAGAAGCTAATGATTCAGTGGACAAACAGAAGCTAGTGATTCAGTGGACACAACTATTTGTCGCAATAAATGATCAAAATTCCAAGGTTGAAAGGTGGGGAGAGAGTACCTGATGTTTTTCCTTCCATCTGGGGAAAAAGGTGTTTCCTAGCAGTTCAAACAAATGATCTCTCATTTCATCATTTGTCACCAGTAAACACTTGCAATTAACAGCAGCATACAACCAGTACCTGCTTACAGGTTATGAGAGAAATAGCATGAGGACATAGTGTGCAGGCAACCATTTCGATTTTGGATAACTATAATTAACCACTACAATTCGACACAAAATTATACAAAATCAGATGTGTGAAAGATTCAGAGAATGCATCGGGCTCTACCACATCATGCATTTCCAAAAGAATGAAAGATACACTGCCAATCTTCCTGCGGAAACATAATAGATCATGTTTTCAACACTTTATAGAATCAGAAACAAAGCATTCAACACATTTCCCAGTCAATTACCCAAAGGATTAGTTGTCAAGCACATGAAACTTTTTCCATCATATCATCCTATTGAGTACTACTTGAAGCTCTTCCAGGGCATGTCTTTTAATATGGTATAAGACAAATGAAGACAGAAATAATGTGGCTAATAATTATAAAATAATGTAGTTAAAGTTTACCCAACTAGAATGCCACCATTCTGTGGCTAATATTTATTAGCAACGATGGCATTTACATGGGCATCATATGGCGAATGATATAATTATAGGTAATGTTGACAATATGCTAATCACAAAAGTCTTCACATTTTAATCATTCTAATAATTATTCAGATAGTGATTCCACATGAATTGAAACTTTAGTCAATAAAAAGAAATATACTTTGCTCATTTACATGAAAGCTAGCTGCCACCACTTGTCGAGTGCCATTAGTAAATTCTTACATGGCTTTAACTACAAAGATAAAATGATAGCATGATTTGCAATCCAAACAACCGTCTCAGATATATCCACAATCATCAATACAACTTCTTCCCAACATTGAAAAAATGTCAAAATTGAAGTAAAGAGAACATTCTGTCTCCAGATATACATACAACAACCTTTCTATTATGCTTCCAAGACATACATACGATAACCTTCTTGTAGACACTGTTGCCAGTATTAACTCCCTACACCAACACACCGCCACCAACCACCTAATCCAGCTTCCATTCTCAAACCATGCACTCCCATCACCAAACCATACACTGTCACTCGCCTGCCAAACACCTATCTTTCATTCTCTAATGAAAAGATACACACTAATTGACAGAGACATTAAGCAAGTTGAAACCACCCACCCCTCCAACTCTATTTAAAAACAAGGAGTCAACAGAAACACACAAGATGCTAATGAAACAAATAATTAATTAATGAGTCAGTGAAGCAGAAATTAAAGACCACAATCTACCTGACATGGGTGTAGTATTGCACAATAAAACGATATTATAAGGTAATTAAGCAGAAGAAATAAAGTAGAACTGTTAACAGCATTTAAAATAGCTGAATTAAGTCACATTAAACCTCAATAGTTGATACAATGAACCAAAATAATTAAAGGGCATTTTCTCTATTCCAAAAGAATTAAAGTCCTCAACAAGCAATTATATGCCCACTAGAAAGATCCTCCTTAATCAAAAGCCCGTGAATTCCTTTCCTCCAAAACAGCTCGATCAACAACAAAAGGGATATTGATCCAAAGACATGATCTTATAAAGTAAACCAATGGAAACCCATGAAATCCAAGAGAAGATCAAGCCAAGTTCCAAAGAGGATTGAATAAAACACCATCTCACAATGTAAAACAAAGGTGATACATTGGCTTCCATTTCTTGCATAGAAAGCAGAAATTGAACAGACATGATCCCTTTCTGTTTCAGAAAGCTGTCAACAATAGAAATCTTCACAAAAGGAGAATTCAACCTTATATGGATTTTTTGGATTCCAATACCCCCTCCCCAACCAAAAAAAAAAAGACAGAAAAAAGAAAAAGATACCACCACCTCCAGCCATGCTCAACCAAGCCTCACCAGCAATGTCAAAATGTGATGCAAAACCTCGACAATCCAATCCTCATAGCTTGTCCTAACAGATACAATATCATTTCCCTTGTGCAACAAATAATCAATTAAAGCTTAAACATCAGCAGCTACCAAAACTGGCTATGGGAATATGATCCTTACAGGGTACTCCCCTATGGAAACATCATTCTGAAACCGCTCATAATCTCCCTTCGCCACAGCAATTTTGAGAAGGCATGCAAACTCCTTCCATAACTTTGAATATAAAACCTCTCATCTTAGGTGCTGCTGTGCAATTTACATAAATGATTATCACTTCTATTAACCAAAAAAATATGAAAGAGTATTGAAAATAAAAAGGTCAATATAAAAAAAATGTTTTAAGATGAGAAAGAATTTTTTTAAAAAAGAAAATCAAAACGAAGAAAAGAAGCTAATATATCCTATTTCACAACTATGAAGAGAATGGAAAGAAGCTCAAGAAATAAAAACAATGAACAACTCAAATCATATGGAAACAAAAACCCTGAAAAGCTCAACATGTTAAAGGCCTACACTGAAGTATTTGCACAGGCTGGTATTTTTGTTCAACAAATTCTAGCATGCCCTATATCCATACATACCAAAAACCATTCAACAAGATAGCACATCTGCAAAGAACCTTTCCCTCTTTCTACCTTTCAAAAACCATGAAATGAAAACACAACAATCCTTTACTCTTTATACTTTCACCTGCAATTCTACCAATGACAAGAAACGCAAGGAGGAAGATTCTAACCCCATTCCATCAGTTTCATGCATAGGAAATAATTCAATCAGATAACATTTCACAGACAAGGAAATTTCTTTTAATCATGAAATTCAACTACATTAATAAATGAGTAGTCAGTGGTTCCATTCAATGCTATCTAGCTTTTCTTATATCTAATAAATACAGGTTAATCAACATGTAACTTTTTTTTTTATTTTTCTGCATGATAACTATATTTAACAAATGGACAGACCTTTGAATACTGTCCAAGCTTCCTCATATAATGACATAGTTATCGGTTAGATCAATGAAGCAATACCATTAGCAATATTTTCCTTGACCCAAACATCAGAAAGAATCTGTAGAAATATTGAATACAAACGAAAATATTGTAGGAAAGAACAAATAAATTTCAGGGACTTAGTGATGTAAATTTCTATTGAACGTGCAACTTCAACTACATTTAACACATATATCTTCTGAATATTAAGATGAGTGTGGATAAGATAAATAACACTGCTACTAACCACTCCTTGAAGGTGATCCAATGATTTGAGAAATACCTTTGGAAACATGTACGGTAAAAGCTAGTCATCACAGAAAATCATTTAAGGAATCCAATGTTGGAAGCACAGCGAAACTTTATTATTTTTTTTCAGTTCCATTGCAAGGTCTTCTTTTTAATAGGTCATCTATAAAATGCAAAGATTCAACGTTCATAACATAAAAATGCAAGATTAAATCTTTATAGCATATACATACAATAAAATATATGTATATTTCTAGGTACTCACTAATACCATTCAAATTAACAATGATCAGCAACACTAGTGTTCGTCATATAATATTCATACATGTATTCTAAACTAATTGTTACCTCTAAAATTACTAGGTTTCATAAAACCAAAAGTAAGAACAAATATAGTCTCCAAGTATGTGTGCCATTCATAAAACCAATTCAACATCAAATTGGTAGTGTAAAAATATCAAATCTTATTCGGCCAACTAAAATGCCATTTAAGTTATACATGAATTGCTCTTTTATTCTCCTTAAATTAATTATTCACAATAATTAATTGAGAGCTTTTAAAGATCATGAGTAACATCTAACAATAAATCATGATGCCCAAATGATAATATGTTAGAAGTTACTATATACTATTAGAATATACTTTAATATATAATATGGTATATTCCTTATAAGGGCAATTTAGTATTTTTCATGTGTAAATAGTCCTCTATGTACATGTGAATGAACCTAACCCAAGTGTGGGATTTTTTTTTCTATTATCTTCATCTCTTATACTCTAACATGGTCTAAAAGCCAGAGTGGCAGCCAACCACCACCACCGTCGCCACCAAAGACCCTACTCCTTAAGAACCAATGTGCATCACTAGATTACACCAAAGCCCCATATAGATTTCAAGTATTAAGGGTAATTTTGTTTGTTTTTCTTGTTCCACAGTTTATTTGAAACCCTAAATCTGGCCCTGTGTGGTTTGATTTGAGAATCAGAAAGGATTCAAGCTCATTTTGCGTGTGAATGGAAGTCATCTATGCATTGTAGGGCTTCACCAACAATGACACCAGGCAAATCTATTGCCTTTGTTGTATTTTTTCTAGATCTCAATGAAATTGTGGTATTCTTCACTTATCTTGTTTTATTTGTTGTGGTCATTGGTCTTCTTCGTCATCACGTCGATGTCATTTGTTGTTGCCGTCTTCAGTGTTCTTTGCGTCGCTGTAGCTTTCACCAATGGTGTTCTTGCTAGCATTGTTGCCATCAATGCTCTTCTCCTGTACATACAATCCTCAGATTCACACGCTTTGTGCATTGGTCTTTGTCTAGCTGGGTGTTGTTGGTTGCCTTGCAGTTACTCTTCTTGTTGTGCGTACGTGGAGCATTGTAGAGTGTGATCTACTCTCTAAAAGTCTATAATTTGGTAATTTTACCTTGATTATCCATGACTTCAAAATCAATATTTGGTAATCCCAATGGTATAAGCCATGATGAAAGATTGAATTTTTTTATTGTGGTAAAGTAGGTCACACACGAAATAAGAGTTGGCAATTACATATTAAGCCTATTGTGACTCCCACTCCAACTATTACTATTATTCAAAACCGGTAATTGCACCGCCTTTCTCTCGGCGTCCTCTCAAGCTCAAATCATTGACTCCTATACCTTTGATCATATGACTGGGTTCATGAGTATGTTGTCTGATTATCGATCATGCTCCATTATTTTTTATGTACTTTAGCTGATGGCTCATCTACAAATATTAAGGGTGTTGCTTCTACTTTTCTAACATGGAATTTGCTTTTCTCATTGTTTCTTCACCTACCAAACTTTTCATTAAATCCGTTATCACTTAGTAAATTTCCTCGATAACATAATTGTTGTGCAATATTCTTTTCTACTTACTATGAGTTTTAGAACCTTACTACAAGCAATGTTATTGGTAGAGGTTGTCGCCACTCAAGAGGTCTATACTTGTTCAACACAAAGCCCAATCTCATTATCTATTCTATTACCACTTCTATGCCTCTTGATCTTCATCATAAATTGGGTCATCTATCTCTTTCTAATCTCAAAAGTAATGTCCAACTCTAATGTCCATTACCAACTTGTTTTTTCTGGTTAATATACTCAGATGTCTAGGGACCATATCCAGTTTCGTCTAAGATGGTGCTTCATTATTTTATTACCTTTATTGATAACTGTTCAAGAGTTACTTGGTTATACTTAATGAAGTATCATTTTGAATTATGCTCCCTTTACTATGCGTTTTATTCTGAAACTAAAGCTCAATTCTCTACTTCCATATGTACTTTACAAAGTAATAATAGTCGTGAATACTCTTTCACCTCTTCTTTCATCATTATTGTCACAACTTGGGATTCTTCATGAGTCACTTTGTCCTAATACAATTCAGCAGAACAAAGTGACTAAAAGAAGGAATAAACACTTGATTGAGGTTGTTAGAGCTCTTTTACTCAAAATAGGAGTTCCGAAGACCTTTTAGAGTGATAGAGTGTTGACAATTCGTTCTAGAGGGGGTGATTCCTTATCATACATTATATCCTAGCAAGCCATTATATTTTTTTCCCACGAGTATTTTTTATGGTGTATGTTATGTCCGAAATATTAAGTCTCAGGTGACCAAGCTTGATCCCAAGTCTATACGATATATTTTACTTAGATATCCTCATACTCGATGTTTCCTTGACTAGAGTTGGGATGTTATCCGATGTCATCTAATGTCATTTTATAAATATATAGGCTTTTATCCCGATGTATCCTCAGTGAATCCATCTTTGAGTATTCCTCCTGAGGACAATATTCTTGTATATGAGATATTCATAAGGTTGTATCTCTTGTACCGCTATCATATATGCCTCCTTGTCTTCCAGTCACTTAGGCATATATTTGCAATCATCATTAGGTGTTTGGTTCCTCTCCGAGAATGGATCTCAAGACGACCACTACCAAGCCAGTTATTTCAATTATGGATACTACTATCCTTGATCAAGTAATTGATTCAAACCTTCTGATTGTATTATAGAAGGGTCACCGCAATTATACTCAGTATCATTTATCCACTACATTACCTTATGCTAGCATTTCATCTTTACAACAGGCTTTTGTGTCCATCTTGGACTATATTAGTATATATCGATGTGTATCCGAGATTATTTCTCATACTAGTTGGCAAACCGCTATGGTGAAAGAAATATCTGCACTCGAGCAAAATCACACTTAGAAGCTAGTTTCTTTACCTCTAAAAAAAACCATCTAGTGTGAAATGGGCTCACAGTGAGAGTTCACCCAAATAGTTCTTTAACTTGGTTGAAAGCCCATCTAGTAGATAAAGGGTATGCTCGAACTTATAGGATGGATTACATTGATACATTTTCTCTTGTCACCAAATTAATTTCTGTTAGACTATTCATCACCTAGGCTATAACTCATTACTGGCCTTTACATCAATTAAATATCAAAAATGCCTTATTACATTGTGATCTTCAAGAGGAGGTTTATTTTGAGCCACCTCCAGGGTTCATTGCACAGGAAGAATCAGGATATGTTTTCCAACTGAAAGAGTCCTTATATGATTTGAAACAATCCTCTCAAACATGGTTTGACAGATTCAGTAAAGCCATGTATAAGTTTGGGGTATAAGTTTGGACTTTCTCGTTTAACAATAATTATTGTGTTCTATCATCATTCTAGTGTTGAATGATGTGGATGATATTATGACTACTAGCGATGATAATACTACCATTACATCTAAATTTGTTCATTTAAAATCAATTTCAGACCAAAGATTTTGGATATTTGCTTTATTTTTTTGGAAATTGAGGTTGCTAGATGTTGTCATTGCATATTTCATTCTAAAAGAAAGTACAATATGGATTTACATCAAGAAATGGGTATGTTAAATTTGAAACCTTGTGATGCTTCCATAAATTTAATATTCAAATTATTATCAAATGATGGAGAGATCTAAACTTAACAGGTACTAATTACTAACTAGTTAACTAAGTTATCTTACTGTGAATTGTCTAGGTTTTGACTTCTCAACTAATGTTGTGAGCTAATTTTTGTCTTATCCTCGTGTAATTTAATAGGAGGCTATGATGTGTATCATAAGATATTTCAAGAGTTCACCTGGGCGAGGCTTACTTTACAATGATCATGGCCATCATATGGTCAAAGGCTTTTCATATGCTGATTGGATTGGGTTGCCGTATGATTGAAAGCCGACAACCGCCTATTGTATTATTTTCGGAGACAGCCTTGTGTCATAAAAGAATAAGAAATAAAACATGGCAGTCAAGTCAAGTGCAGAATCAGAATATCATACTTTAACACATATTACCAATAAAGTTATGTGGCTTCAATAATTATTTAAGTCTCTTGATTGTAAGAGTTTTGAGTCTTCTCAGCTATGATACGATAATCAAGTTGCCATCCAAATTGTATCAAATTTGATATTTTACGAATGCACAAAACATATTTAAGGTAGAATGCCACTTTGTTCATGAAAAACTCTAGTAATGCATAATTCATATTCATCATGTAAGGATTAGAGATCAGTTTGTAGACATTTTTATCATATCCTTAACTGGGGTTCAAGCTACATTTGTAACATGTTAAGCTTAATTAATATCTATACTCCAACTTGAGGAGTGTTAAAGTATGTTAAGAGTTAGGATATCAAATAGAATACACTTTAAGATATACTATGGTATATTCTTTGAAAAGGTAGCTTAGTATTTTTTAATACTTATAAATAACCTTATATATACATGTAAATGGACGTAACCCTAGTTTGGGGTTTTTTCTCTTCTTTTCATCTCTTATGCTATAACAATATGAATCAAATAATCATCCATTTATTGAATTTTTTCACAAGAGCTACCATACCAATTCAATCCTCCCATCATCCTAAGCACAAAACAAAATAATATATGGAAAATATAAAACCGATTTAATTTGTTCATCTATATATATTTATGATATCAAACAAAGAATTTAATTGATGAAATTGGAAACACCTTTCTAACTTATATTCTGCCTTAGCCAAGGATTTACAAATCATGGGACATGTCTCGTTTTGATGAGAGTGATAAATCCTTTATTGATCACTTTTCTATCTCCAGATGTTTCTAAGTGCACCCAATAATAATCTCTACATATCCATTTTTTGAACACATATTAGGAATATTAGAATATAACGGTACAAACATAAATACTAAAGTTTCTCAAATCTAAGGCTTATTTGCACAACTTTTATGTGAGTGCTATTGTTGGAAATGTAGCAAAGCTCCACAAAAAAGTCTCTATTTCAAATCAATTTAGTGCCCATTCTCCAATGACAACTATACATTCATCATAGTGTCAACTAAATAATTAACCATGAGATCACTCATCTTTAGTTGGTTCAAACAATGTACACCGATCAAACCGGATTATTAATATCTCATATTCGTGATCGTATGATCCAAAATATTAAAGATATAAGCTTAAAAACAATCATAGGTCAAAAGCATGATCTAATTATTATTGTAGCCATATAGCTCAAATCTAAGGATTTTGTCATGCACATAAATAATAAAAATAAACATAATTTATATAATGCCTTTTAATAATAACAGAATAAGATTAAACTGAAATACCAGCCCATAACACTCGGTACAATTGGCTTAAAGGGAACACTATTCCTAACAAATCAAACTTTTTGTTTGTCAACCATATTTTACCCTTACCCTTCTCTTTCAATTTGTTTCTTTCCATTTCTCTCTCTATTGTTCTTTTCTTTGTCAGATTTTTTTTGTTTTGGGAGAGGGTCAGCCGCCTCTTTCCTGTGTTAGATTTCCCCTATCTCCCCTTTAATGAAATAGAGAATCACATTTAATTTTCAAATTAATGCATTGAACCAACATAGAGTAGTATCCTTGAGAAGCAAGTCTCACCAATCATCATTCGATCCAGGTGGAGTCACATAAAGTGTACCAGATTTCCTCCAATTCTCCAACAGCTTCTTGTTATTAGGATGATGAGCAGGACCACCATACACACGACTTTTATGTAAAATGATGAGTGGTAATTTCTTCAACGGACTCAAATCTTGCAATTGTTTTACAACATTACGAAGCTACAAGACAAATGGGAAAGCAGGTCATCTATTTGGCCATCTAAAAGGCATTGGAGACATTGGTTACAAAAAAGTCTCCTCAGTGTCATACCTGGGAAAAGCTAAATTCATATTGATTAATGAGGCCCACATTAGCACCATCTACAACTGCATCAAATGGTCCATGCTGCTCAAGCCACTCCTGAACGAGTCACCTTCTAAACAAGTCAGAATGAGACCAATAACCTTTTGATGTAGAAGATAGCTGAAGCATGCAGAATTAGAACACATCGGCCCAATGGCCGTGACACAAAATATTTACAATTAATTCTTAAAGCATGTAAATAAATAAGACAGAAGGGTCCATGAGAATGCATTAATATTGTCATTTATGTGAAAGGGAGACTTTATAATAAGCGTTTAGTCATCGACAACCTATCATTAAAAAAAATACAACCAAGCAAGTAGCATTGGGAAATTCACGAATTAAACACTACAAGCTACAAACCCATCAGACATGCTGACAATGTAAAAATGGTTTTATTATCCAAAGTTGAAGCTATAAGGAGTTTCTGCCAGCTTCAAGAGTCCAAAAACTTGCTTGTACTGCATCTCTAAGTACCCAATGAGAAAGGAGAAAGAAGAAAGAAAAAACAGGTCAAGGAAAACGAGACTTCATTAAATATGAATAAATGGATTACATTCTATATTATTGAAGATAAGTCAATAATAATTAAAGGATATGGTAATACTACTATGTACTTAAATATCTCACTGTCATATTATTCAATAACTATAAAATTCTTTCCAGCATAGCTCATTGGCATTTTCCTACGCGAGTCATGTATTCAATTGCAAAATATTTATTGTAGACTTTATTTTCATATATTTTTTATGTGACAACCCGAATCCGAATCAACTAATCCATTCTAAACAAATTATGCAAAATATTCAAACCATAAATCCTCATCAAAAATTCATCATAAATTAATTATCCATAATAAATATGAGAATTCTCAAAATGAAAGATAATTTAAATGTTCATAAAATTATAACCTTTTGGGAATGTAGTCCTAATAAAACATCAACAAACTAATTAAACAAAAATAAAGTGTTGCAATTTCTTATCATAAAGCTTCCAAACTCTGATATCATTTTTATCTGAAATCACCACAACAAATGCACAATCTTATCTAATTCATTATCGACTTCCTCTATTCTAGAGCCAATAAAATGTAAGAACAAGTCAAATATCCAACAAATGTATATAGTCAACAATATAAAAATATAATAAAGTTTCTTGAATAATAATATCAAATTTATAGAAAATTAATAATAACATGTAATAAATTAACAACCATCTAATTTCATCGTTATAACGTAATCACGACCCAAAAGTTACAAAACAATTAAATATCAAGAATGTAATTAGAATTCCATCAAATCAAAATATCAATAAGAATATAGGTTCAATTGAATCTATCTAAACAGCAATTCCAATTGCATGAAATATCATAATAATTTTCTAAAATCTTTATATTATTATGAACCAATAACTATACGTCCGCTACCAACAGTTGGGTAAACTCCATAAGGCATTGATACTTGCAAGTTTAAAAAATAACCAACTATATAATCTCATAATATCTTACTACCTATAATGTAGAAGTATTGAATTCAATTCAAATGATCAATATTCTTATTACCTTCTCGGGATACATCCAAAATATGCTATATGCTATGCATATATTTCTGTGATCCAATTGGGATCCACACCAAAACGGGATACAGAATTGATGCGTCCCTAGATTTGGATTATTGAACGGATTAGGGAGCTACTTGATCTCTTCTTGCAGGTCGAACTAGAGTCAGTCCAATCCCCATTACTTAGAAGTTAGATCCTACGCAATACAACTAACAAATAAGAGATCAGAGAATGGTGGGAACTCGCTCCCTGATATATCTTCCGACGATCAAATCAGAAATATTTCTACAATTAGAAAAAGATGGAGGAATACAAGATGTGCATGCATAAATGCATGTAAAACGGGGATTGGAACTGTTAACAGAGGGCCGAGCTTTGGTGAATGCGCTCGACTAGGGGCAACTTTGAAAGACGAAGGTCTTAGCTCCGCAAAGTGCGCGCCAAGGGGCGACTTTGAGATATGGAAGACTTGGCTCCGAAGGGTGCGCCCAACCATGAGGTGGCTTTGGGAGATTTTGAGAGACAGAGATCTTAGCTCCACAGAGTGCGCCCAGCTAGGGGCGGCTTTGAGAAATGGAGGCTTTGGCTCTGAATGGGCACCTGGCCAGGGGCAGCTTTGGGAAATAGAGGACTTAACTCCGATAGGTGCGCCCAACCAGGGGACGGCTTTGAGATATGGAAAACTTGGCTCTGAAAGGTGCGGCTGGCCAGAGAACGACTTATAGAGATGGAGAACTTAGCTCCGAAGGGTGCACCCGACTAGAGGGCGGTTTTAACAGATAGAGGACTTAGCTCTAATAGGTGCACCCGGCCAATAGGCAATTTTGAGAAATTGAGAACTTAGCTCGAAGGGGTACACCCAGCCAGGCGGCTTATAGAGATGGAGAACTTAGCTCCAAAGGATGTGCCCAGCCAGGGGGCGGCTTATAGAGATGGGCTTAGCTCCGCTGGATAAGCCGGCCAAGGAGCGGTTTTGAGAGATGGAGGACTTAGCTCCATTGGGCGCGCTCGGCCAAGGGCAACTTTGAGAGATGGAGAACTTACCTCCAAAAGGTGCGCCCGGCCAGGGGGATTATAGAAATGGAGGACTTAGCTTCGTGCATTCGGTCAAAGGGCGGCTTTTGGAGATAGAAGATTTAACTCCAATGGGTGCACCCTATCAGAGGCGGTTTTGAGAAATTGAGAACTTAGCTCTAAAGGGTGCACCCGGCTAAGAGGAAACTTATAGAGATGGAGAACTTAGCTCTGTTGGGTGTGCCTGGTTAGGGCGCAACTTATAGAGATGGAGGACTTAGATTCACTGGGTACACCCAGCCAAGCAGCGACTTTGGGAAATTGAGGGCTTAGCTCCGATTAGTCCGTCTGTTGGGTGTGCCTGGTTAGGCGCAACTTATAGAGATGGAGGACTTAGCTTCACTGGGTACACCCAGCCAAGCAGCGACTTTGGGAAATTGAGAACTTAGCTCCGATTAGTGCGCTCGACCAGGGCATGACTTATAGAAATAGAGAACTTAGCTCCACTAGGTGAGAGCTGGAGGAAAATCTTACTTGTGGTGCCCAGTTTGCTTAACCTTTCCCGAGAACTCCCTTGGATAGGGGAAGGACTGGGGAGCTTACCCATGCGGGAGTGAATGCCCCCGCCGAAATCCTCTCCTAGCTACGTGTGAAGAGGAGCCTTCTGCGCCTGACTGCACAAGTCATCCTCGCTGCCCCAGTGGCGGAGAATCTGGAGGGAGCGTGGGGCATCCGCCTTCGCGAGACTAAATCTGATTGGTTGTTCCAACAGCTGGAGGTGATGCTCTAAACTCGATGAGAGAGTGAAAACTATGGGGATGAGCATGCTCCCCTTCGCCCAAAGTCTAGCTAAAGCAACTGAGCACCATCCTTTCTTCTTTTTCCCTCTTCTCACTTTCTTTGTTTACTATTGGGAGCTTCTTCCTTTTGTTGTTGGGAGCCCTGAGCCACACGAGCCCCCTTTGAACTTGTTCCCTTTTTCAAACCCCTTTCAACGTTTAGATCTCCACTTTTTTATCGAGATGGATGATGGCTACCTGCCTCCTACACTGCAAAAAGGGGTCATCATCTTACCTTTTGTGTGCACCATTCCTCATGATTACTGCGCAAACGGTGCCAGGCAAATAGACCTATTGGAAGTCGTGCACGAGTCCTAATTTTCTAAATCAGGAAAATGATGCGCTAACAGAGGCCACATTGGTTGGTCAGCTGTGCGGCATCTTCTAACTTGGGGGAGCTGTTGGGCCATGCTCGCGAGTCCATCCAGCAGCTGATTTTTGCTGGGCTGCCCTGGACTGAGTCGTCTAGATCTTGGGCTGTGCGGAATGCCTCCTGGGCTGTGTAGTTCTTCCTACGGACTCGTAATTGGGCCAGCCCATGTATCTCCGGACCCATCAAGGATATTCAATTTTCAACAATATGTCAAACTCAGCACCCCTCGATAAGGTATCCATCAATATTTCAACGCATATTGTTTACAAGATTATAATCATTTCTCCAAAAGACCTCAATCTCCCCAAGATATGAAAATCAATATCGGCTAATTATATACTACATCACTATACGATAAGTTCTAAATTCCTTGACACTATGATGTATTCAGATAATTTCCCTTACCTTAACTATAAATAACTAAGAAAGCCATGTATGTAAACTAAGTTAATGCTAAAAAATGTTTACCTAGAATGTAATGAAATTCTAAGAATAAACTAAATATCAGACGGACTCCTAAGATTTTACCCAATCCTTATCGGATTTGTTGGTATATTAATCTTATTTTTAATGTCATAAAACAATATCCTATTACAAGACAAGCAAAATTTCTAGTTTAGTTGAATACAACCTAGAACTAATCAAACGTTACTATAACATATCAAACATAAGACTTGCCTTAATTTGAGTAATTGCCTGAAATTTTACATAAATCAGCAGCATAATATCTCAGGATAGGAACAACTTCATCGTGGCAGCACATCAACGTCATTGTACAAGGGCTAGATTTTGATGCTCATCATCACACTTTCGACAACCAATTTCTTTAGGTAATAGAAATTGTATTTCATTAATATAAAATTAAATTTAGCATGTCATAGAGTAGTAACATTAATGTTATTGTCATAAACGTATTTATTTATTATATAAATAATGGGCTTGGTTTGTTGTATCAACCATCAATAACTTAGAACCATATTTGTGATCAGTAAGGCATCTTCATCACTCGATCTCTACTACTACCTCAAGAAGCTAAACCGAATTCAATAATATACTATTAAACTAAGATATATATACTACTATACCTACAATATTTAGACAACAACCTAGTCATTAAAGGATGTAAGAATTATAGAGAAAAGGGATAACCTTTTTCCTTTCTTCCTTCTTGGAACCTACAGTGGCAACATGCAGCAATTGGTTCTTCACCATGCAGTAGTAGCAACAGTCAGAAAAAAATAAAAAAGTCTTCAACTCTCCCTCTCCCTTCACAACAAAAGATCATAATATTCATAGTCTCTTTCCTCCCCAAGTGTGAACCCTCAACTTCATTAATGCATCAGCCAAACCACAGCCACTTATTAACCATAAATTATTTTGCATACATGCATGAGATAGATGGTTGAATGGATATGAAGAAACAAGGGAAAGAAAAGGGCAGTCGGCATGGAAGAACAAGGGTCGCTGAGTGCGAGTTGTAGAGCCATATTCATAGATGATACTTCAGTATTTTCATAAATTAATACTATTATTTAATAAAACATTTTATTTGATTTTAAAAAATTTTGAAACACTGTTCTCAGTATACAAATGGGATTGTACCAATGCATTTATAACTTTTAACTTTTAATTAATAAATTGATCTAATATTGAATACATTAGTTTATTTAGTTTATACTTTCAATTGTACATAAAACACATTAAAATTTCAGCAAGTCCTATTTAATATTTTTAAGTACTAAAAATAAAAACTGATTGTTGATGAAAAAATTATCAAAATACTTTTTTATTGTTCTGAGAATCCAACTCATCCGACCCCTTTATAAAATTAACTTAAATTCACCTGCAATGATTACGTTATTATCATTTTGGATCAAGAGTTTAATAAACTTAAATCAAAATACCTAAGTGTTACATTTTACCATCTAAACAAATTGAAAAAAACAAAAAAAAACCATCTTCTTTCGTTTTTTCATATACTTTTTCTTAATTCTTTTGGATCCAAATCGAAGTAAAAGGTTGGGGAGAAGCAAAGCAAATGTTGATGCCGATGAACGCGAAGAGGTGACCATAATCATGGCTCGCAATTTTCTAAGATTGTGAAAAAATAGCTGAAACAGAAGAAGAGAAACAGAAGGAACACAAATAAGAAAAGAAGCTACAAATGAAAAACAGAGAGCAGCACATGGAAAACAGAGAGCAAAAACGCCTCTTCTGCATCCTCTTCCTTGTATTTTTCTGTAATGTATACAATTAGGATACACATATCCTTGTATTTCCTTGTATTCCTGCTTGAATTTCATCTCTGACCAAGCAAAAATTAAACTCAACATGTTTTGTTCTTTCATAGAATTTAGAGTTCACAGCAATGCACAGAGCCGCTTGATATCACCAACAACAATGCTGGTTTAGGATAGAAAAATAATTTGGGTCATTAGATAGTATAGAAAAGGTGGTTTCATTGTAACCAATAGGTCACAAATCCAAATCAGGGAATGTGTCTCCATACAAGAAAATATTATGTACATCTGATCCTCCTTGTACCCCAAAATATGGGAGCCTCATCTACTGCCCCCAATTTTTTTGTAATAGATTTTAGTATTTTTGCTAACTGGTACTTTTCTTTGGTGTGTCTTCTACTAATCTTGAAGGAAATTTCCTTTGATTGTGTATCCTTTTGATTTTATTTTAGGATTACTAGTTTGAGCACTTTCTATTGTTCCTTCTAGGTTTAATTTTATACAATAGTAGATATAATCCTTATTTTTCAAAGATGATTGCCTTCTTTAGAGAATTAGCTCCTTTCCCCATACGCCACGCTGTCCAACATCAATTGGCATCAAGCTGACTCAGTACTCCGTTGTTATCATGCCCAGTTATTGTGTCAGAGACATTAGTATAGGTCGGTTTCAAGCCAACCAACACTTCCAGTGACCAGCACAGCCATACAGTGAGAACTGCCACCACCACTTTGCAAAACCCACAGAGTTACTCTGTCACAACTGAAGTCCGGCTGGTTTTCTTTTACTGTATTCGAACCTCAGAATTTTTTTCAGCTTGCCCCTTATCTCTTCTAACAATGATGGGCTTTGGGCAGAAGCCCACCCTTTCATTTGCCCAGGTCATTTGTCTAGGAAAAAAGGGGCAAATATCTTTTGGTAGACATAGAGTATCAAATGGCAGAACTGTTTTTCATAAGAGGCAACTGTTTGTTCACTCCAAAGAAAAGCAATAGCTTCTTTCTATCTGGAACTCCCCCTGTATTATCCTCCAGCTTGGCCCTTATCTCTTCTAACAATGTAGGGCTTTGGGCAGAAGCCCATCCTTTCATGTGCCCAGGTCATTTGTCTAGGAAAAAAGGGGCAAATATCTTTTGGTAGACAGAGAATCAAATGGCAGAACTGGAGGTGGATTTACATATCGATCAAGGCACACAAAAATTCTTGAAACAGCCACTAAATTAGTGGAAGGGCAAATTCAATGAAGAAAGACATTGCTAAACAAAGGACTTCATTAAACAACCACAGAAGATGAATTTGTCAATGATGCTTGCAAGCCAGTGATTTCATGAGGCGGCAAGGAGCAGATAACTCAAAAGTTTTCTTGAACCAAAACAGAGAAATTGAGCACACCTTGAAACCAACATAACTGACCTGGTTGTCTATAAGGAGATGTAAAACTATGCTTTATGGGTATTGATTTGATTTTGTCATTCCAGCAATGTTCTACAATCCAATGGATCACAACTCCAGCTTGCTTCTGTTTTTCATAAGAGGCAACTGTTTGTTCACTCCAAAGAAAAGCAATAGCTTCTTTCTATCTGGAACTCCTGGATTATCCTCCAACAATTTAAAATTTGTGGGCGAGTTTTTATTTATTTATTTTTTTTGGGGGGGGGGGCAGGGGGGACAGGAGGTTAGAAAGACAAATCATGAAAGCGAAAATCAGTTCATTATTATTTTCATATTTATTTTACAATATAGGAAAATTTTTTATCCTCTTACCATCTTTTGTCAATTAGGTAATCTCATTTCAGCATATTCTACTATTTTATTGTGATTTATTTCTATTTTCTCCCTCCTAGGTTAAAAATTTATAATTAGTGGATGTAGTCCTCACTCCTCATCTGGCGGAGTTGAACTGGATGAGTTTGTCAGAGAGTGGATTCCCTATCATATATGCCATGATTGTCCTGAACCAGATGTCACTGAAGCAATCATTTTTGCAATAACTACCCTGGGAATTACAATCAATAAGCCTGCTAATACACCAAGCAACCCAAAAGGTTACCCTCACAACAAAAGTGGGCAGGGGAACTTAAGTTGAATAGAACTTTTAACAACACAAAAAATCAGAAGGTTTTCTGGTCTTCCCATGATACACTATCTGATTTCTCTCTACCGATTTTCTTTATACTAGAGCTTCCATTGCTGCTCTAGGAAAATAAACTCACTCCACCTCTTCCATTAACAGCTTTCCCAAACCAATAAGTACAAACCCCAGCTTGAGCTTTACCTCTCAAGTTCATGAATTTTATAAATACTTGCAAACCTTTGGTAGAACGGGGAGTGCTGAAGAAACCATTGGTCTATAGTTTTGCAACATCACAGAGAGCACACTTCTCTTTAGTTTGCATTCTTCAACATGTCTTCAGTCAGGAGCCTGATCCTTACTACTAAACACACTATGAATCCATGTTTATGCAAACTCCGTTTGCAAAATGCAAGCTAGTGCCAGTCCATTAGATAATCACATGCCTTTTTAGTGAATTTCTCCTTTCCCTTACACTTTCACAAGCGGATGTTTTGGTTGATTTGCCAACTTCTTTAAAAAGAACTCTCACCTTCAGTTCAGTAAATATCTCCACAAGAATTCTGTTTGGCTTGAGCAGTTCACTTCATACACTATACTACTTAAGGTAATGTATGGGTGTATACATCTATTTTATTTTTGTGCAACTGCCTGAACACGCTTAAAAAAGCAATCTTATTCCCCCCACATAGTTTCTTACTTCCAAAGTTCAACTTGGTCCTTGGGTCCGCAAACTTCTTCCCAATAAATCACACTTTCATTTAGCCTGGGACCAGACCACAGAGAATTCCAAACACAGCACTTCTGCATCTTCTACAACGCCCTTTGGAAATTAAGAACATATATATATATATATATATTTGTGACCAGTAAACTTGCACATATGACAAAAAAATCATACTCCAACATTGCACTCGAACCAGGAACTTAACAAGAATAGTTTGAAACTCAGCATAAGTCTGGCAGATGATAGTACACCTAGGTGTTGTACAACAACTGCTGCTTCTCCCCTTCATACACGCAAAACTATCCGTCTTCAGGAGGATTCGCAACTAAACCACTCTTCTTTGAGGAGATATAAAGTTGCTACTTAATAAGAGCTGATGAACAACTATCACCTTGACAAGCAATCATCAGATCATCCACACAGCAAGGATGGGAAATAGTTGGTATTTTTATACTTATGACAGAAGTGAAACAAAGGAAGTTTTGCCATTACATTCATAATTCTAGGGAAATACTCCATGGCTACAGCAAATAAATATGGTGACATTGGGCTCCCTAGTCTAAGCCCTCTGCCATTGTCAAACAATCCAAGAAGTGCACATTAATGTACTAAAAATTAAATGGAAGCGATACACACCATTGTTCAGCCTATGAACTGTTCTTAAAAATCAAACTCCCCAAGTACAGCATCCAGTAATGACCATACTCCTCTAAACGTTTTTTATTACAGCCTTAATGCACTCAAGCCAGTAACTTATAGGCTGAAACTAAGCAATGGTAAGTCAGTCTGGCAGAAGAAGGATGCAGACCTACAATATGCATAGGTAATACCCCTTCAACATACTTCATAACTTTCAACAACTGCTTCTTCTCTCCTTCCTTCACCCCTTAAACTGCACAAATCAAAGATCATTCCATTGATGAATTCAAAAAAAGCAGCCAAATCCATTTTCCTCACAAATGAACTCTTCATTCCCATATTTAGCACCATGGAACCTCTCTCTTCACCATATCCAAAAAATTTTTAATTAACACACTCAATCACATCCCACCTATCCTCTTTCATCTTTCCTCTTGTCAACCTGACAAGGCTGGATGGGAGATCATTTGTTCATAAAATAAGGTATTTTCTTCTATCAGTGTGAAACTCACGCACAACCAAAGGTTAACAGAACACTCATCTTTCTTATGAAAGTGTAGGCACTCAACACTAGAGCCAAACCACCCACAAAAGAAGCACATGACCTTTTGGTTTTGAAATGAGCATTTTGGATCACATCCTTCCTTTATCCTTAGAAAGTGTGTGGAGGAGTTGTGCACAGAAAGGTTTCAATATCAACTTTGAAGATCCTCACCAGGCTGCATAATCTTTTTTAAAGAAAACTCGGTTAACAAAAAGAAGACGATATGGTACTTCCACTCATTACTTCATTATACAACATCTGAATTGGACATTGCATGCTCGTTCCCAAGGTAACACACCTGGAATAATGGTGGAGCCAAGTTGGATCCAGAGCAAAAAATGGTGTACTTGTTCCCAAGCCAGCTAACTATGGAACAGAGATATAGCGGTACATAACAGACCCACTTTGTTTTATGAAATATTATGTTGCTAATGTAATTCAGATATGTTCTAAAGGTGTAAGCATTATAGCAGCATTATCTATTCATACAGTGTGTTCAGCCGAAATGAAAATGAACAGCTATACTCCTCACAAAGTATCTTTGACATCCGACATGCATCTCATATGTAACTAAGTAGTTACAGAACCGATCTTGAGTTTTGCGTAATTTTACTTTAGGAATTCCAGTGTACTTCTTTGCTGGGATTAAGCAGTGTTTGATTTGCCCAGGTACTGTGAAAGAGTTCTTTCATAGGTAAGAAAGAAGAGTGTTACCATCAAGATGGCAAGGCAGCATCCACCAGCTACAACATCAACTTAAAAAGAAATAGAAGCTGAATATTTAACATTTCAAGCCAAATGCTGACAGCACTCTATCAGTCTTTTCCCTGTCCTCAAAAGCCATACTATTTCTTTCAGCCCAAATCATGGACAGGGGGCTGCACCTCCATGCCTTACTCTTCCATTTGCTCCTAGAAAATTATTTCTTTCTGTCCAAATAGTCCAAATCTTGGACCTCCATGAACCTACTATTTCTTTCCATCAAAATAGTCCAAATCATCATCACGAGGGTGCACCTTATTCTTCCATTTGCCCCATGAAAGCTATGCCCAAAAAGTGTTCATAATGAACCCGAGCAACATCCATAACCAAATTCCAAGCAGCACATAATGTAAAAAAAGATGAGCAACCATTGAGTTTGAGTTTAGCACCTAAAACATCTGTTTTCAAGCATTAAGCCTCTCTATTATAAATTTCCAATCATGAGAGATAAACCCCCAAGAATGAATAGAGACTTTGGAAGAAACCTTAGACTTCCAAATCAATTTCCATGAAATGTATAGTGGTTCACCTGAAACCAACCAATAAAAAAGGATGATACAGAAAAAATGCCAGAACCTTCAAACTTCTACACAATACATCTTTGTGAACTGGATTCACCACTACCTCCCACAGCTTTGCTAGTAAAGGCAGCAACTCCTAAGTGGAATCATCACTACGACCCAATTAAATATATCCCAGACACCAGTCTAACCTATCCACCTCAAAAGGATCATAAATAGCATTCAACAACCCGTTTTTGTCCATTGCAAAAATAAAAAAGCAGTGGATTTACGGAAGAACAGAAAACACAAGAGGAAGGGAAGTCAGAGAAAGATGGTAAACAGAGAGGAAATAGATAGAACTCAGATGGGGAACAAGGATAACCAAACAAAATGAGGCGTAGGGAAGTTACCCAAATACTCACAACAACCAATAATTCATCAATAACTGAATGACAAAGGACCAATGGTGCAATATTATAGGCACTGCATCAGTGACAGCACGAGTTACACACACATGTAAACTACTATATCGAATTCTTAAAGAAGATACAAATCCTAGCTTACCTAATATAAAAGAAAAACTTCAACTACAATAAAATACCAAAAATATAAGATCACAAAAAAATCAAAGTAAATAGTAAAAACTGAAAATATTACTTGTCCAGATAACCAGTCTTCCAGCGTACATTCTAATCCTACATCATCAACAAACACATTTTCCAAAGAAACCACCCAATATCAAACCGAAAAACAGATAGCCATACCAAGCCACTTCTGAATGAAATATGAGCCCCCAGCCCAGATACAATTTTCTGCATATTTCAGCATAAATGGCTTTGAATCACATCCTTTCATGATCACTTTTTTACTCATAATCCTCCAAATCCCTCAGGCCAATAAAGCCTTGTGAGAACAAAAGAATTTCTTTATGCCCAGTTCGCCTCTTTTGATCAGAGCATTATCACAGTTCACCTCAAGAACGACATACAAGAATCTTTCAACAAGCCCTAAGCAAAGTGCTTCTTTTTGCAACTAAGCATACAGGAAGGATTTGTAATGCAAATATAATCCAAGCAGTTATGGAGTATTTTCGATGTTTACTTTCTTTGGTTCCCAGCAAACCCTTTTTTCAAGCATTTCTCACAAAGGACTCTTCTCCACCAAATTACTCAAAGATGGACAGATTCACCTTGAGATCAGATATTACTTCAGATAATCAAAGCCAGTACGATTATGAAGAGATTGTTTTTTTATTAATCCTATGGTCGCGGAGAACACAAGGAATGTATATACATTGCTAGATCAAATGCTAGATTTGTCACACTGAGAAGGAAAATATTACAATGATAGTCATGGGACGACACCTCCTCAAGTTTTCTCTCATATATATATATATATATATATGTATATGTATATGTATGTGTGTGTATATGTATGTGTGTGTGTATCACGATTTATTAAATATCGGCCAATATATCACAATATAACACCAATACAAAAACAAATCATGATATTATTGGGTATCGAGAAATATCTATATAGGGAGATACATATCTAAATACCAGCCAATATTTGTTGCATCAATTGGGATCACCATAATTAACTACCACGCGCAAAACATCTTCATCCCAAGAGTCTAATATCACAGTTAAAATGCCTAGCCCCAACCGCTTACATGATTACTTCATCAAGGATTCCCAAAGGGATATACTCATATACTCTTTTTCCGTTGGAAGTGCAGTCAGCCATTGGGATGCATAATGATATTTCCTCCCCAACCCCTACTGTGATGAGAGCAGAATCAATCCCAATTCTCATGGAAGGACCCCAATGGATTTCACTGGCTAAGCTTGCCGACAACCATTAGGGAAATACACCATGATATCACACAGTCAATCCACAAGGAATTGGTTTAGGGCATTGGGGTTATCCGTAAACCATACATTCATCACAATACTAAAGACAAAAAATCCAAGGTCAATGAAAAAATTTATCAGTTACCAACAACTTTTTGCATTTTAAATCATGTCTCTTTCCATAACTTACAAACCATGAGATTAGATAATTTAAACATTCATAGACAACTGTGAATTTCTTATATCAAGAAAAACTCCAATCTAGAGAAATCTTGCAAAAGCCTGAAATAGACAACATACCTGAAACTGCATAAAATCAGTCCTCACTTCTCGTCGGCAAGCCAAGGAGGCCAATGAACTAGCAAAATTTTCTGTCTCTCTGGGATCAATATCAATACAGACAAGCTTCTCTCCACAAGAACAGCAGACACCCGTCTCATCCATCTGAGTTCTGACTACTCTCCAGTTCCCACTGCCCAGCCACCCTTGCCCATGCCATCCACCCCCTCCCTTAATCACACCGTCCCTCACCTTGGTCACATCCCAACTCTGAACCCCAGCACCCATAGCAGCCTCAGACATAAACCAACGCTCCACAATCCGGGCAGTGTCCTCAGAGACCTGCCTCACATTAGTTCGCAGTCGATGCAGCATCTCATACACCTTATCCGCTCTCTTTGCATCCACACTTGCCTTCAGAATAACCGAAAGCTCGGGCTCTTCAGCCACAACACCAGATTCGACCATGTGGGCATCAACTTGATAAGCTCTATCAGCATCCCCCTTCTTACAAAATCCAAATAATGCTGGCCCATAAGATCTCAACTTCGGAGGAATACCGCAACTCCTCATCTTCTCAATCAAGTCAAAAGCCATTTCAGGGTCATCCTTGGAAGCAGCCAATCTAGCCAAACTAGTAAATGTAGACTCATTTGGAGCAACCTTATCAACACCCATTTCCCTAAAAATCTCAAAACCCCTCTCCAGTCCCAAATTCTTCATCTCATTTCCACCAACACCGCTACTTAAATTGGATTCCGAAGCACCACCAGCGGTAGACAGTAACGAAGAAGAACTAGAAGATGGTAGTGGCAATGAGCACAAATAGAGAAGTACATTGTAATGATGCTGGGAAAGTGGGATACCTTTAGCACGAGCATCGTCGTAAAGACGTAGCGCTTCGTGCAAATCACTATGCTTTGAACACATGTCAAGCCTGTGCTTAAGCACGCTTTCGGGCAACTCACGGCGCGCTTTCTTCCTAGTCTTCCAAGACATAGGCGGAGAAGGAGAGTCCGTTGGAGAAGATGATTCCTGCTGAGCTGACGATATTGCAGAGACAGCTAGGGATGAGAAACTTGGCATCTTATTGAAGTTGGTGGTGACAAAGAAAATGTCGAAGTGTTGAGGAAAGTGAACGGAATTGTGGCAGCGGAGGAGACAGAAAAATGGGCGGATAAGACTCATACGGCGCATGACCAGCAGGAAAGGCGGTATAGTGATGAAGCAGAAAGGAGCTGTATGCAGTTGGCGAGAGAGTGTGAGAAAATCATGGGACCTGCGCATACTAATTGGGAAATCCAGAACTCTAGGGATTCCCCCTCCCCCCGCCCTCCCGGCGCCTTCCCACGTTACCTGATCTGCAGAGCAAGATAGTAAGAAAGGAGCATAGTCATTATCATAAAATCAAAGAAAGAAAGGGGCATGAAACGAAACGAGTACCTCGAACGTTACAGCCGTCGGCGGCAAGTTTGCAGATGCCGAAGGACGGAGGTTCGAACACTAATAATTATTTAAAATCCTGGTTTCGTTTGATGGGATGGAAAGTAATGACAGATATTCCGATAGTAGCTGTTCCCGTTGCCATTAGCGAGTCCAGAAACGACAGATAATCAGGCAATTTTGATAACACACTTTGGCTGCTGATGCAAGTTTCACTTTGAAAAACTTAAAATAAAATCTTCAGCTTATAAGTTAGAAAATTCTCTCTCTTATTAAATCAGTCTTTTGAGATGGGCTCTAACCCTGACTTATACTCGCATTAAATGGTACTTTCATTAAAATCAGTTCCAACCCGAAGAGAGTTACCTGCGGAAGGTTCTGATCGGAAAGGACTACCTGCGGAGGGACTGACCTGCTACCGGTGCGCCGATGCAGAGTAAAATGTCGCAGAGTGAAAGCCGCCGAATAAAGTGCCGTAGAGTGTAACCGTCGAGGTCTGCGACTGTTGAAAAAGGAAAAAATGATGCAAATCCCACATTAGAAAGTTTAAGACAAAACTCCAACTTATAAGTTAGGGGGCTCTCCCTCCTACTCCCTGACTCATACTCGCATTAAATGGTGTTTTCATTGAGACCAAACCCGACTCGGAGAGGGCCGACCTGCTGCCGGTACGCCTATGCAGAGTGAAAACCGCCGAGTAAAGTGTCACAAAGTGCAACTGATGAGGTCTGCGGCTGTTGAAGGAGAGAGAAATGATGCAAATCCCACATTGGAAAGATTGAGACAAAACCTCCAACTTATAAGTTAGGAACTCGCCCTTCCACTAGACCGGTCTTTTGGGATGAACTCTCTCTTGGCTTATACTCGTATCAAATGGTACTTTAATTTAGACCAACCTCGACTCGGAGAGGGCTACCTGCAGAGGATTCTGACCGGAATTGGCTACCTACGGAGGGGATGACCTACTGCCGGTACGCCGAGGTGAAGTGAAAGTCGCCGAGTGAAGCGCCGCAGAGTACAGCCACCGAGGTCTACGGTTGTTGAAGGAATGATGAATGATGTGACTCTCACATTGAAAAGTTAGAGGCAAAACCTCCAACTTATAAGTTAGGGGCTCTTCCTCCTACTAGACCGGTCTTGAAATGGGCTCTCCCCCTGTCATATACTCGCATCAATGGTGCTTTCATTGAGACCAGTCCCGACCTGAAGAGAGCTATCTACGGAGGGTTCTGACCTAAAACGGCTACCTACGGAGGGGCTAACCTGTGGCCGGTACGTCGGGGTAGAGTGAAGCATTGCAAAGTGAAAGCCGCCAAGTGAAGTGTCGCAGAGTGCAGCCGTCGAGGTCTGCTGCTGTTGAAAGAGGGAGAAAAGAAAAAAAAAAAAGAAAAGAAAAAAACCATTTGATGCGAGCATAAACCAGGAGGAGAGCCCATCCCTCATTGAACTTATGTCTATGCGGTGCAAGACTGAACATCACCTGTATTGAGTGAGGGAAAAAAATATGATGATATTTCTCTCATCTACACTATTAAATTTAAAAAATTTAACAGTTAAAATTTAAATATTATAGAATAACATGTAAATAATTATTTTTATTAAAAATAATTTTAATATTTAACTTAATATTTAGTAAATATTAATATTACAAAAAAATTCAAAATATAATTATATTTAATATTTTTTATTTTTTAAATATTGACCATTTTGATTTAATGATCTTATAAAAAGAAATAGAATCTTACTTTTTTTTTTAGAGAAGTAACATCCCCAAATCCTCGCCTATATATCCAGACTTGTGGCGAAAGACTTCTTAAGCGACCTAAACAATCCTGCATTTAATATTTTTGAAATATATAAGCCATTAATTATCAATATGTTGGAAATCACGTAGATTGCTCATTGGTGCAGTTATCTCGAACGAACTTGAGTACTATGATAAAATTGACATGTTAGCGTATCATTACGTTCAATTTATTTTAATATATTCCACTTATTTGTCTAATACAATATTTTAAATTTGTGAACAATAATAATTTTTTAAGTGATAAGTAATTATATATAAAATATAATGACTCTTGCGTCCCGAGTCCCGATTGTCGTACGGATTATGGAGCCTTTCGATTCCTCGTCGTTAGGAAGCTATCGCAAGCTGGCCCGGTCTCTATCTCTGTTAACCTGAGACCAGCACAACACAACTAACAAATAAGAGATCAGAGGTCCAGCGGGATTTCTCCTACAGTAAATACTCCGACGCTCAAGTCAACAACTTTTCGCAATAAACGGAAAGAGGCGCACGCTTAAAGGTGCGCGAAAATATGCTGCAAATGCGTTGGAAGTGCGTGAATGCAGGTGTAGGAGATTAGTGAGCAAATATTGGGAGGCCTGGCTCCTAGAATGTACCGCAGCGGGTGACTAATTCTCGTCGCCTGAGAAGGTTGAGAGAGTCGGATCTGGAAGATGGTTTTTGAGCTTATCTTGCTTGACATAGAGTCGATTGTTCAGGATCCAATCAATCCCCTTCCCCTGTAGAAAAGGGAGGGATTTTATAGACCCCCTGGTTGGGGGTTTTGGGCACGAGAATCCCCCTCATAGGGATTTGTTAGCCGCCGATCATTGTCCACGGTCGCCGGTGTATTGGTTGTCACCTTGTGGTGATAGGTAAGTAGTCGGGTATCACAGGTCACGCTTGGTCTATCCTTTGTGGTAGGATTAGTCGAAGCACTGTGGGCAGCGGTGTGAGCCATGGCTAGCAGCGTTGACCTTCCCCTCATTGGCTCATTTTCTCTGCATCACCACTGTCACCTAACAGTCGCATTAATGAGCTGTAGATAACGCCCATTGGTCGCGGGTAAAGGCCGCCACGTAGGCCGCTCCAGAACACTAAGCTGGATCCATCGCTTGGGCTGTTACTCCACGGGTTGGGCTTCGAATCTCTTTGGGCATTCATACTAGACCCAACACTAGCCCCCCATACCTGAGCCGATCTGTGATCGTGGCCTGGCATGTCATTCTGGGTCCAACTCAGTGTTGCTCGGCTACCCTCGAGATACACCAATGTTGGTCATCTTCTAACTTTACGCCATCCCTAGGCGGTTGCACAGGCTTTTCTGGCGTCGTAGAGATTCGGTGCCTAGAATGGAAGGATTCGCACGCCTGAGGTTGCGCTAGATTTGAGAGCTCTCCTATTTCGTAAAAGACGTCAATGGGGTAACGTGCCCCATTAAATGCCGGAAGAGCACAAACTTGCCCATAAATAGGAGGGCCCTTCGACCGGGCATGGCTCATCCTTGGAAGAACTTGGAGGAGCAATGCAAGGGCCTTGGCTCGACCCTACTCTGGTGGGAGTCCACGAAGGGATCGATGTACTAGCTAGAGATCCGGGACTCTTGATGAAGACTGTCTTCATGCCCACATTGTGGGTGGTTCCTCATACTAATGATGGTGGCTCAACCACTCTACTGTTGTCACGTGCCTCCCCCCATGGAGTGACGTCCTCCAGTATGCAGTGGGATCACGGCGGAGCCATCCTAGGGGGCTTTACCACTGGTGCGGCGCGTCGCTCACGGTCTCCATTTCACTTGGACCACCGTACGTTCCCTCTGGAGGAGCGGCGAAGGGCGGAGCCTCCGTGGGGGGCGCATGCTTCTTGCGTCCCCACCGAGGTCCCCCTAGTTGGTGCTGGTTCTGCCGTGCCGGTCGACTACAGTAAATCATTAGGGTAGGGAAAGCATGGGCGCTGCTGTGCTCGAGTGCATCGGAGTTTCAGTGATGCCACTGGAGCGATTTGGTGTGGATCACGGTTCCTGGTTGCGGCCAAAGCATCCAGTGACGCCGCTTCAGAATTTTTATTCCCTGCTACATTTTTTATTTCTTGTACTTTTACTGTTGCAAATTTTATACTTTGTAAAGGAATGCTTGATTAATAAAAGAAGTAGCCTTTCGTCTTTGTTCTTTTATCTTGTAGCACACATCTTTTTTCATTGACTGCTTTTTTGGGTCGTTCTTCACGGGCAATTTGCTTTTTCTGCTGCATCGCGCCTCGTTCCGCGCATCTGAGCATCTTTGGATGCCTGCGGTTAGTTCTGCCGGTCCTGTCCCTCAAATCTTAACGTGGATTATCGACGGGAGGACACAATAGTAAGAGAACTTTTGGCAGCTGGCACTCTGGAAACCTAGACGCAGTGCCAGCCGCCACAGGTGGATGTCACATCCGCCTGGCCATCTAGCACATTAAATGCGCGGGGATCGTGGGGTGATGCGCCATAATGACTCGCCTTGGAATGGCACAAAACTTCAGGGATTTGCCACGCGGATTGCGTCCATTGGCTTTCTTTTGGCACGCTCTGTCTTCAGAATGCTGCCGTTTCGATCAGGAAAACCGCTTATTTAAATGCATGAGTTCCCTCCAAAGTTGCGTGCTCTGTTGTTTTATTTTTAGACGACGTGAAGTGTCGTGCTACCTTCGAGCCTTTTCCCTTTGTCTTTGTGACTTCAATGGAGAGGTCATCCCCGTCGTCTGGGTCAGAATCCTCTTTCGAAGAGCCCGAGATTGGGACCCATGCCTCTAGAATCCCTGGTGTGACTACGATCGGCACAGCGACCACAAAGGGATGTCATTCAGAGGCCATCATTGTGGGTCTAATGCGATTTTTGAGGGCGCCTCTGGGCTTTGAAAGGGAGGAGACGTCCACCTCCTCGCAAGATTGAAGGCCCAAGAGGGCGGATCCTTTGCTCCATCAAGTTGCCAAGGACGTCGAAGGCGTTGAAGCCAGGGTGCAAGTTCCAGCCGAAGAGATAGAGTAGCTAAGGGCCCACGCCGCACACTTTGAGTAGGCATGGGCTGAATCGAAAGCGAGGGCGTCCAGGCTTGTCGGTGCTAACGTGCAGGCCCGTGCCCGCATACTAGCTCTCCAGGAGGAGCTTGAGCGAATGGGGACTGAGCTGAGGTCGTGGTTTCTGCCGAACGAGGTTGGTCCTGCACTAGAAAGAAACTTTCAAGACAGCGTCCGTCTCAGCCAGAGACTAGTCTCACTGGAGGATTCGAACTTTTGCATTAGCATCCTAGACTCTCGAAACTCTAGTGCCCTTACACGCGCAGATTTGCTAGAGTATCCAACTCCAGATCCTTCTGAGCCTGGAGGGGTCTGTTAAGTTGTACCTTGCGGCCACAGGCTGCTGTAAAAAAGAGTTGTTAATGATCATTATAATGCAACTTGATACTTAATTGTGCCGTTTATTTTCTATCTCTTGTTGTATTCGAATTGTCTGTTTTTTCTCTGGTGCGCCACCGACGTTCCTAGTGATCAGGATTCCCACATTAAATACAGGTGTGACAATGGGGATTTGCTGAGGCGATATTGATCTGCAGTCTAAAAAGTGGTCATGATTGGCTATTGTTTGGGACCCGCGACGCTCCTGCTGAGCCAACACGTGGCCTGGCCATTTAGCGAAGGCATCGTTTGGGTTTTCCCGCGCGCCAGCGCCCCATTGTCTATTTAAACGACGTCTCAGTGAAATCCCTTCTTCTTTGTGCCTTTTCATGCTGCAACTTGTCCCAGAGTGAGTGAGAGAGCGATGGCCAAGAAGAGAGAAACCGCCTCCTCTTCGCGGGTTCCCAAGTCGGGCCACCACAGGGTAGATAACACGGGTTCCGTTTTGACAACGAGTGTCATCACTGCTCTGATGGTGGACTAAGGATCCCCAATGATTGGGCTTATCGTGCTCCTGGTTCTATGGGTAGAGCCAACACCCCTCTAAATGGCTTCGTTACTGTTTACGAGCACCACTTGAGAGGAGGGCTTCGTTACCCCATGCCTTGTACCCTATACGTGCTGGTCGAGGCATTTGGTGTTCCTATGGCAAGGCTTCATCCCAATGCCGTTCGTTATCTGGTTTCACTATGCATCTTCTCCCGCCTTCATACTGGTGCGTTCGATGCAAAGGCGGTGAGAGTGATCTTTTGTTTCACAGAGACAGAGGATTGGATCTCTATGTCTACAAAAACTGGTTTCCATTTCGGAGGGACCAACCCCGATTCGGTGAAGAACAGGAAGGGATGCTTCTTCCTGCAAGATCCTTCTAACAAGAGCTCTCTGGTGAGTGGGGCTCGGTCTCGGAGCACTTCCACAGGAAGGTGTCTTCAAAGGACACTAATGATACGACAGAATTGGTCGCTGCCATTAACCCTCAGATGGCCACATTCTCCGTTCAGGACTTCTATTTGACGTCTGTCATGTTCGAGGCCACCAGATGGAGGCCTCCGTTTGGCTGGGACGTCGCTGGCCCTCCGAAGAAGAAGCCCAAGGATGTCTTGATCCCCGAGCTGTCAAGAGAAAACACTGAGGAAAGTTGCTCACTATTAGAGTCGTCTTCAGATGAGGAGGAGGTTGAGGAATCACTGAAGAGGTTGAGGGAGGCCGGAGGTACCTCCACCTGGAGATCACAGAGGTTGGCCCCAAGGTCCCCCACACGAGCCCAGAGACTAGTCCCGAAGGCGACATCAAGCATCGGACCACAGGAGGGAGCTATTGAACCCATTTCGATTCCTACTGTAGCGTTGGCTGAGTACGGCATTCCTGCGGTGGAGCTTTATTCTGGTGAAGGATCTTCTGTGGGCTCCTTCGTTGCTCTGGAGTCGCCAGAGACGATCGCTGAGGGTGCTCCAGCCATGAAGGGTGGCGCGTTAGTTCCTGAGGAGTTGGACGAAACATGCTCGTTGGGGGGAACGCGCTCGTCGGGGCCAGCACCAATTCTGGCTTCAAAAGCCCCCAAGCCTAGTGTTTTCACCGCCTGGGTCATTTGGTTCGGAACCTGTGGTTCCTTGGGCCGCATGGCCCCACGGCGTGGAGCTGTGGTTCGGTGGTGACTACTTTTGGGTCGTTCAGTGCAAAGCTAAGCTAGCGGGCCGCTTAGGATCCTTTCGACGTGGAGTCAAAGTCCGGGTGTGGCCGCTTTAGAGTCGCTCGATGCATGGTCGAGGCTCAGACAAGACCGCTAGTGGGCCACTTGGTACGAGGCCAAGGTTTTTGGGATCGCTCCGGGCCACTCAGCACAGGGTCGAGGTTTCGAGAAGGCCGCTTGGCACGGAGCCAAGGCATAAGGGGCCGCTCAAGGCCTCTCGACGCGGAGTCAAGATTTTGATGTAGCCATTCTCGAGCCGCTTGGCACGGTACCAAGGCCTCATTTTACAAAGGGACGATAGTCCTCCCGATTTAGGGGCAGTCTATGTCGTTTTGTTTTTTGGAATGCCATGCATACAAACACTCACATGGATAAAACACAAGCTAATAGGAACGACTAATTTTATTAGATGAAAACACAATGCATATACAAGCATCCCCCATGGTGTGCGTGTACATCTTACCTGGGCCAATGTTGCGTTACTGGTAGTATTTTCTTAGGTTGGCAGCGTTCTAGGTTTGAGGAACCACTTTGCTGTTCTAAACACGTAGTTTGTACGCTCTACTCCGAAGGATCGCGGAGATGAGGAACGGGCTTTCCTAGCCAGGAAAGAGTTTGTTCCTGCCTACGGCTTTTCCCACGGCCTCTACACTCCGGAGGACTAGGTCTCCAACCTCAAGCGGCGTGCCTTCACCCACTTGTTGTAGTATCGTACGATACGCTGCTGATAGACTGCGGCCCTCAAGCAAGCAACGTCTCGAACCTCTGGGAGTAGATCAAGGCATTCTCTGAGTCTCAACAGGGACCATGGCTTCAGCTCCGTAGCAGAGGCTGAAGGGTGTCTCTCTCGTTGGTTCCTGCGGGATTGTTCGATACGACCAGAGCACGGAAGGTAGCTCATCGACCCACGATCCCCCAGCGTCTTCCAACTTGGTCTTCAGTCCGTGCAGCAGCTTGCAGTTGGTGACTTTGACCTGCCCGTTTGTTTGAGGGTATGCCACAGATGTATGGACTAGCCTGGTGTGTAGACTTGCACAGTATTTGGTGAATCATTTGTCTGTGAATTGGGTTCCGTTGTCAGTCAATATGATCTCGGGAATCCCAAAGCGACAAATAATATTTTGACGTAGGAACTCTGTCACGTTCTACTTGGTGATTTGAGCCAAAGGGACTGCTTCTACCCACTTAGTGAAATATTCAATGCCAACGATGAGGAATTTCCTTTGTCCGGAAGCCAGAGGTAATAGTCCAAGGATGTCGAGTCCCCACTATGAAAACGGCCATGGGGTCTGAATGCTGCACAACTTCGTATGGGTGAGGTGCATCATGGATCCGTGGACTTGACAGATTTCGCATTTCTTCAGAATTCCAAGGCATCTCGTTTCATCGTGGGCTAGAAGAGACCCTGCCGCATGATCTCGAATATGAGGTCTTTCCCTCCAATGTGCGAACTGCATGTGTCGAGGTGGACTTCGTTTAGGGCGTACTCAGCCTCCTCAGGAGTTAGGCACCTTAGGTGAGGAGTGGAATATCCTCGCATGTATAGCCTCCTGTCGAGGATCGTGTACTAGCCTGCTATCTTCTTGATCCGTTTGGCCTCATCGATATTTTCGGACAATGTTCCATCCGTCAGATACTTTAAGTATGGGGTCATCCAGTTGTCGCCCTCGTCAATCTGCAGTACCTCCTAGTTTGAGGTGTCAAGTACCGACTAGGATTTCCTGCATGTCCCTGGCGTGCTACTCTAGAGATTATACGGCTGCATCTCTAGTCAACCGGTCAACTTTTCAGTTTTCGATTCTAGGCACATGCTCAATCTTGAAGCACTTGAAGCCTTGGATCTGGGCCTTGCCCTCGCCGGGTATTTTACGAGCTGAGGGTTCGACGCCTCGAAGGTTCATTGGATTTGGTTGACTACGAGCTCTGAGTCACTGTACACGATCAACGACTCGGCGAAGCACTCCTTTGCTAGATGGAGTCCTGCGAGAAGGGCCTCGTATTCCGCTACATTATTAGTAGCGGGAAAGGTCAGTGCCATGGAGTACTTAATCTCCGCGCTGTCTGGAGTCCGGAGTACGACTCCGGCTCCGCTACCTGTTTGGGTGGATGACCCGTCCACATTCAGGGTCCACATTGAAATGTCAGGAAAGTCTATACTCTCCCGGCTGTGTGGGTCGTCCAGAGCTGGGTTGCCGCTTTAACGATGAAGTCCGCTAGGGCTTGACCCTTGAGGGCCAGTCGCGGTCAGAACTCCACATTGAATTCTTCCAGTTCTATAGCATACTTGACCAGTCGCCCAGAGGTTTCTGGCTTCTGCAGGATTAACTTCAGGGGTTGATCCATTAGAACTACATTCCAGTGAGCTTAGAAGTAGGGCCGTAGCTTTCATGCCGAATAGATGAGCGTTAACGCAATCCTTTCAACGTGCGGATAGTGGATTTCCACATCTATCAGTACTCTGCTTACGTAGTACACTGGTCGCTGCGCTCCCTCGTGCTCCCTGACTAGCACGGAGTTGAGTGTTGTGCCTGATGTAGCTAGCTAGAGGTATAAGTCCTCGCCTACGGACAGTGAGCTTAGGAGAGGTGGGCTGACGAGGTATTTCTTTAGCTCTTTGAAAGCTTCTTTGCACTCCTCAGTCCAGTTAAATCCGGACGATTTTGTCCCTCTATACTCCTTGAAGAAGGGCAAGTATTTCTCTGCAGACTTGGTTAGGAATCGCGAGAGAAATGCCAGCCATCCCGTGAGCTTCTGAACTTCCTTCACCATTCACAGAGGGCTCATGTCGAAGATGGCCCTGATCTTTTTTGGGTTCGCTTCTATACAAATTTGTGACATGATGAAGCCCAGGAAATTCCCGGAGGTCACCCCGAATGAGTATTTAGCAGGGTTGAGTTTCATCCTGTGTGCCCGGAGGACCTAGAAGGTCTCCTCTAGGTCACAAAAGTGGTCATTGGCTACCGGACTTTTTACGAGCATATCATCGATGTACACTTTCACATTCCTCCCGATCTGAGTTTCGAACATCTTGTTCACTAGGCACTGATCGGTTCCCCCGACGTTCTTGAGGTCGAAGGACATCACCTTATAACAGTACGTCCCTTGGTCGGTCATGAAGGAGGTGTGCTTCTCATCATTCGGGTGCATCCTGAACTAGTTATAACCCGAGTAGGCGTCCATAAAGCTCAGGAGCTAATGTCCGAACAAGGAGTCCACCAGCTAATCGATCCGAGGGAGAGGGACGCTGTCTTTTGGACAATCTTTGTTTACGTCAATGAAGTCTATGAACATCCACCGCTTGCCATTGCACTTTTGCACGAGCACAACGTTGGACAGCCAGTCTGGATATTGGACTTTCTTAATGAATCTAGCATCTAATAGTCTCTTCACTTCCTCTCTTATAGCTACCGACGTCTCGATGGAGTGGTTACTGCGCTTCTGCTGCATGGGCTTGTGGCCGGGATCGAGGCCTAACTTATGGACCATTACTCTGACCCGTATCGTAGGCATGTCAACAGGAATCCAAGCAAACACGTCAAAGTTCCTCTGCAAGAAGGTGATCAGTTGGTCACGGTTAGCAGGGGAGAGAGCTGCCCGCATGTACGCACTAGTTTGGCTTGACAGGATCCAGAGGAATTACTTCGGTTGCTTCTCCTGACTAGGCTTGCTGCAGCGTGGCTTCATTGCAGAGATCTAAGTCTTTGTTCAGGCAGTCTGACGCCGCTAGAGGGATTTCGAATAAGTAGCACGTCCGCCCTATCACCTGGTCCTCGAGCACCTCTCCTATGTCGTACAGGGTTGAAAACTTCATCTTTAGATGAGGAATCAAGGTAACGGCCCCGAAGGCCGTGAGGAAAGGTCTGCTCAGGATGGCGTTATAAATGGATGATAGATTGACGATAAGGAATGTTAGCTCTCGCGTGGCGACGCGCGAGTAAGTTTCCATCATGATCTTCAGCTGGATTATCCCCTGCACCGGTACATGCTCATTTTTAGGCCATATAGAGAGCCATCAGCCGCTTTCATTTGGCTTCGCTTCAATCCAAGCTTAAAAAAAGTACTAAAATACAACAAATTTTGAAAGCTTTCATTATCAATGAAGGCCTGTTTCAGTTGGCAGTAAACCGTACCATCTGAAACAAGAACGGATACAATAAGGGGATCAAAATGGGAGAAGGTTATATGAGCCATATCGTCACTATTAAAGCTAATGACATCACTCATATCCCCTATATTTGCTCTCTTGCTGCTGGAAGTCTGCTCGGGTTGAGTCTGCCTGCTGCTCTTGGCCGGTGCAGTTATAATCATGCTAATCACGCCAGCGGCCATACAGTTCCTGGAAGGCTCGCCTACCTCGCCTTCTGAGGCTGCAAGGGCCTACTCTAAGCTCTTCATGAACCGCTTAAGATGTCCACGGCGGATTAGGTCTTCTATTTTTTACTGTAGAGTCCGACAGTTCTCCGTAGAATGTCAGAGGCAACGATGGTACTAGCAACACTTCGTCTGGTCACTGTCACTCGGGCCCTTCAGCACCTTCGATTTTTCATTCTGGATCTGCATCAATATATTCGCGTGGGTATCGTTCAGAGGAGTCAGGGACGTTGGTCTGTTCTCCTTCCTCGATCTTAGCAAAGGACATGGCTGCTTGCGGCGCTTCGGGAAGCGGCCGCTATCCCCGTTCCTCTTCTTGCCGGTGGTAGGTCTGGGGACCTCCACAGGGAGGTCCACACGCTCGGGACACTTTGCCTCATTGGCTTCCTCTGTCAAAATGTAGGCTCGGGACGCTGATGTGACAGGTGCTTGAAAAAGTCCCCTGATGCTAACGTAGCAAAGAAGGCATTGAGCTTCAGCTTGTTAGAGAGCGGGGAAATTCGGCACGCCTCAATGATGAAGCGGTTAATAAATGCTTCAAGCTTTCATCCAACCTCTAGCGGAGGCGGACTAAGTGTCACGACTACTTCTCCTTTCTTCAACTGGAGGCAATTTGGTTCAAGAAGCTGTCAGCGAGCTCATCGAAGGAACGGATGGAATTTGGCAGGAGGCCGCGAAACCAAAGAAGCACGTCCCCCCTAAGGGTGACAGGGAAGCACTAGCACATCATGGCCTCGCTCACTCCCTGAAAGGAAAGGTGAGTACGGAAACAGTTAAGGTGATCCATCGGGTCCTTACTCCCATTGTACCCTTCCAGTACGGGCATCTTGAACTTGAGAGGGAGCAGTTGGGCCCGAAGATCCGTGGAGAAAGGTGACCTTCGTAGGTCGATCGAGGATCATGTGGGTCTCTCCTTGTGCTGGAGATCCCAGAGTACTTTCACCTTCTCCTCCATTGGTGAGTCGGACTCGCTTCTCTGCGCGTTGATAATGTCGTGGAGTTCCATGTGACCCTATTAGTGCAGTTGAGCTTGTCCATTGTGGTGGCTCCCCGCGCGAGGCAGCTGCGCACTATTAGAGTCTACGGCCGTCGGCCTTCCTTTGCCTTGTGAGTTACGGGGGTTATGCCGCTTTGAGCTCTCCTCCCGCTTATCCCGGCTAGGATGGCTTTTAGCCGTAGATTGGGCCCTACTACCGGAGGCCGCCTCGGCCTCGGCATCATCAGGCCGATCTAATCTTCTCCTGGGGGCTCTGCGCGATGCCTTCCTTGACTGGAAGTGGACGCCTAAGATGTTGGAGGAGCAGCCCCCATTCATGGTGTGCCCGTCTAGTTGTAGAGGAACTATATCACTAACCTCATATTGCCCATGTCTGCTACCAGGTGATGAACGTCGGGCTCCGGATGGACGTCTGCACGACTACCTAGTGAGAGGTCAACGCTGCTAGCAACGGCATCTCTTGCTGGGGCGCTAGTTTGTACCCTAGTGCTTAGCATCTTGTTGCGAAGGAATGAGTGTGAAAAGGAGATGCTAGGCTTATTGTCTCGTTCTCACAGATGGTACCAATGTTGCATCCCGAGTCCAAGTTATCATACGGATTAGACAGTCTTCGGATTCCTCGTTGTCAGAAGGCTATCACAAGTTGGTTCGGTCTTCATCTCTGTTAACCTGAGATCTACACAACACAACTAACAAATAAGAGATCAAAGGTCTGGTAAAATTTCTCTCACCGTAAACACTTCGACACTCAAGTCAGTAACTTTCCGCAATAAATGAAAAGGGGTGCACACTTAGAGGTGTGCAAAAATATGTTGCAAATACGTTGGGAGTGCGTGAATACAAGTGTGGAAGATTAGTGAGTGGGTATTGGGAAGCCTAGCTTCCGGAATGTACCGCAGCAGGTGGCTAATTCTCGTCACCTGAGAAGGCTGAGAGAGTTAGATCTGAAAGATGGTTTTTGAACTTATCTTGCTTGACGTAGAGTCGATTGTCGAGGATCCAATCAATCCCCTTCCCCTGTAGAAGGGGAGGGATTTTATAGGCCCCCTGATTGGGGGCTTTGGGAGTAAGAATCCCCCTCGTAGGGATTCGTTGACCGCTGATTGTTGTCGGCAGTCGCCGATGTGTCGGTTGTTGCTTTATTGTGACAGGTAGGTTGCCAGGCATTGCAGGTCACACTTGCTCTACCCTTTATGCTGGGATTGGTCGGAGCACTGTGAGTAGCAGCGCGTGCCATAACTAGCAGCGCTGACCTTCCCCTCATTGGCTTGTGTCACCACTGTCACCGGACAGCCACATTAGTGGGCTGTAGGCGACGCCCATTGGTCGCGAGTAAAGGCCGCCACGTAGGCCGCTCTAGAACACTGGGCTAGATCTGTCGTTCGGGCGTTGCTCTACGGGTTGAGTTTTGAATCTCTTTGGGCCTTCGTACTGAACCCAATAGCTACTTCTGTATATTACTTTAATGAGATAAAATCTTTAATTTTCATAACCTTTATTATCATATTTCTTTAATAAATAATTATATAAAAAATATGTTTACATACCTAGATCCATAATAGCTAAACTTTTACATGCCACACCAAAATTGTTCTTATCTCAAAGAATTGGGAGATGATTTTTTTTTTTTTAATTTATAGAGATTTTATACAAATTTGTACATCCTAAAATGATGGCCATGGACGTCCTTTTACAAAGAGAGAGAGAATTATTCTCAAGTTACTAAAATATTTCTCCTTTTGCCCAAAAGATGTATCATGAATTGATATAATCATTGAGAAGTAATCTCCTTTTACTTTACGGTATATCTCGAAAGAACATATCTATTGAAAAATAATATATCATTTCTATCAAAATATACATCTTGAATAGGCGTGTCTTCTAGAAAATTTTTTTAATATACATATAAACTAATAAGTTGTATTTATTTAATCAATTTAATAAATTAAAAATTCATATGCCATGTTACGTGGAATATATTTATAATATTCTCCTACTTGGCCCATATGACAATAATATTTATCAAAATTGATTAAAATAAATTTTAAACATAGAATATTACAATCCTCTAATAGTTTAAACATCATAATATTATAATCAAATAATCAACAAATGTGAGTTAGAGCGGTTCCATATCATTGTGTGATATAATTTTTTCCATGAACCACAACACCTATAAATTATATGATTAAATCTTAAATAAAAAATATTATACAACTCAACAATAATATCTTAATAAAAGACTATTCCAGTTATCAGACTTATATTATATGATATCTCAAATGCTAAGAGTAATATTATTATATCATGGATAACGATAATGACTCATACTATCAATATGATCCACAAATGCCTTTAGAGATAAACCTTTAGTTAATGATATCCAATAATAAGTTTGATACTAATATACTCTATTGACACCTTTTGTTTATAAATTTTCCTTTTAACAAGAAGATATTCAATTTTTATATATTTAGCACCCTTAAATACTTATCGTTTTTTTGAGAAAAAAATTATTATAAAATTATCACAATAAATTTTTAATGGCCTGATTATATTGTCAATGATTTCAAATCCTAAAATAAAATTATACAGTCATAATATATATATATAGTGGCTTTAAAATATGTCGCATACTCTGCTACTATTGTGAACACAACAATTACATATTACTTTATACTTTTTCATAAAATTGCTCCTCCAACCAAAAGAGAATATATTTAGATGTAGATTTTTTGATATCTGAACATCTAGTATAGTCTGAATCTGAATATGTTATCACCTCTAAGTAATCAGACTTTTTATAAGTAAGTATGTAGTCTTTAATTTTTTACAAATATCTTATCACTTTCTTTACAACATTCCAATAATCTCTATTAGGATTACTTTGGTATCATCCAAGTATATAAACTACAAAACTTATTTTTGATCTAGTACAAGTTTGTACATACAACAAACCTCTTACAATAGACGTATAAGAAATATCCTTCATTTGATTTTATTTTTATTCATTTTGTGGGTATTGTATTAAATTAAATTTATCACATTTTTAAACTGTAGTAACACTAGTTGCACAGTTCTTTATTCCAAATCTCTCTAAAATTTTTTTAATATATTTATTTTAAAAAAAATTTAACAATTTATGTAATCTATCTTAAAATATTTTTATTTCTATCACATAGATTGCCTCTTCCATATCTTTTATATTAATTTTTTTTTAGAAATATAATTCTTTATCTTATATAATAATCTAAGATCACTGCTTGCAAGTAATATATTATCAACATATAGAACCAAAAATATAAAGTTACTTCTACTGACCTTTAGACATATATACCGATCAATGGTATTTTCTGTAAAATTGAAGGATCAAATTATATTATAAAATTTAAGGTACAATTGTCGTAAAACTTGTTTAAATTCATATATTTATTTCTCTAATTTACAAATCTAGTTTTTTTATCCTTCGATTAAAAATCTTTTAAGTTATTTCATGTAAATTTTTTCATCTAAATTTTTATTTATAAAAGTAATTTTAACATCCATTTGATACAATTCTAAGTCAAAATATACCACCAATACTATTATGATTCTTAATGAGTCCTTCTTTGAAATTGAAGAAAATGTCTTCTTATAATTAATATCAACTCTTTAAGTATAACCTTTAGCCAGAAATCTAACATTATATCGTTCGCTATTACTTTTAGAATCATGTTTGATTTTAAATACTCATTTAAAACCAACTGTTCTGCAACCTTCAGGCAATTCGACGATATCCAAAATTTTGTTAGGTGCCATTGATTTTAACTTGTCTTTCATAATATCAATCTATTTCAAAGAATAATTTCTTTCTATAGCTTGTTAGAAAAAAATCGGATCATCATATATTACTATATTATACTCAAATTCTTGTGGATAAATTAAATAATTATGTAAAATAATAAATCTCCTTCCTCTATGAGATCTTAATACTGCTTATTATTATTATTATTATTATTATTATTATTATTATTATTATTATTATTATTATTTTGTTTAATAGTGATATTCTCATTATGGAGTGTGGAATCATTAATTTGTTATTTAATAGTAATCAAAATAGTAATTTCTTTAAAAATTGGGTATAAAAACTTGTACCCTAATTTCTTTATATTCGTATTTTATAAAATATCACTCCCATTGATTTCACCATTCTTAAAAAAATTAGCATTATCAATTTCTATTATTCTCGTACTATAGTTAGAATAGTAAAATATATATCTTTTAGATTTCTCTGGATAACCAATAAAATATCCACTAACAGTTCTAAAATATATTTTCTTTTCTTGTGAAGTATATATTCTAACATTTATTAGACACCCCCAAATTTACAGATGTTAAATACTTGATTTCCTACTTGTATAACTCAAAATGAGTTTTTAAAATCGCTTTATTAGAAACCTGGTTAAGAATACATATACATCAATCTTAAGGGATTCCATTCATAAAAATTTGGATAAAGAAAATTACTCAATATACTCTTAACCATATCTATTAAGATATGATTATACTGTTTAGTAATACCATTCTATTGTGGCATCTCTGGCATAATGTATTGTTTATGTATACCAAACTTTTCTAACAGTCTAGCAAAAAGGCAAGGATATATCCTAACTTATCATATTTATTGTAATATTCACCACCTCTATCAGATCGAATGACTTTCACACTTTTATTTAATTATCTTTTAATATAAATTATGTATATTTCTAAAGCATTTATCACCTAGGACTTTTCATATACAAATAAATATAATAACAATGTGAAATATTATTGATAAAGATAATAAATATTTTTCTCTATCTAAAGATAGATAGTTAAAAAGCCCACAAATATCTATATAAATAATCTCTAAAAGTTCTATACTTATTTTGGCATCATTCTCTGTATATTTGATTTGCTTTCTTTTAATACGATTCACACATATATTAATATCAAAAAAAATTAATATTAGACAAATTTCTTTTTTTTACAAATACTTTCATACGATATTTAGATATATTGTCCAATCTTTTATGACACGGGAAAGAAAAGTTTTCATTCATACGATTATACCTTATTCCTACATTATGATGTGGGGTTATAAGAGGTTTAGTAAAATTTTGATCAAGATTTATTTTGTAGAAGTCATCAGAAAGAATTTTCAAATCAAAAGGATTTATTTTTTTATGTACTTATTATTTTATTTTTAAATTTTAAAGAGTAGTCTTGAATATCAAATTAAAAAATACAAATGAGATTTCTAAAAATTGAAGATATATATAGTATTTTCAATAATTTCAAATACAATATAATATCAGGAAATAAACAAAAAATTTTAACAATAGAAATATAAATTTTGACATAAGTTTTCAAGACAATAAAATTTTTATTTTGGTTTAGAATCTACATTATAAGAAATTCCTACATCTTTTTAGAAACATTAACGTTAGAGTCCGAATTGAACCGTTAAGTATTAGAATAAACTTCAATTACATTTGATTCAAAACAAATATAAGCTATATGTTTATATTTCTTTTCAAACCAAAACTTTTTTTTATAACATTCTTTCTTAAAGTGTAAGGTTCTAGTCTTTAGTCACTTATGTAATTATAATTAGTTTTTGGCAGCTTATGTAATTAGGATTAAAGAAATTGATATAGTTGAAAGTAAGGTCAAAAAATATGAAAAAGAATATTAAAAAAAAGAAAAAAAAAATTACAAACCAGATGCGTATCGCACCCAATCCTCGAGTTGACGCTTGCGCGCTGAAAGCACTCGAGACAACACTGGGTGCTCCTACAAAGCCTTTGAGCGTCCCGGTAGGCGCCAAAACCGTTCTTCCAAGCAATGGAAGGAAGAAAGTAGAAACAGAGAGAGAAGGGCTGAGAGAGAGGGGAAAAGAGAGAGAAAATGGCAGAAAGTTTTGAGAAGTTAAATTTAAAACATTTAAAGTAAGAATTTAAGTATATCCTATGAAAGCAAGTATATTTTTAGCTCCCTCTTTCCGTTGTTATGATTTATTCACGTTCATTTCGAGTATTATTGTTCTGATACTTACCTAATCTAGGATTTGGAAGAAAAGCTTGAAAATTTTGTATATTTATCAATCTACCATGATTTTACACTAAAATTTATCAAAAATTTTCGTTTAATTATTTGTATCATAATTATGTGTTTTATTTTCGAATTCTCTTCATGTTTAGATGCATAAAAATAATTGTGTAATAGATGTTTATTAAATATGTAATAAATTTATAAATTTCTGCTACATGATTTATTGTCCAAATTTCATGTTATTGATTTCTTATGATGATACAAATGTATAAGACATTATGAATAAAAAAAGAAAGGGACTTAACAATTTTGTTAAAAAAGTATGAACTAATCTTCAAAAGGATGAGAACTCAAAACTAAAAATTAAAGTGTATATAGTTTTTTCTAAGTTAAAAAAGTAAGAAATTAGATTGAAGAATTATTCAGAAGATAATATTCTCTAATATGCATTAGGATATTGCATTGGCACGAGAGATATAAAAGTAAATTTCTGGCTCCATCTACTAGGTTATAAGTAATACCGCACACATCCAAGTATTAAATAGGATATCATGGCCTCAGATTGTGTGAGAACATGCATAACTATTTTTTTTATTATCTACTCCGTTAGTTTGTAAGAACTATTAATCCTGATCCTTAAAGATAAATAAATTTTTAATGTATTTGATGGTTAAGATAGTGAAAGAACACGATAAAGAAGAAAATATTTTCTACCCATATTTTATGGTTATGTATGGATTATAACGCCTATTCTCTTCGATAATATAGTTTAAGTAAAATATATATGTTATAGTTATATGTGATACTTTATTGAGTATTTGACTCACTTTCTTATTATTTTTACTAACATTTAGATATTTCGCACAAGTTTATGCTAGATAAAGAGGAATAAAGATTTGGAGTTTTGTTTCTTATGCTTAGAAAGAAGGATTTTATTAAATTTAAATTAATTTTATAAAATAAAGTTAGATTTTCAAAACTATTTAAAAAATATTTTAATAATTTTCTCGTCAATCATCAATTTTTATTTTCAATGCTTAAAAATATTAAATAGCACTTACTGTAATTTTAGCATGTTTATATGCACAATTAAAAAGTACGAAGAAAATAAACTAATATATTGAATATTAAAATCAAGTTATTAATTAAAAGTTAAAAGTTATAAATGCATTGGCACCATTATATTTGTTAAATTAATGTGTTTCTGCCCTCATAATTATTGTTTTTAAATTATGAAATGCTTAATTTGATAATATATTGTCTAATCTTGGTCTTAATTTTTTAAATTACTGGTCACTAATATGGTTGTGAATTATTGATGATTAATACAATAAACCGTATTTAGAAAGATTATTTATATGATAAATAAATACGTTTATGATATTAATATTAGCATGATTATTTTTTGACATACTAAATTTAATATTATATTGACGAAATATAATTTTTATTACCTAAAGATGTAAAAATTGATTGACAAATGTGTGACGATGAGCATTGAAATCTAGCCCTTGTAGGTGTTGCTGATGTGCTACCATGATGAAGCTATTCTTGTTTCGAGATATTAAGTTGTTGATTTATGTAAAATTTCAAGCAATTAATCAAATTAAGGCAAGTTATATGATTGATATGTTATAGTAATGTTTGATTAGTTCCGGGTTGTATTCATCTAAATTGGAAATTTTGTAAGTCCTGTTCAGTAGTTATAAAATAGGATATTATTTTATGACATTAAAAATAATATTAGCATACTGATAATTTTAATAAAAATCACGTAAAATCTTAAGAGTCGGTTGGATATTTAGCTTATTCTTAGAATTTTATTACATTATAGGTAAACATTTTTTAGTATTAATTTAATTTGCGTGCGTAGTTTTCTTGGTTATTTATAATTAATACAGATAAAATTATTTAAATATATCATAGTAACAAGGAATTTAAAACCTGTATATAGTATATAACTATTCAATATTAATTTTCATATCTTAGAGGGGATTGAGGTCTTTTGAAGAGATGATTATAATTCTATACATGGAGATATCGGTGGATAGTATGTCGAAAGATATTAAATCTGATATATCATTAAGAATTGAATATTTTGTATCCCGTTTAAGCATTGGTCTTGATTGGACCAAGAAAATATATGCATCGTGTATAGCATACTTTGGATGATAAGAATATTGATCGTTTGAATTGAATTCAATATTCATACACTATAAGTACTAAGATATTATGAAATCATATAATTGGTCTTTTTTAAACTTGTGATTATTAGTACCTTATGAAATTTATCCCACTGTTGGTAGTTGACATATATTTATTGGTTCATAGTAATATATAAGATTTGAGAAGATTATTATGATATTATATATAATTGGAATCACTATTTAGATAGATTTAATAGAACATATATTCTTATTAATATTTTAATTAGATGGAATTTTAATTACATTCTTAATATTTTATTATTTCATAATTTTTGAGTCGTGATTACAGTATAATATTAAAATCAGATGGTTGTTATTTTATTACATATTATTATTAATTTTGTATAAAATTGATATTATTATTCAATATACTTTATTATATTTTTATATTGTTTACAATAAATATTTATTAAATATTTGACTTACTCTTACGTCTTATTTATTTTAGAGTAGAGGAGGTCAATAATAAGTTAGATGAGATCATATATTTATTGTGGTGATTTTAGAAAAAAATGATATCAGCGTTTAGAAGCTTTATAATAAGAAATTGCAAAGCCCTATTTTTGCTTTATTAGTTTGTTGATATTTTTAATCGGACTATATTCCCAATTGGTTATGATTTTAAGGATTTTGATTTATCTCTCATCTTAGGGAGTCTGATATTCATTATGAATAATTGATTTATGATTAATTTTTTATGAGTATTTATAGTTTAAAATTTTTGTATAATTTGTTTAGGACAGATCAGTTAATTCAGAATCGAGTTATCACATAAAAAAACATACAAAAACTTTTAATATTACTGTAAATTTTAAAAGAAAAATTGTTTCATGAAAATATAATTTTTATCATATTTTATCTTTTAAATTATCTATTTAATTTTATTTAAATTTAACCCAATAATTTAATGAATATAACGATGATCATGTTATGAGCTCAATCTGGTAAGCCATAAATTTTAAGCAACGAAGTGACCTATTTGTATTTGATTTGGATAACCCGAGCTAAATTTATTATAATTTAGCTTATTAGATTAATGAGTTTAGTTTACACTTAATTATTAATTTTTAAGACAAATGAGCTGAATTTCAATATCATAACATTTAAATTTCTTATAACCTTATATATATGCCAGTTAATTATTAGAAAGTTAACCTTAACTATTAATACTATATTAATTTTTAAAAATAATTATTTCAAAAATTATTATTATTATTAAATAATTAGTTAAAATTTTTTATTAAATTAATGATGGATGGATAAAATATTTAATATATAATTAAAAATAAACAGACGAAAATATCTGGTCACACGGAAAACCAGTGAATGAGCAGGCAATAAAATCGAATAGAAAAAGCAAAATAAAAATAAAAAAGTAAAACACGAGGTAAAGAGAGGAACTCGTTGTCAGGGTCGGTTCCCGTCGATGGACCCAAAACCCTAGAAATCTCAAGCGCATTCCCATCAAAACCCTAGAAATCTCAAGCGCATTCCCATCGAACCGTAGAAATTTGATGCACAATTCCCGTCGAAAATAGTTGCAGCTTATCAGCATATCGCAAGGAGCTTTCGTCTCGTTCTCGCTCTGCATCGTATCTGTTCTAAGGTGAGACAATCCATCGTCGTGAATCTGTCCTTCCAACCATGCATCATAATGACTTGATGTCTTATTCATATTCTCAACTATCAACTTCTTCGTCCTCTCGTTTTATTTGTCAGATTTAGGATTTTTCGTTATGTGATGATATACTCGGATTTATTTATTGCACTGCTTAGAACTTTGATACTCTTATTCATATTGCTTTCATTTTTCCTGTTTGGAGCCTAGACAGCCGAGGGAGGAGGGATGAATGGAGCAACGTTTACACCACCTAAATTGCCTTTTTTTGACAAGCTTGTTTCCATTTTGAGACAAGTCATGGTCCGAAACGGGGCCTTGTGCTGCATCTAACAATTAGGTCGTTGTAGTTGTTGTGTCTTCTGTTTTATGTTATGCTTTAATTTTGGAGTCATCTTTTTTCGCTTCTACTGGCTTCTTCTTTGCAGCCTCTTTATTTTGTGCCTGGAGAATATTTTCCAGTTTTATGTGTAGTTTAAAAGCTCGACCATCAGAATTGCCAGAATTAAACGTCACTTTTTACTCGGGAAGTCTAAACAATTACATTGGTTTCTTTGGAATGTCACACCTTCATTGCTATTTATCTCACAATTGTTTGTTGTTTGTCTGGGCTAGTTCTTTGTTTTTATCCATCCTCTTTCCATGGTCCTCCTTCCATGGATTTGTGAGCAATCTTCAGCCTAGTTTTGAAAGTATGGAGCTAAAGTTCTGCCTGTTAAAAATTTCATAGAAAATTGCCAAAGTAATTTTAAGGGGCACCCGAAATAAGGTAATTAGAAAATTGCATTTGAGGCTCTCTCCTTGAGCTATTGTGGCCATAAACCCACCCAACTATTTTCAGCCCCAGCCCAGAATATACACCGTGCTAGGACAACGTTCTCTGTATTGATGAGACAATAACATGCTCTTTTTAGATTGATGGTAGTACTCCTCCAAAAGCTTCATTTGCAAGTTGTTCCCTGAGGAACTTGGGAAGATTCACTAAATGTTTTTTGCTGTTCTGTCTTCTATTCCAATTCAAAGACCTTGAGGCTTACCAGGGTTGTAGCATTTTCAACATTGCACATCTTTAGTTTGCAGCTGTTGCCTGTAATCCAATAACCTCCTGTTTTAAACGTCCCCAGTTGATGTAGTTTGCTGGTGCCCAACTCGTTTATAGGCTTCCGGTGGCATCTTGATTGGTACCTGCATCATTTTCTGCACAATTCTTTCCACTACTTGAGGAAAATTCTAAATGCTCATTTTGTGGCGGAGTGATTTTGTTTTACATTCTCCATTGAGGTTTTCTGGAATTAGAAATGAATGCTGTTGAAACTTCTCAATCAGCTTTGTTGAAAGAGCAAAGAAGTCAGACTATTTTGTCCTCCTAATTTTTGGTGTCGTGAATTTTACTTTGAAGATTCGTGTGCATTCTGCTGGCCTTGTATTATGATTTTAATGGTGCAATTGCTTTTGTCAGTTGACAGCTTATTGAATTATACTATTTGTCTCTGGGACGTGCATCGGCTGTGTTTTATGATGGCTGGTCAGAGGAATAGCCATGGAAAGCGAGGTAATTCTCAGTCTGACTATTCCAAGAATGGAGGAAACAAAAGGAGAAACCCAGGTGATGATAGAGAACCATTTACTATTGGATCGGATGACACTGTTTACCGGTACTTGTGTCCTTCAATAAAAATCGGAAGCATTATAGGGAGGGGAGGAGAGATTGTCAAGCAATTAAGGGTGGACACTAAATCCAAGATTAGGATTGGTGAGACAGTGTCGGGTAGTGATGAACGTGTTGTCACTATCTATAGTACAAGTGATGAAACCAATGTCTTTGATGATACGGATAATGTCTGTCCGGCTCAGGATGCTCTCTTCAGGGTACATGACCGAGTCGTTGCGGAAGAGTCAAATGCTGATGATGAGGGTGAAGAAGATGGACATGTTACTGCACGGCTGCTTGTACCGTCCGATCAGATTGGGTGTATTATTGGAAAAGGTGGACAGATTGTTCAAAGCATACGTACTGAAACTGGTGCACAAATTCGCATCCTGAAGGATGATCATTTACCAACTTGTGCATTAAGCTCTGATGAGCTTCTGCAGGTAATCTGCAACTATTCCTCAACAACTAGTTTGATTTGCATGATATATTTTTTTTCCTTTTAATTTTTGGCATTTCCCTTTGGACATGGTTAGTTGATGGATGATTTATTGTCAAAAATGAAATCTCACGTTAATTTCAGAATATGCTGATGTAGATAGAGAAGTGCGAGTTTCTTTGTATTTGTTTGCAGAATTCATTCTTGTTTTGGTTGTGCGGTGCCACTTCTATGTGTTGTGTTGTTTGTCTCTTGTTGTGCTAATTGGTTGAATTTATGACGATTGTTATTTATTGGGCTGTATCTAGCAATTGTATTTCTATTAAAGTGGAATCTGAGTTGTAGAATTATTGACTCTGAACAGCCTATTAGTTGTCTAAATCCCCTTTCTCTCATTTTGGGCCTACATTTCCCTATCTATTCTTTAAAGTTTTATGTTTTCCCAGCAGCATCGCTGTACTGTTTTGCATTTATGTAGTCTACTGTATTTGAATTCGTCTGCCACAAGAAAATCAAAAGCAGAGCTGTTTGCATTTCATAATTTGTTTGTTAATTGTGAAGTGTGCGTTAATCAAGTGTTGGGCAGTATTCATGTGTATGTGATCTGTTATATTTCAATGACCTGTTAAATGGTTGCGACGGCTGATTAGTATTGATATGAATGTTCACAGGCTTTCTTCTTCTTTTTTTTTTTAAAAATTCTTGGTGTTGATAGGTTAGATTTCATTCTTCAGTCACTTTATGAGATGTTGGCACTCGTTACTGTGATGGCAGATTTCTGGCGGAACTTCAGTTGTCAGGAAGGCCCTTTATCAGATTGCTTCCCGTCTTCATAATAATCCATCTCGATCCCAGCATTTGCTTGCGTCTGCTGCTCCTCCTAGTGCGTATCCATCTGGCAGTTCACTCATCAGTCCGACTTCTGGTGGTGCTATCATGGGTTTTGCTCCGGTGGTTGGTTCTTATGGAGGGTACAAAAGCGAGAGTGGGGACTGGCCACGATACTCAGCTCGCAGGGATGAATCTTCGCTGAAGGAATTTTCTCTACGCTTGGTTTGTCCAATTGGAAATATTGGTGGCGTTATTGGAAAAGGTGGTACTATTGTTAATCAAATTAGACAAGAGACAAAAGCAAATATTAAGGTTGATAGTTCGACTGCTGAAGGAGATGACTGCCTGATTATCATCTCAGCAAAAGAGGTATCATTTGATTTACATGTGTGATTTCGGTATATAAATGATGAAATTCTTTTTGCATTGGTATTATTTTATCCTTGCTACTTCAAAACAGTACTTTGAAGACCGTATCTCCCCAACCATTGAAGCAGCAAGGCGTTTGCAGCCCAGATGTAGTGAGAAAGTTGAGAGGGATTCAGGAATCATTTCATTTACAACCCGCCTCCTTGTGCCGACTTCACGTATAGGCTGCCTTATTGGCAAGGGAGGGGCCATTGTAACTGAGATGAGGAAGATTACCAAAGCTAATATTCGCATTCTTCCAAAAGAAAACCTTCCCAAGGTTGCAGCTGAAGATGATGAGATGGTGCAGGTAAATTGGTTATGTACATATTGGTGCTTTTGTAGCCATGATTTTTCCATGCATCTGTAGCTGTCATGTTTAACATGCAAAAAGATAAAAAGGTGGTTTTCTTGCTTCTGTTTGTTTTTGATGGTGTAAATACATCTAGATCCAGTTTGAGGTCTAATTCTTGTGTCTTTTATTTTTCTATTCAGTTATGGTCATCTTGATTGAGATGCAGAACAATGGTTTTCTAGCTTTCAATTTGTTTTAGGTTGTGTAAATACATTTATATCATGTCTGAGTTTGATTATTTTCACCTTCGTTGTTTGATGCTGACCATCAGATCTCTGGTGAACTTGATATTGCTGAAACTGCTCTCTTACACATAACATCTAGACTGAGAGCAAATCTCTTTGAAAAGGAGGGTGCAGTGTTGCTGCCTGTCCTTCCATATGTGCCTATGTCAGCAGATGTTTCAGATGGCGTAGCATATGATGATAGGGATAGTAAAAGGCATGGTCGTGGCTATTCTGGTGGCTATGGTGTTGGTGGTGATTTGCCTACAGCTGATCCTTATGGCAGCTATGGTGGTTTACAGGTACATTTAACTAATCATTTTATCATATGCTATATTTGCATTTGAGAACCACAATTTATTGGGCTAAGCATTTTTATGGAAATGGTGCATGTAGGTCCCTCTATCAGTCTATTTATGTCTACTTTTTTCTTTGTTTTTTTGGTAGTATTATACTGGCATGTTCCCGTCTAGCTACAGTAATAGAATGCTGCAGTTCTTTTCCCTTTTCTTTTCTTCCTATTGTTGATGAAATTGTTTACACTGTTGTTGTTCAGAGTGGTGGTACAGCAAGTGGTTATGGAGTTTATGGTGGCTATTCTTCTGGTCGAAGTAGTGGTTCTGGGTAAGTTTATTTTTCAGGCAAAAAAGAGAAATTATCTTTTATATTTTGGCTGCTGAATGTTTTCCCTCTTTTATGGGTATAAGAAAAAAAGAACAATTACAACCTTTCTGATGTGGTGCTGTCTAAATATTCATTCAATTAAGAAGGGTGTGAATATTGAATGTAAAAAGTATGATGATGGAAAATATATATCTACTGGCTTTTAGGCCATTTATTTTTTCTTTTGTATAAAGACGGACATTCTAAACCAGTCTGGAAGTTAGTGCATGCTTCAATAACAAATTGAAAATCACATTGACAACATACGATTTCTTTGATGAGAGGCATCTAGATTCCCATGATTCTATCTTTTCCTTAAATGCTTTTAACACTCCTTGGAGTTTTATTCTATGATGCGATTCATCTTGTTCATTCAAATGTTCTTCTCAAGTTCATATGAATAGGGCCACCCATTTCCCAGGCATTTGAAATCAATGAATTATTTTCCCACTCCCCAAGCATGTGAGGTGAAGGAAATATTCTCTAATCAAGTCAGCTTTAAATGAGAGGCTTCTATATGCTCAAATTATTGCTTGCCGCTTTCTTTTCTTGGTTTATATAAATTTTTCATCCAATTCCTTGGTCCTGGACCATTAATGCTTCCCAATTACCAAGGAAAGTTAAATACGGTATCACTGATTTATGTTGTTTTTCTGATTTCCCTTCTCTAAAATGTATATCTTCTCTGACTGTTATTAGTGCATCATTTGTTTCTGATGTTAACCTTCTTCTAGTGTAAAAGAAGTTTGTTGGAATTATTGGTTTGTTTAAAAGACTAGGGGAAACTATGTATAACTGTGTTCCTGAACTTTGTTGATCTGAGTGTTTTCATTTCTCCGCGGGAGATAGGGACCATAGAATGGATGTGCATTGTCTTCATAACTCGGTTTTGAGCAAATGAGCCTGAGCTGACTCACACTTGCCTTGTAACCCATTCTTCTCCTTTTAAGGGTTTTTTCCTCTCTCATTTTGCAAAACCACACGAATGCCATTTGACCTACCTTTTTCCATTCCACTGCACTGTCACTGTCTTTGCTAGCAAATCAGTTTCTATGCTCCATTTCTCTTTTTCACTAGCTTTTTAATGCCGTTTTCCTTCCTATATTTAGTGCCTTGCTATCATTTATTCTGCTGATTGAATCTAATCCTTCTATTACTCGTGAACCTGAACAGGTTATCTACACAGGCCACCATCTCTAGGCGGAAGCCTTATGGTTACTAAAGTGGGGGTTGTGGGCACTGGCAGGTAACTAATTGCTAGCATTGCCTTTATTTTTGTTGTTTTAGCAATTTACAATTACCTATGAATTATACCTGAATGAATTAGTATATGATAAAATCATAACCTAGCCTATCGCCCTCAATATAGCGTTCTAATGCTCACTTTTTTTTTCCCTTTCTTCCTTTCCCTGCCCATTAAAACAGCTGAATCTTTGAAGCCCTGAAGCCTGCCTCCTGCCTTCTGCCTCCTGCCTCCTGCCTCTCTTGATGAAGCCTTCTGCCTAAACCAGAAGACCAGATGAAACAGGGTTTGATAAACACATGGCTTACCTTGATGCTTTTGTTAAGAGGACTAAACTATCCGGAGAACTGAAACTTGCCATGCCCATGACACCAAAATCACTGAGCTCTGTGTTTTCTCCTCCCAAGAACCCATCTAGCCTGTATGCCTTGGTTTGCTGTTTGCAAATATTGCTTTAATTATGAACTGTGTTGTTTACTCCTAGCTGCTTTAGGTTGATTCTGTCATTTCTCCAAGAGTTTGAGAGGTAGCTTCAAACTTGGATGATGATATTTCTCAAAGACCTTGAATTATATTTGCTACTGTGCTATTTGTATGGCCTATGTAGCGGCCCAGATTGATTTCCTCAACTGGTTTGGTTGCTGAAATCATTATCTTGTTGTGATTTCTGGTGCGACATTTTGCCCTTCATGTTAGTGTTGTGTTGCCGTAGTTAACCCTTTGATCCTGTTACTGTGTTATTTTAAAATGCGCTTGAGATGTTGATCGGGATATCTTATGGTTAAAATTAGACAAGAGAGGTCCCATAGGTCACTGCTGCTTTGCAAGATAGACGTATTCCAGCAAAATCAAGTGTTTCTTGGGCTGTTGTTTTGACCAAAGAAGTGCATAGTTAGTCAACATGCAGAGGGCTGGCAACGAATGCTCCTAGGGTAAGTTTTCCATGCTAGTTATGAATGTGACGCCGTCTCTTACATAATGCAGTTGAAATCTCCTGCATTTGGCAGGCCCCAGAACACCATTGGGATTCTAAAACAGGTACTATTGTTTCTGCTCACCACATTCTTAGGTAAGAAATTATTTCTCTTAATCAGGCTTTTATGCTGAGATATTTCTGCTCAGGCTTGTTTACTTTGACTAATGTATTTTTGCATTTCCACTTGCTTGTGTTGGTTCCTTGCACTGCTATTTTAACACGAGGTGACCTTTCTGAATAGGCGTTCTCTCTTTTCATCTTCTTTTTTTTTAAATATAAAAATATCTAACTTGATTTTTTTATTCTGAATAATAAAACACATTTTGATTGAAACCCAAATCAAGATTCTCAAGTTTATGTAATTTACCCCCCTCCTCCCAAAATGCTTTTTTCCTCTGAAGGAATGTCTGGGTTTTCTCAATTGTTGCCTTGTTTTGCTTATCTTGAGTGGATCGTTAAAAATAATTAGTTATTGGAATTCTTGTTTTCTTGTTTTTCTGATGAGCTTTGGCATCCTTTGGTTTGATTTGCTATTTCTCTTGCTGGAGCTTTGGTTGATGCTCGTGAGTAGTGTGAGGAGGTTGGCACGGTTGAGTGTTTGCTGTGTAAAGGAGCCTCCACGGTGAGGCGAGGAGGTGGAGATGATGGAAATGGAAGGTGAAGAATTGGATGAGATTAGGGGCGGCAGCAGCAGATTGGAGTGGTGGTGGGTAGAGCTTGGCTGCTGCAGAACACTGTGGCTTGAGGCAGCAGCAGCAGCAGCAGCAGCAGAGTGGGGTGGTGGTGGGCAGAGCTTGGCTGCTGCAAAACACGGTGGCTTAAGGCGGCAGCAGCAGCGCAGAATGGAGTGGTTTTGGGTGGTGGTTGGCTGCTGCAAAACATGGTGGCTTGAGATATACTTTAAGACAATTCCAAAGCATTTACCTGAAGTATCTCAAGACAACTCCAAAATCAACATTATTATTAATTTTTATAGTTTTAATTTCGTCATGTATATCGGCGAATGCTTTAAAATATAATTAATCTATCCATTTTATGTGGAAAATATTAGATTTAAGACCAAAACAAATAAAATAAAATGTAAAATTGAAATTGGGATGGTGATGAATCTAGTTACAATTACTATTCACACATGCCAATTAATATATTATTTTCATAGTTTTTGTATAGTATTTTTGCTGTATTTCACCTGATTAATAAGACATACCGTTATAAAATAAAATATGACGATTGATTTAAATATGCTTAGTATCGGGATTCCAATAGCCCTTAAAACTTTGAAAAATAAATGTATGTATCAATGGTCACACCGCATGGCAGTACCCCTTTTTAACGTTTCACTGTTAACTACGAACCGTAAACTGCCTACCACCGATCATCATAAACGGATAACATGATAAATATTTTGAATTTTGTTTTAAGATGTTAGAGATTGAATAAAGTGAATGAATTATTAAAAGTACTTGTGTCCTTGGACAGAAAGTAAGTATTTGAGGAAGTTTGCCCGTGGCTAACCTTTGTGTAGGTGTGGTGTTTGTGTACGAGCTAAAGCAATCGTTGCTTGGGTGGTAGTGGTGCTCTCGTGCGTGATGGGTGATGCTCGTGCGTGATGGAGGTGTGCTAATGCATAGATTAACAGGATGGGCGGTGCTCGTATGTGGTAGGGGAATGCTTGTACGTGGGGCGAGTGGGGCCTGTGCATGCATGTGTTCTGTCTCTGTGTTGATTGATGCATGGCCAACGCTCATGCCCTGTCTCGTTGTATAGTAAATTCTCATGCATCTTTGAGGCATTTCTATTGAGATCTTGAGAGAGGAGAGAGAGCGAAGAAGAAGAGAGAGAAGAGGTGAGAGAAAGTATATGAAAATGTCGAGGCAATTTCGTGGCAAATCTTGGTAATGTTTAGGTGCATCTAAGTTATTTCTTTATTATTATTAAACTTGTCGATTTATTTTTTTTTTTATGATTTTTGCTTAAATATATATGGATGTGAATCCTATTAATCTTTATTTTGATATTTATTTAAATACATATGCATGTAATTCTTATTAATACATTTTAGCTCTATTCTGCATGTATGTTCATATATATATATATATATATATTTTCAGAATCATGAGATTTAAAAGTTAGTGCCTTGTATCAAGAAAATTGTTAACTGGTCTTAAAATCATTACTTATTTGATTATGTATGCTTCTTTATTGCAAGTATTTGATAAAATATTTCACTTTAAAATTGTAAAGATTATTTGTTTTCAATGATAAAAATATTGGTATGTTTATTATTTGTTATAAAATTTTTTATTTTGACTAAATAAAAATTATTATAGAGAATCTGCAAAATATATTTGAATTTGTCTAAATGTATTATTTGCACTTATAAATTTTACTTAATATTTAAAGTTTTAAAAAGTAGTATATAACTTTATTTATAAAAAATAATTTATAAATGATCTATCTATAAATTTTGAATAATGAAGTATATCTTAGGGTTATAAAAAAATAATTTTGGCTCGATTTTTAACATTTAACTATTAATGGTAAAATTATCACGGATATTAAGTTTTTATATTTCTATTAGTTTCATTGTAAATTGTGTTGGACTTTAATTTATATCTCTAATCTATTCATATATTTTAGAATGTATATAATTGTGTTCATATGCCTTCTAATTTTTGTCATTATTACTTTATAAATATTTGGTTATTGGATAGAGACATTTTACCTAACCCTTAAACTTTACAGGTTATTTTTCTGTACTTTTTAATTATATTTTTCCTAACTCGATCTAATAATGAAACAATTTTCTAAGATTGAAATTAATTAACTTGTGATGGAAGCCTAAGTATGTGGTTATCTATACATAACTCAATGGACAAGGCTAATTAAGATTTTGATTATGTTAATATATGGGACCTGTAATGCTCATTCCATCCATATGTTATTTTAAAAACTAAGATTGGATAATAAAAAATAAAGAATTGAGATTTATTTTGTTTTTTAAGATTGAGTAATAAAAAGTAAAGAATTAAATTTTTTTAAAATTAAAAAAAAATATGAGATAATTTTTAAATAAATTTACTATTATACTAATCGGTTATAATTATAACTTTTGATGTGAACACATTATACGCAATTAATTTCAACTGTCTGAACAAGAGACGCTGACTTTTGATGTGAACGCCGCATTAATTGAAAGACAGTCTTTGTCTGAAGTCTATGTTTTTCAATTTTTTATTGGTTGTTTCTTTTGATGTTTTAAAATAATTCTTTTGGCATTTTGTTAATGCCAACAACAGTTATTTATTTATTTATAAAATAATATCTTGATTTTGACTTTTAGTCTCACCGGCTCAAATCAAAATAAATATAAATATTTATTAATATGTAAATAAATTATAAAATATAATTTACTATTAACTCCTACAACACTCAAATTTGGGCTGAACATAACAAATTTCTACATAACCCAAGATAATAAATAATTACGACCCACTTTATAAAGTATCGTAAAAAAAAAAAAAAGTGACAAATTGACAATACAATCAAACCACTAATCATACACGAATAACAACATACATTACCAAATAACAAAATAACCCAACTGATTCCCTTGACAGTACCATATACTGCCATCTGTCTATCTCACAATATCTCAAAATACAACCGATATATTTACAATCTGAATACAAAATTAAAACTTACCAAATACAGTAAGACTTCAACCGAATCCACCTACAATGTATCTGAAACTTACTAATTTGAAGGGATAAGAGATAATAAAAACGTGAGTCAAAAGTTCAATAAGTATCAATATATATAATATACAACAAATAATATGTCTATAAATAGAATGAAGGAAATCAAAATGTATACAAAAGTTCATAAAAATCAATGTCAGCAGTATCATATCAATGTAAGTCCAAATGTGATCGTGCACTCAAAAGAATAGTCCGAAATGAATGTCAAAAGTTTCAATGTATGACACCAACCAAATTTTCAATGATAGACAAAACCTACAAATCTCAATCAAAACCTCAAACATCAACAAATGTAGGCAAAACGTATCGAAAATATAAAACATATACAAGTCAGAGAATAAAAGACTGAAATACTAACTTGAGAAAGGAATATACATATTCTCGATAACTTTAAATTATAAGCTACGATTTAGAATCGTGGACGGATTATCTACATATTATCTCATATAAATGAGATCGAACGTTCCTTTTTTTTACAATCCGTAAATCATAGGTGTACTCCTTAATTCTATATGATATATTAAGACATTCGAATATATTAGTTTTGTTTAATTTTTTATGATGGTTCTCTTAAAAATACAATCGGGGAGGGTCTTTATATTACATATTACAAAGTTTTTCCTATACGGTGAAAAAATGTTTAAATTTCTTCTTGAGAAGATCAAATCATAAATCTTTTTTCTTGAAAAAGGTTACACATCGAATCATTTATAAAAATAGAGCCCAACTCGAAACAAAAATATATAGATTCTACATGCATGGCTTATATGTAAGTTTTTCAAGACTTTTTCTTCATAAGTATACTTATATATAAATATAATATCTGAAATATTTATCTATTTTTGACAAAATTAGATAATTTTTAAATATTAGTAAAATCGAAGCAAAATTCTAAAACAACTAGTAAAAGGGACATGCATGCACGAGGGAATCAAATAAGGTAAGTAAATTAACACAAATATACATCAAAACCATTAAACGTAAGCAAAAATAATAAAAATAAAAATAGATTAAGGATGGGGCGTGAGTATACTTATTTCAATCTCAAACTAAACAAATTTGATAAAAGAATATTTCGAATTACATTTTCTCCTCTTTTTTCTCTTCCTTCTCCTTCTCGTTCATTTCTCTTCTTTCCCATGCAAAATGATCGAATAGTGCACACTACTCCTTATATAAGCGCATCAGTGCATGAGCACTACTCAAGTGCGCGTTAGGCATTGTGCTAAATCCTCTTTGGGGCATGAGGGCCGTCTCGGACGTACATCGAGCGTTACCCCTAAGGAAATTAGCACCCGAGTGTCGTCTCAGGCCCTTCTTGGGTGCTCCCCAATCTAAAATCCATGCTTAATAGTACGTTGGGCGTACCTCAGACGCCAATTTGCTTCCTCGCTCTTAAGATCCTTCAAATTTCACATTATACAATTATTTTTTAATATATTTAATTTAATCTAAAATAAATTGATAATGCCAAAATCAAATTAGGCAAGAGCCGAGTGTTGCATCTACTTTTAAATAATTAATAACAACAAAAAGCCAAAAGTTGACTATTTCTTTCCTAATATAAACAACTCGTATATTTTGACTATGTATTACAGGACATTGGTCCTAAAATTAGTGCTCATTTATCAATAAATATATACTATACCTTTAAAATAAGGGGTTTTCATTTATTCCTAGATAAAGTAAGCAATAGAAAAATTAATTATTAAAATAAGTGAAGTTGAATAAGGGATTTTCTGGGGAAAAAAAAACCCATAAGAATAAATGTGTCCCAAATAAAATAGGCATACTAAATATACAATCGCTCGCGCATCAAATATTGCCCATCAAGGGTTTTTAAGTGAATCAAAAAATAAGCAAGTGATGCCAAGTCCATCGGCCCATCAAGCGGCGTCAGCCAAGCTCAACCGATCCCCACCGGATCCCCGAAGCCTTTTGGCAAGAATAACAAACATTCCGATTGATTTGGCAATTCTGTCGATGTACTCAGCCGATATTCAAATAGAAAGTTATGACCTTGCAAATATGTTTTAAGTTAGCGGTGATCTCGAGCTGTGAAAGTTTTTCGTGTGCAAAGGACTGAAGCGAAGGACTGAAGCGGTTGAGTCCATGGCACAATCGGTCAGAGCAATCACTGTTATATCCCTCCTAAAGACATGCTTAAGGGCACGGGTGGTTTGTACAATTATTTGTAAGTTAGTACATTTGGCACTTGAACCATATAAATTTGATACAAAAGCTATGGATTTGAGTTTTATTCCTTCTATCCGAAAGTTATTAACCTTATACACCAAAAAAAACATATCACATTTACCTTTTATTAATCAAAAATATTATCCATAATGCCATATCTCCTTTTGAATAAATATTAATTAATGAGATTCTTTAGAAATAAAATATGTATACAATTAATATAGTGGGAACGAACCCTTGAATGTCCCATCAACTATCGGTAACTAAATATCGTAAGAGTATAAGAAATTAAAATATACAACCAAATACATAAATTGTACGATAATATTTAACGTGAAAATTATTCTCAGCCAAACATACGATAAGTTTTGAGAAAAATTCAATATGTTGCCATAAAAACACCACGTGTATGTCAAGATCAAGTAACCTATATTCTTTTGTTCCAAAAGGACACCAAAGAAACATGCACTTACTTCCTCTTTGATCAAATGTATTGGTAGCTTTTGAGAGGATGGTAGTGAAACATAGACACCCAAAGTTTTGGGATGGTCATATTTGGGCTTGACACAACACAAAGTATCATAATGTGTCTTATTGCCCAACATGGGTGTAGATCAAGTAGGCTACAATCAAAATGCATATTCTCTAATTTTTAAAGGGAAAATTGGATTGAATCTTGAGTGCACAAGTGACATTTAATGAATGTCAATATTTTCTTTCCACTACATTTTATTCGGGAGTTTGGACACAACCTCCTTGATGTAATATCCCTTTATTGGTATAAAAGGACCCCATTTGAAATTCTCTTCCATTCTCATTTTGGATGGCTTTTATCTTGACAGCAAACTGTCTCACAGTGAGATTGTAAAAGGATTTGATACTAGTTTTGACTTTTCATCTTGTCTTGAGTAGGTCTATCTAAGTGTTTCTTGAAAAATCATCAGTTATTGTCAAAAAAATATTTTGAACCATTGTAACTCTCTCCCAAACATGGCCCCCAAATGTCATATTGTATCAATTCAAAAATGCAAGATGATTTATGCTCACTGATGGGAAAGGGATGACAATTTTGTATTGCCAAATCACAAAATGAGCAAGGATTCTCAACATCATTTGTAATACTTGTTTAATTACATTATCATCTATAAATTTTAGTCTTGAATTTGACAGGTGTCCCATACGTGCATGCCATAAATTGGAGCATAAGGTTACTGCGGCAATAGCATCACTCGGTGCTGGCAAAATGCTTCAGCAGCCTTTTTGATAGTGCTGATGGAGATTCAACAGCTTCACTTAGGTTATAAAGACCTTATTTGATGTCAACTTTTCCAATCGTGGTCTAAGAAACAAGGTTATGAGTAAAGCATGGATCGGAAAAGTAAACAACACTATGTTTGGTCTTGAATGAGAGTATACAAAGTGTTCGGTCTCTGGCTATTTCGAGAAACCGTGAGGAAATGCTTGGTGACGCACAACAGACGAATAATAATCATAGATAAAGAGATAAAATATAATTTTATGTGAAAAATTCTCTTCTGGATAGGAAGAAAAAACCACAGGATGATATGTCCAAAATAATCACTATGTAATAATCGGTTACACAAACCTGAAATGTAAAACAAGGGCTTCACGCCTTGTAGTAGATAAACTTGAGTAACAGTGAGTACAAGATGAAGGAGAAGAAAATTGACAAGCAAAATGTTCTTTACAATTCCGAGAATAGCATACTCGTGGTTGATGGAGATTGGAACACGATTTGAAGTTTTACCGTGCTTGAAATTTTCTCTTCTCCATTTTATCTCACTTTCTTTTCTTTTCTCTCATTGACGGCACTTATTAGTCTAAAAATATTTGAGTGATATATCGTCGCTCGTTTATATATAAACCCTAAAATATATTGGCTCGTTTTTACATTGAGGACCATACTCGGACACTACTGGACTCAACGCCCAGTTGCCCTTCGGCATCACCGCCCGGTCGCCCGTGGACTCGGCATCCGGTGCGTGAGCGTAGATGCCCCTCGGCCACTTGTCACGTGCGTAGACACTGCAATCCTCTATTTCAGTATAGAACCTATGTGTATTCGATCGAACTTTTGAACGGTCCGACAATCGGTTATGGGCTCATACAGGAGTGACCCATAACCCAACACAAAGGACACCTTCCAGAGTAAAGGAACTTGATATTTTTACGCTAACAATGTGTATGATAGCAGCCTCATTTCCTTCTGGCAGTTGATCAAGTGGGATGCTCGAGATGATGCCTAGTGTAGAGAGAATGACGGCAGACCATATGATATGTTGTTCCTGTGTCTAAAATTCAGAAGGATCATATACTATGGAAGACAATGGAAAACCTGTTGTTGGCTCAGTCGCAGCTTGAGCACCATTGACAGTGTGAACAGGAGGTGATGCTTTCCTTTTGTGTCTACAGTGTGAAAGAGGTGATGCTGAACTCTTGTATTTTTAAGGTTGTTTCCCTCCATTCAGATATCCGCGCAATTTTTCACGAATGTGGTCCGCGGACATATGAACTAATTGTCAGAGGACTCTGGAAATGGATGAGGAGATTACGTAATGTCCGAAGACTTTCCTTGGTTCAAGATCCGAGGATTTGAACGCAGAAAGCACACGTGGAAGCCAGCTCAGAAGATTCACTAAGCAGGCGAGATTTGTGGGAAAGATACGCAATCTTTGCAGAATGGGCGCTATTTTTGCAGGGCACGACAATCTGCAACGCCATTACAGAGTTGTACGTGAGTCAGACTGCTACCTGTACGTGTGTCCTCCATGTTAGCTTGGCCGTTACTTACAGCATCCTATATATACATTGTATTCTATCTGTGAGAGATGTGTGTATCACAGAGTGAGAGTGTGAGGAATTTCCAAAGGTACTCTTTTCTTCATCTTTGTCTCAAAGGGGCTTGTGTAGTTGTGCGGTTTCTATAACCAACTCTCACATAGTGAAATATCTGTGGATTAAAGTCTCGTGATTTTTTTCTTATTTTAGAAGAGTTTTTCCCATAAAAATTTCGCTATATTTCTCCTCTGTCTTATTCATCTTTATTGCTAGTTTGTTCATTGAATGTATGTGTGGTTTGGTGCCTTTCCTATCCGACCATCCTTTTTTGCCCCATCAAAAAAAAACTTTGTTCATAGGGAATATGGGATTAATTAACATAATCTGATCCCTTACATTAGCATATGAATCATTTAAACCCATTAAGAATTGTATGCCACAATTCCTTTAATATCTATGAAAAAGAATTCTCATTTTTCCACACTTACAATGAGGTATGAGATCACAAAGAGACAATTGTTGCATATATTTTTCAGCTTTCCATGATATATGACGGTGGAATCTTGTTCTTGCACAATTTCAGCTAATGTTTTCTTAAATTGAAATCTCTAGGCCCATTCTGTTGGAAATATCCATCTTTAAGCTCCACCTATAATTCTCTAGCATTGTCAGCAAAGACAAGAGTGAATTTGATAGTGTGGCTCAATGAATTTTTGATCAAAGAGACAACAAGATCATTACATCTTTCCCAAGTGTCTAACAGAAGATCATCTTGTCTGGAAGATTTTCCTAATTTCCCATTCACAAAGCCAATTTTATTCTTGGCTGTGAGAGCTCGTCATAGTCTTGGACCATACAACAAAAATTTCAGAGGTAAGTAAATCTAGAACAAGAACCAGAGCTGGATTATCATCGTTATCCGATTGAAAGGAATTGGATAAGTCATTGAAATTCAAGAACTGCAAGTGATGCTTAGTGTTTCTAGCAATTGAAGAAGAGTTGGTGGGGTTCTCCGAAGTTGCCATGGTCCAACTACAAAAAAAACAGGAAGATTACTCTCTCATACTATGAAAGATAAGATAGAAGAAGAAGAAATGGAGCAGCAATGGACTTGCTGCTTTCTATTCGAAAGCAAATGAGCAGATAGAGGAAAGAAAAACTATAGGGGTTGGTCTCTCCATTGTGGGTAATTCAATAAACAGACATGTTATCGGTGGATCACACAAGTTTTATGTGATATTCGGAGTGTTGCATACTGGCTGCAGCAATGACCAAGAAGACCGTTAGCCCAAAAAGGCAAATCTTGCAGAAGGCCGTTTGCCGGTGTAGTGGCAAATCTCGGAGTGAAAATCCAAAGTAGATTTCCGGAGTGGCATTTGCTGAAGTGGCAAATGCTGGAATGGAATTTACCGGAATGACCGGTATGAAATTGACTGGTCGGTCAAGCAAAATGGCCAGTCAACAGAAAGTTGACTGGTTGAAAAAAGAATCCGGTCAACATGCTGTCGACCGGCTGAGGTAGGCCGCACAGCATACGATTTTTCCCGGTTGGGGCGAAATGGCCGGCTGTGGAGGAAATACCCGGTTGCACGGAAATGGCCGGTTGTGGAGGAAATGCCCGGTTGCAGGGAAATGGCCGGTTGTGCCATTTTGCCCTGTTGGGGCAAAATGGCTAGTTGCGCAGGAAATGCCGGTTACGCAAAAGGCCAGAATGGTTTTGGTCAGGAATGGTTTTGGTTTGTCAAAGTGTAAGCAAAAGACTGAGGTCACTAGGTGATGCCAAGGATAGCTTATCTGGAATGTTGGCAGCTAACTGTGTAAGCAGTTGACTTTTCGAAGTGGAAAAGTTTATAGAGCAGTTAGCTGTCATGCAAAGCATGCACTATCTGTATAGAGAGTAGGCTGACCTGCAGAGCATGCGTGCCTGGCGAAGCGCACAAACTGGTAAGGTCGCAGAAAAGACAAGTTTGGTGTGACAAATCATATGCAAGAATCGGGCTAGATGAGTAGATGGATTTGACGTCAGAGTCTTTATAAAGACTATACCAAGCGTTTCAGGAAGGTCAGACAAGGGGAGGTAAGCAACAATGTGAAGGGCTACAGGGTAGAGGCGAGCGGCCGCAGTAGTGGTTGCAGAAGCAGCAGACAGAGGAGCTTTCATCATTCACCGTTTACCGCCAGTGCATCACCAGTGAGAGAAAGGAGAGAAGAAAAACAAAGAGATAAGCGGGAAGGAGAGTTTTCTTACTTTAAAATTATTTTTCTTATTATGTCTCAGGTGTGTAGAGGGGATTCTATATCGGAGATTTTTGTAATCGATTTTATCCGGTGAAAGTCTTTTTTTGGAGTTTGTTCCGCAATTTTTTTCTTCGATTTGTGAAGAGTTTTCACATTAAAAATATTATATATCTTTTTATTTCTTGTGCCCACAAAATTGGCAATGGTCAACTGATGAGGGGTTCGGGTTTTCCGTTGCGTCAAATTTGAGCTGTGTATGAATTCGGGTGTCAAACTCTAATAAGTGGTATCAGAATCATTGATACCAATAAGTGGTATCAGAGATCTAGGCTGATGGTGTCGTCGTCGAGGAGCTTGCCATTTAGCATGGCAGAGGAAGGAACGGTAAAAGCATAAGCGAAGCAGGGCCAACGGTGGAGCTGAACAGGGCCAGGGTGGAGCCAGTAGGGCCAACGGTGGAACTGAACAAGGCCAAGGGCAGAGCCAGCAGGGTTAATGCGGAGCTGAGGTGCCGAAGGCGAAATATAAAGGAGAATGATTCGACCATGGAGAAGAAGCTGAAGTGGAGTTGGACTACTCCAGGTTTAGTGGAGTGGAAGAAGGTATCATTCTTGTTTAGGCCAACGTCGGGATCCCAATTGAGAAAAAGTTGCCGAAAGGCAGGCGATGACAGTCACTGAGTAAAGGCGAAGGTTTTCCCACAAGGTTGCAAGGGAAAATTTGTTGGAATTGGTCATTTCCTTGTGGATGACTCAACAAATGGACACGTTATCGGTGGATCACATATGTTTTGTGTAATATTGAGAATGCTACATATTGGTTGTAGCAATGACCAGGAAGGCCATTTGTCTGATAAGGCAAATTTCGGAGAAGACTGTTTGTCGGTACAGGAAAATCTCAAAGAAGACTGTTTGCCGGTATAGTGACAAATCTTGGACTGAAAATCCAGAATGGATTTTCGGAGTGGCATTTGTCGGAGTGGCAAATGTCGGAATGAAATTTACTAGAATAACTGGTATGAAATTGATCGGTCGGGTAAGCAAAATGGCCGGTCAATAGAAGGTTATTGGTTGAGAAAAGAATTCGGTCAACATACTGTTGACCGGCTGAGGAAGGTTGCGCGGCATGCAATTTTGTCAGGTTTGGGCAAAATGGCCAGTTGTGCCATTTTGCCCAGTTGTACCATTTTGCCCGTTTGGGGCAAAATGGCCGGTTGCGTAGGAAATGTCCATTTGCCTGGAAATGGCTAGTTGTGCCATTTTGCCTGTTGCGCCATTTTGTCAGATTGGGGAAAAATAGCCAGCTGTGCAGGAAACGTAGGTTGCGCAAAAGGCCGAAATGGTTTTGGTCAGTTTGGAGTGTTAAGGATCGAAGTCCCTAAAGCAAAAGACCGAGGTCACTAGGTTATGCCGTGGATAGCTTGTCTAGAATGTTGGCAATTGACTGTGTAGAGCAATTAACTTTTCAGAGTGAGTAAGTTTTGTAGAGTAGGTAGCTGTCATATAGAGTATGTGTCATCTATGTAGAGAATTGGTTGACCTACAGAATGTGTGTTTGGAAAAGAGCGAGAATCGGTGAGGTTGTAGAAAAGATAGGTTTGATGTGACAAATTATCTGTAAGAATTGCCTCAGGTGAGCAGATGCATTTGGCGCTAGGGCCTTTATAAAGGGCGCACCAAGCACTTTAGGAAGGTAAGACAAGGGAAGTTAAGTAGCAATGTGAAGGGTTGTAAGGTAGAGGCGAGTGGCTAGAACAGCGGATGCGGGAGTGGTCGACGGAGGAGCTTTTATCGTTCACCATCTACTGCTACACTTATAAAATCAGTGTACAGAGTGCACAACCAGTGAGAGGATGGAGAGAAGAAAAACAAAGAGATAAGTGGGAAGGAGAGTTTTCTTATTCTGAAATTATTTTTTTATTCTGTCTCGGGTGTGTAGATGTGATTTTGTCTCGGGGGTTTTTGTAACCGATTTTACCTAGTGAAAACCTTTTTTCGGAATTTGTCTCGTGATTTTTTTCCTTCGATTTGTAAAGAGTTTTCACGTTAAAAATATTGTATATCTTTTTATTCTTTATGCCCACTAAATTAGTAATTGTCGACTGATAGGGGAAGTTCGGGTTTTCTGTTGCGCCGGATTTGAACTTTGTGTGAATTCAGGTGTCAAACCCAACAAAAACCAGAAAAAATGGAGAATGAAGCTCATAGCCTTCTTAATGTTGTTATCCCATCAATATAAAATGCATGCTTAACACAAATTTGTTATCAAAACTAACTACAAAATATTCTACTCATCTATTTTCAATTTTGGGGCCTGTGTAACAGAAAATAGAAGGAAAGGAATATTGCTTAACTGAAACCAAATAATGGAAGGAATAAGCTATATTCAAGGTCATTGCATGTAATCCGGAAAATTGTTTTTGCATGATGCCTCGGCACAGCTCTCTTTCTCCTCTTGCTGCTTTTCATCTTGTGACAGGCAGTTTGCATGGAGCCTGCTCGGAGAAGGAAGGGGTTTCCACTGTTGCATGTCTCCTCCTCTTCCAATATGGCTAAACTCGGCCGTGTTGAACTCTCAGGCACCGGCACTTCTCTATTGATCCTGTTGATTGCATCTCTGTCCACCTCGGCGGCTCTAGCATCGCAGGTTTAGATGACTTGACATCTTTGTTGGGGTCACTCTCTTGTGGTGTTTGTGTCCACAGACTTGTGAGACAAATGGACGCGGACGTTTGGAGAAATCCGGAAACGTTCATACACGGTAGACTGGAAGGAATTGGACGAGGACTATTGAGGAGGAATAGTGGCTGAAGAATCCGTTCAAGAACTATTGTCCGAGAAGTGGCGGAAATAGTGGACGAGGACTCATTAGAAGCGTCATGTTCGAGAGGTTGTTGAGGACATGGACGAAGACTCTGAAACCTAGGTGTTGACTTCCTCAATAGGCATGCTGCAGCCGCGTGTTGCAGGTGGACAGGCAGCTACAACTTCCAAGGTGTCAGGACTGCCATCTTGACACTCCGGGCATGAGCCTGCCATGGCAGGCCTAAGGGGTATGGTCCTGCCACCCTACTGGTAGTAGGGTGGCTGGCTAGGCCTAGGCCCCTTGTGGCTATATATATGGACTGCTACCGATTGGTGAGCTTGAGTTAAAGCCGAATAGAGTGAGAGTAAGATTGGAAGAGCAATCTTGGAGAAGCAAAATGGCTATTGTGAAGGAGAAGAGGAGTGCACCACCGTTGAGAGAAGGGAGAAAGAGAAGAATAGAGAGTGAAAAGAAAACGAGTGTTTTCTTGGTTTACTCTGGAGCGTTTTTCTCTTTAGCTCTCGGGTGTGTAGCGGATACTCCATTTTGAAGGTTTGTAACCTATTTCACATAGTAGATTTGCTGTTGACTCTGCTCCCGTGGTTTTTCCTTTCGGTTATAGAAGGGTTTCCACGTTAAATCTCTTGTGTTTCTTGCGGTTATCTGTCTCTTCCTTTCGCTGTCCGTTCGAGCGCTATCCCTCTGTCCAAGTGATTTGTCCTCTCGGTCACTGTGCTCAGGAGCATTCTGTCCGAATGCCCCATTTGCCCCCAACAAGTGGTATCAAAGATAGATTGGTGAACTGTCGGTTGGATGGCATCGTCGGCGAAGAATGGGACGTTCAGTGTAGAGCAGTTCAATGGGCAAAATAATTTCATCCTTTTGTAGGAAAGGGTGAGGAATATTTTAACCCGGGAAGAATTGGTAATAGTTTTTTGAAAAAAGGAGGAGAAGCCAGAGAAACTATTTGAGGACCAGTGGCTGGAAAAGAGGGATCTTGCCAACTCGACTATTAAGTTGTGTTTGGCGGACAACGCACTCTAGGAGGTCCTCGGACTGTCAGACTCGGCCGAGGTCTGGAAGAAGTTTGAGAGCCGGTCCAAGTCCAAGTCCTTGACAATTAGGATGTATATAAAGAAGCAGTTCTATGCCTGCGGTTGTTGAAAGGTGAGTGCTTCGAGAAGCACTTAGACGAGTTCAACCGGTTGGTAACGCAGATGTCGGCCCTTGATGAGAAGATCAAAGACGAGGACAAGGTGTTGGTATTGCTGGCATCCTTGCCGGCCTCATACGATCATATTGTCATGACGTTGCTATTCGGGAAAGACACGCTGAAGTTGGACGAGGTGATAGCTTCCCTGCTTATGAACGAGTCAAGGTGGAGGGAAAGCGGTGAGGCCTCTGGCTCTCGGCTAAGTCTTCTTGTGGCCACCAGCAGTCGGGGACTAGGGAGATCTAACCGAGGACTAGGTGGCAGGACGGAGAGGAGTAACAGCCGGAGCAAGCTTGAAGGAAGGAGTTGCTTCCTGTGTGGCAAGAAAGGCCACATAAAGAAGGACTGTTCCTAGAGGAGGTAGGACGAGGAGGGCAGAAGCAATTGTCAGGAGAAAAATGATCAGGCTGATGATCCGGATTCCATTACTTTCTGCGGAGACCTCCTGCTGGTCCACGCAAGGGAAGCACAGAGCCGGCCATGCCAGGAGACGAGTTGGGTGATGGACAGTGGGGCCTCACACCATGCGACACTGAGGAAGTCCCACTTCACGAGTTACACTCCCATTGGCCGCGGGGTGTTGAAGATGGGTAACGGTGACTCGTCTAGGGTTGTTGGCATTTGGGATGTTTGCTTGAGGACAAGCAACGGTAATACGGCTGTGTTGGACGGCGTCCGACAAGCCTTGGATTTGAGGTTGAATGTGATTTCAACCGGGAAGCTTGATGAGAAAGGCTTCCAGACGACATTTGGCGACGGCCAATAGAAGCTCACCAAAGGTGCCTTAGTGATGGCAAGGGAAAGTAGGACATCAGGGCGGTATCTGATGAAGACCTACATTGTCAAAGGAAATGCTAGGATGACCAACGGGGGCATTGGTCAAGGTGGCAGGAGAGGACGGCCGGGTGGAAGGAGAGGACGTCTGAGAGGCAGGCGGAGCCAGCAGGGCCAAGGACGGAGCTGTGCAGAGCCAAGGGCGGAGCTGTGCAGAGCCAAGGGCTGAGCTGTGTAGGGCCAAGGGTGGAGCCAGCAGGGCCAACGGTGGAGGGTCAAGGGCGAAGCTGAGCAAGACCAACGGTGGAACCAGTAGGACCAACGGCAGAGGGAAAATGACAAGCCTGCGGATAAGGAGCTGAAGGGGAGTGGGTTTACTCCAAGTTCAGTGGAGCAGAGGAAGGTGTCATTCAGGCTTGTAGAGGTTGATGCCGAAGTCCAAATTCAGGGGAAGCTATCGGGAGGCAGGAGATGACAGTTGCCCAACAACGGCCAAGGTTCCCCACAAGGTCGTGAGGGGAAGTTTGTTGGGGTCACTCTCTTGTGGTGTTTGTGTCCACAGACTTGTGGAGACAAATGGACGCGGCTGTTTGGAGAAATCCGAAAACGTTCATCCTCGGGGTAGCTGGAAGAATTGGACGAGGACTATTGAGGAGGAGCAGTGACTGAAGAATCCGTCCGGAAACTATTGTCTGAGAAGTGACGGAAATAGTGGACGATGACTCATTAGAAGCGTCATGTTCGAGAGGTTGATGAGGATATGGACGAGGACTCTGAAGCCTAGGCGTTGACTTTCTCAGTAGGCCTGCTGCAACCACGTGTTACAAGTGGGCAGGTGGCTACAACTTTCAAGGTGTCAAGACTGCTATCCTGGCACGCCGGGCGTGACCCTGCCATGGCAGGCCTAAGGGGCGTGGTCCTGCCACCCTACTGGCAGTAGGGTGGCTGGCTGGGTCTAGGCCCCTTGTGGCTATATATATGGACTGCTGTCGGTTGGTGAGCTTGAGCTAGAGCTAAATAGAGTGAGAGCAACATTGAGAGAGCAATCTTGGAGAGAGTAAAAGGGCTATTGTGAAGGAGAAGAGGAGTGCACTACCGGTGAGAGAAGGGAGAAAGAGAAGAATAGAGAGTGAAAAGAAAAAGAGTGTTTTCTTGGTTTACTCTGGAGCGTTTTTCTCTTTGGCTTTCGGGTGTGTAGCGGATACTCCATCTTGGAGGTTTGTAACCTATTTCACATAGTGGATTTGCTATTGACTCTACTCCCGTGATTTTTTTCCTTCGGTTATAGAAGGATTTCTACGTTAAATCTCGTGTGTTTCTCGCGGTTATCTGTCTCTTCCGTTGGTTGTCCGTCCGAGCGCTGTCCTTCTGTCTGAGTGATTTGTCCTCTCGGTCACTGTGCTCATGAGCATTCTGTCTGAACGCCCCGTTTGCCCCCAACAATCTCCGCCTACAGCATCCATGGCAACGCTCCCGATAGATCCGTCGAGTACCACTGTTGCCTGGGTTCTCATTGACGAGGCAGGCCCCATGCTTGAATGGACCCTATCAAGTCCAGTAGGCTCCGAGACACGAGGTGATAAGCCAGAACTTCTACGGATAGGGGCACCTCTCTTGTCAGCCAGGTTTATCCCCAACATCGTCAGCATCAACTCTGTCAACGAGTACCCCATCCTGCGATGCTCGTCACGGCACTGCTCAAATATGTCGAGCTCGACATGGATAACATCCAACCCCACTTGCAATGAAATAAAAAGTGTATTGTTGTAATGTCTCTATGAGAGTTAATTTGATTTATAGTTTACAATTTGAATTCTAAAGTTTGAATGGCTCTAATTTAAAGGGTCTTAAATACTATATTAATAGAGCTTTTATATTATAAAAAATTATGAATTTGAATATAAATAAATAATTCTTCCTTCAACTCCTTGACATGCGGTACACATAGCCGCTCCCTAAATCTCAAGATTCTAACTGTACGCACATTAAAATTAATTCGAGAGTCTCTGCCAAGGTCCCCCATAATATCCATTAGAAACGGGTCATTCACTTACCCTTCCTTGATCCTTTGAAGGATCTCAGGCTGCACTTGCGAAAGGATAACATCATCCTGTTGCCCTTGATGTAGCACTGGATATGACCAGATTTCAAGCAGTCTAGCAACTCTATTTGCTTAATCCGTATTGTTGCCACGCAACAAGTTCGGCGAGTCAAGGTATCTGCGACCACATTTTCTTTTCCCGGTTGATATTGAATCTCACAATCGTAATCCTAGAGAAACTCGATCCATCGCCACTGCCTCATATTCAACTCCTTTTGCTAGAACACATACTTGAGGCCATTGTGGTCGGAGTACACTAGAAATTTCTCGCCACATAAATAGTGTATCCAAATTTTCAACGTAAAAACCACAGCGGCTAATTCCAAATCGTGGGTCAGATAGTTTTTCTCATGAGTTTTCAACTATCGAGACCAATAAGCAATCACTTTTTTCCTTTGTAGAAGGACACACCCGAGTCTCACTTTAGAAGCATCACAATACACTTCAAACCCACCGAAATTATCAGGAAGAGTAAGAATCGGAGCAGTCGTCAACCTATCCTTTAACTCCTAGAAGCTTTGGTCACACTCCTCGATCCAGACGAAGCTCACTTCCTTCTTCGTCAGATGGGTGAGGGGTAAGGTTATCCGAGAGAAATTCTCCACGAAACGACGATAATAACTAGCCATCCCAAAAAAGCTTCAGACTTTCGACACGGTCATTGGTCTACTCTAATTAATCACCGCTTTGATTTTCTACGGGTTTACCAAGATGCCTCCATCAGAAATTACATGGCCCAAGAACACTACCTTGTCGAGCGAAAACTCACATTTTTTCAACTTTGTGAACAACTGATATTCCCAAAGAGTTTGTAGCATAATTCTCAGGTGCCCCTCATGCTTGATGCGATCCTTAGAATAAATCAGAATATCGTCAATGAAAATCACGACAAACTTATCCAAAAATGCCTGGAAGACCTAGTTCATAAGATCAATAAACATGGCTGGCGCGTTAGTCAATTCGAATGGCATCACTAGAAACTCGTAGTGACTGTACCTCATTCGGAAAGCCATCTTCGCTACATCCTCCTGCTTAATGCGAAGCTGATGGTATTCCGACTGAAGATCAATCTTGGAATACACTAGGGACCACCGTAATTGGTCAAAGAAATCATCGATCCGTGGCAGAGGATACTTATTCTTAATCGTAATCTTATTCAGCTCACGGTAGTTTATACATAGTCTCAAGGTCCCATCCTTCTATTTGACAAATAGGACTAGAGCACTCCACGGTGACACACTGGGTCTAATAAAACCCACATCGAGCAAGTCCTGTAGCTGTTGTTTCAACTCCTTCAGCTCAGTAGGAGCCATATGGTAGGTGACTTTCGATATGGGTGTCGATCCTGGTACAAGATCAATCCTAAATTGAATCTCACGATGTGGTAGCAGAGTAGACAACTTGTCGGGGAACACATCCTCAAATTCACATACCACCGGAATGTCTTTCAAGGACAACTCCTGACTCCCCACCACACTGTCATAAACCAAAAAGGCTTTACACCTGCTTCTCAATAAATGGCGAACCTGTAGAGTAGAAATAAAACTAGACGGCTCCACTCTTTAAACTTCCTGAACATAAAAAGGTTCACATTCTGGAATAGCAAAGTCTACCATTTTGTGGAAGCAATCAATGGTAGCGTGATACTTGGATAACCAATCCATACCCAAAATAATATCAAAATCACGCATATCTAGAAGAATTAAATTAACAACTACAGAAAGCCCTTCACCTCCACAATATACCCTGGGTAGGATATGTCGGTCACAAGAGAAGACCCCGTGGGCGTAGACATGATCAAAGAAAAATCAAGGGAGGGTGCAATATGACAAGCCAGTCGAGGAAAAATAAAGAAGTGCGTGGATCCAGAGTCAAAAAGTATTGAGTAAGAAATACCACAAATAGGAAGTATACCTTTTACAACCTCATCTGATACTCTTACCTCACTAGTAGACACGGCAAAAGCTCTACCCTACACCACCGACTTTGGAGCTCGGACCCTCAGTGCCTGAGGGCACTCCTTAGCTTTATGACCCACTTGGCCACAAGTGAAACAAGCACCCGTCATCTAAGGACACACTCTACCCTTATGCGTCCTCCCATAGTGCTTACACGAACCCGTCGAAGCTTGAGAAGGCAATGAAATCTGGCCACTCCTTTGTCCAGAAACCGGCTACTTTAACTTCTTATATGGTCTCCCCGAACTAGCCCCAATGCTAGCACTTGTCCCACTTTTACTTGACAACTTCTTCTTGAAAAATTATTCCTTTACATGCTCTGGTTCGTAAATCAAGACTCGATCCAGTACATTAGCATAGGTGGCCAACTTAAGGGTTGCCAACTGCTTGTGGATGTCACCCCGCATGTCCATTAAGAACTTCCTAGTCCTCCTTTCTTCATCTTCAATTATGTAAGGAGCAAATCGTGATAACTCTAAAAACTTGGCGTTGTACTCCGCCACTTTTCGGTTTCCCTGCCTTAGTCTGAAAAATTCATCCTCTTTCTAAACACAGAAGTTAGACGAAAAATATTTCTCTAAGAATGCATCCTCAAATATTTTTCAGGTAATCTCAGCCTCCGATACACCCAGTGCTCTTTTCTTCATTTGCCACCAATGGTTCACCTCACCTTCCAGCCGGTAAGACGTGAACAGTACTTGGTCCTTCACGGGGTATTTAATCATAGCAAATACCTTTTTCAGACTCTCTAGCCACGTATCTGCCTTAATCGGGTCAGGCTCCCCTAGAAAAGTAGGCAGTCACTCCTGAATGAAACGATCATAGAAGGATGGCCCCGGATTAACAGGAGCCTGGATGGGAGTCAGAGCAGGAACAGGGGTAAGATGTCACTGCTCCTTATTCTCAATAATGTTTGTAAGATGCCCCAACAGATTTAAATACTCTACCTCCTGATCTTGGGGTGAATCATCCCTTTGCAAACCTCGACGTCTAGGCTGCATAGCAAACTTTAGAAATCACCACTGAAAGAGAAACAACAATAGATTGAGCCAAAGATTAAACCCCCTTTCTGCAACGTTACTAGATAAGCTAACAAATACGCGATTAAAGAAAACGTTCTAAACGAGAGTACTTAAGTTAACTATCCTAAATTTTTTTACCTTAACCTATACTATCATAGGCTTCCGCATAAATTCAGATCCAACCTAAGGCATTCCTTCTCTGATACCAACTGCGATGGATCAGGTTATTTTTTTTAAATAACCTCCGTCAATAATAATATAAACTACTACCCATAATTAATATTGTAAATTTCTATAAAAAGTTAGGTCGAATTCCGTTTGTAAATAAGACGTTTGTCGAAATACAAACATCTGTAAATTAACCCTGCACAATAATTCACGACAATCCCACAACACGAACAACAAAATCTCAGTACTTATCATACTACACAGGATCCAATCGTCACATCAACAGAGGTGGCACCGACATCATAACTCTAGTATAATACCGGCCAGAAAGGATGCCAACTAGAAATCCCGATCATAACCAAAATAAGAAAGACCTGCAGAAGCAAAAAAATCAAAATATACAGCGGAAACTAATCCATCGTTTATCCACATTAAATATCATTAATCACCACCAAACGTATCTCATATAGTTTACAAAAAGGTAGAACAAAATCCCTATTTCATACATATAATCAGCTATGTCAAAGTCCCGAGCCCTGCACGCGATATCAACTGCCTATTACACTTCTATGGCCTATTCAGTCTTGTCGGGTATTAATGCGTTCTCATCTGAAAGAGATATAGTAAGAGTGAGCGTACAACTCAACAAATGAAGTCATGCATCACTAATAACAGTAGATAACAGTGAAACCAAAAGTAGGAGGGGGAAAACATATACTTTCAATATAAAGGGAACATGAGAGGAAAGAAAACATCTGGGATTATCTGGTTCACGTATTTACACTGGTTACGTTTTATACATTTTCATTATTGCCATTTATTTTTGCGGACTCCGGAGCCAATAGATTGTACTAGCCAATGACGCGAGAGAATGAGGAAAGGAATGTGTTCGCTATACATACTAAAATACGGCTATATTTTAGGTCTGTAACACTTGACCATCGACTATATTTTAAATCTGCGGCACTCGACCATCAGCTATATTTTAGACCTGCAGCACTCGGCAATCACAATTCGTACCATATCTTTCGGGGACTAGAGTAATCATCATTCTTTCACAGTAGTATCCTAAGGTGTACCATAAATATCACTCGCCTCCATGAGCGGCTGGAGTATTCCTTGGGTTCCCACCGTAATGTACGTGGCAAGCCAGAGGGTAGTATCCCATGAACTATGATCTTACTTTCAAGATTAATCTTTTCTTGAGGGAGGATCCACCACATTTTCATTTACATTTTCCAATCGAAAAATCACTTTCCCATCACATATCTCTATCCGAGAGATCGAAAACGTTATAACGTACTTTGTGAATTTTCCTCCATTTACTTGCTTGGTTCTTTTCTTTCTTTCGGACTTAAGCTTTTTAACCATTTAATTCAAATTCACAAGAGAGTTTGAAATTCCTTACCTCCGTTGAACAAATATCATCTTAGAAGCTTTCGGGACGCATTCCCTTGCTTCCGATGTACAAATACACATTTTCGAAACTTATAATTTAACACAAACATTTAAACATATATTTCATCATAATTAAATAGAGGTAAAGTATGTAAATTTACACTTCCTTTTCGGGTAAACAGTGTCAGGCCACTTTTAGAGGGCTCGGACCCCGCGAACGGGTCGAATCTTGCGAGATCAATTGTCCGGCCAATATATATGCATATTTGGAACGTGGTGATTCATATTTTGAGATCGATTCAATATAATACGAAGGTAAAAGTATGCAAATTTTTCATTTATTTTTGGATGAATAGTAATAGTGCACGTTTAGAGGGTTCGGACGCCGCGAACGGGGCAAATTGTGTAAGATCAATTGTACGGCCAATATATATACACATTTGGGACGTGATGATTCACATTTTGGGGTCAATTTAACAAAATATGGAGGAAAAATAGGAAACCCCCAATTTCGCGTGGGTTAGGATTTGGTGGAACTCCACTGAATGAATTGGTATCGGATAATAAACTACATAATCCTTGGTCTCAAGGCATGGGTAATATATTTTTTATGGTTTAGGTGGGTATTTAGATGAAAATACCTGATGATAAACGAATAAATATCGAAAGCGAAAAGTTAGTATGAGAACACTTACCTCGACGCGTGCTACCACTTTTATAATTAGCTCTCAGACGGATTCAGACTCTACGGCATCGTTCTCCTCATTTCTCTCTCTAGAATCGGTGCTCTCTCTCTAGAAGGGTTTTGGAGCATTGAAAATGAGAAAACGGGAAGCAGGCTGCTTCTTTATAATAGCCGGGTGCTCAAGCGCGAGGTGAGTGGGCAACGAGCGCGCCGAGGCTGACATCGAGCACTGCACCACTGTTTTTGGCGCTTGAGCCTGGACAGCGGGTGCAACTTTGCTGGAAGCACTTTAGTAGTTGTAGCCTAAAATTGTTTTCTGATTTTACTTCCGATATACATACTTTTGCGTTCAATAGGCCTAGTATTAATTATTATTATATTCATTATCTCATATTTATTATCTCTTTAGACCCAGAACCTCACACTTAATATTAATGTCGTTCCATGTCATTATAATAGAATAATCAGTAGAATAAAGTAAGCATAGATCATGAGATAGAAATAAAGGATGCAATGTTGCCAACCATAATTGCTCCTAATCTTTAGCGGTTGTAAATTATTTCTATTATAAGCCCTCATTGAATGACACTCCAATTTTTTCTATAAAAACTTAAGGAATTTATAGAAACGAAATCAGATAATTTTCTAGGAACTAAGGTTGTATAGTTTCAATTGAGAAATTATTATATTTTTTAAAGAAGAAGCTAACTCACCCACATCCAATTAGAGTTTGAATCCACTTAGGTTCATTTAGCTCATCAAAATCTTTAGTAAAACCTCTCTTGGGTGCCGAGCTATTGGTCTCTAAAGATCCAATATCTTTCACTTAAGAATTATTCCCATATCTTTCAATTCACATGTTCTAATTTGGCTAGAGTATTATCTATTTGAGCATTTGATGAGGCCCATAAGACATCCATTGGCTCTATGACCTCTTGTTTATGTCTATGGTGTACAAGACTTGAAATTGTTTAATCCTGAGCTTGCTATATAACATTTTGGCCAAACTTGAATTTTAAGTACGCAACAGATAAGAATATCTTGATATGCCTATAAATTTGGATTATTATATGAATTAGGGAGTCACATGATTTTTTGTGTCGAGTTAAATTGAGGCGGGTTTAATCTTCATTTCTGATAACTTAGGTTCTGTACAACACAACTAAAAAAAAAAAGAGGTCAGATGATTTAAAGTACTTATTTCCTAATTTATCAATTTATTTTCTGACGTTCAAATCAGAAATCTCTTTTAAGAAATGAAAAGACACGAGAATGTAAGAGTATGCGTGGATACATATTTTCTAGGGATAGAGTGTGAGTGTGCCCGATTAAGGGGCAACTTAGTAATGCGCCTAGTTAGGAAGCGGCTTAAAGATGCGCCCGTCTAAGGGGCAATTTAGGGTGCATCTGATTGAGAGGCGGCTTATGAGATGGAGGATTGAGCTCTTAAGTGCGCCGAGCTAGGGGCAGCTTACGAGGTACACCCAACTGAGGCCCAACTTATGAGATGGAGGATTAAGCTCTTGGGTGGAGAGTTGGTCGCCTGAAAGTAGAGCAGGCCTCCTGGAGGGAGGGTATGGCACCTGAATGGAGGGTATGGCTATTGGATGGAGAGTGTGTTGCCTGGTTAGAGAGCGGACTTCCTAGATGGTGGGCATGATGTCTGAATGGAAAGCCTCCTAGATGGAAGGTATGACGTTTTGGATGGTAGGCCTCTTGGATGATAGACATGGCTCCTGGATGGTGAGCCCCTAGGATGGAGGGCCTTTTAGATCGAGGGTATGGTGCCTGGAAGGAGGATCTCCTGGATGGAGGGCATTGCGTCTAGATGGAGTGCACTGTTTCATTACAATTATCAAGGTAGTTATGACTAAGAAACAATTAAAATCTTAAAAAATAGAATGATGAATTCTTTGTGGATTTGGGATCTTTGATTTATTTAAATAGGGGTTGACTCAATTCTTCTTAACCATAATTGTATTGTTACTGAGAGATTATCCTAAAATTACATTACTAATTAGGATAATGACTTTGTGGGATTAATATTTCAATACCTGGGAGAATTTGATAAATTTTCATACATTATATAAAAATTTTCTTTTCCCTTTGTCTCTATCTCAATCTAATATCCTGTGCAAATATATTGTACCTGCTAAAATAATTTTTAAATTTAATTTATATGCACATTTAATTTTTTTTTAATTTGCTGTGCTAATAACTGGGAAAAGGAAATGGGGCCACAACCAAACCCAAGTCAAATATGAATTCGTAGATATCATGTGTCAACTATGGTATGAAGCTATTGGTATTTTTCAGGACATGCAACCGATTGATGTAGCTAAAATAAACCCGAATTTTATAAGAATCGTCAGCCATCAAGTATTATAAAAGTAATAGAAATAACAATATATAGCCGCACAAATAAATTCACACAATAATATTTAAATTAAAAAAAAATTACACGACAAATATTAAGAAACATCCATCATAAAATTATTCACTTATAAAAATAACCATCTTCTAGATTTCTTCGTAACAATCCTTGTAAATGATTGGTTAAATACAATATCAACGCTTCTAGTAACCCATTAGAGAAGAATAGATTAAAGTCACGAGTAACTAAATAATAATACATTTTAGAAATAAAACAAGAATAACATACCTAAATTTAGTGGATAATGGAACTTGATTTGGTTCTAATCGGATATCAAGTCTCTTCCTCTTCTCTCTTTTCTCTATTTGTGCAGTGCCTATATGTATTGAAATGATATCAGATATGCCATTATAAGAACAGAGTTTTATATTTTATGTGGTCGTTTGAGCAGTCAACTCATGGCTATTCCATGGTGTACCAGTAGAAATCCTTCTAAGCTTGGTGTTTAAATTGTGAGCTTGGCGAAACCTTTAGTAAATAATGTTGCTTGAGCAAATATGCATAGAAACCTCTAATAATTTTGAAAGTAAGAAAATAATAATCTTAATGAATATAAAACTCATAAAAAAAATGATCCAAATCCTAAGAAAAGCTTCTATTACACCGTCCCAAGCACTTCACGAAATCTTTTATTGCAAAGAATATTGATGCTTTGCTAAGATAATAAGGACAGATATAAAAAAGAAGTAAAAATCAACACACTTGGTTGGCTGCCTAACCTGCTGACTAACAAACTCAATTATTAATCTACCAAAGCTGCGGAGGGAGGAAGAGATTTTTGTCAATAACTAATCTACCAAAGCAGACTCCCTCGGAGAAAGAACTATGAAATTAATCACATGAACTTAACCTTAATTTTGAATTTTTGATGTGATTTATCAATTTAATTATGACTAAGCAACAATTAAAATATTAAAGAATAGAATGATGAATTCTTTGTGAATTTGGGATATCTAATTTACTCAAATAAGGATTGATTCAATCCTTTTCAATCACAACTATCCGATTAATATTAGACTGGTGAAATCGACGTTTCTTTAAATAGTAAATAAAAACTAAATATTATTTTTAAAGATAAATAATACAATCGCTCGATTAATGTCAAACAGTTATGATTATGATGATTAAATTAACCCCTTTATACCTTATTGTTAGTTGTATGCCATCGAGAAATTGCTCGTGTTTTACTTAAACAAAACTAAACCCATAACTTTAATTAAATCAAAAGATTATATGTAGGATTATTATTATTATTATTATTATTATTTGAGTAACAACTTTCTTGAAATATCTAGTTTATTACTATATCCCCCTTTCTTTGTTATTACCCAAAAGTCACAAAAGTGGCTTTTCTATAGGGTGTAAGACAAAAGGATAGGTTTGTTTCTATTGTTTCTAAATAGTCATATCTATTAATAATACTTCTAAAAATATATGTACGTTCAAATTAAACTCCTTTCAGATAATCATATTGTTGGAATAATTACTTTTATTTGAATAATTATACTTACTCAAACATTTGTCTATTACTTTTGAGATACTATATCTTGGCAAATTGGATCCAAATTACCTGACATAATCCTAATTAATCATGTAAAAAACTCAAATAATAAATATTTATAATAATTATATCATAAATAAAACATCCCTAGTAAATATCATCTCATTGAAATGAGAAAAAATATAGATATCTATAGCATCATAAATATTAGAAATACAATCCTGATAAAGGCCAAAAACTAAGATAAATGAAAAAAAATCTCACCAACACTCAACATAATAATTTCTAGTTTCTGATATTACCTTTATTTGAAATCTCCATAGCCAATGAATAATCTTTTCTATCTCACTATTGACCATCTCTATTATAAAGCTAAGAAAATATAAAGGTAAGGAAAATGCTTATTCAGTAAATGTAATTAATAATATTATAATATAATAAAGTATTTTAAATAACACATTGAATATTTATAAAATTAACAATAATGTGTGACAAACTAATGACTATTCAAGACTTAGCACTATGTAGTAACTATAACTCAAAAACAACATGACAATTGAATATCATAAATACAATTAGGATTTTATTAAATTCGAATATCATGAAGAATATAGATTTTATTAAATTTATTTTAATAGAGGTGCCAACTATATGAAATATCATAATATTTTTTAAAAATTTTATATGTCATTGTAAACTATTGACTACGCGCCCGTTACCAACGATTAAGTAAAATTTACGAGGTACTGATACTTATAAGTTTGATAAACCATCTCTACAATCTCATGATATGTTATCACCCGTAATGTATAAGTATTGAATTTAATTCGAACGATCTAATAAGTAAAATTTCTACAAACAATCTCTTGTTTCCCTCTTAGGGTAAATTCAGACCTTGCTACATATGTATTCCTATGATCTAATAGGGATTCACACTCAAATTAGGTATAGAGTATTTAATCTTAACTACATAATAAACCTAATACTCTTTGATATGACATCTATCCATATTTTAAAGTATATTATTCATAATATTATAATCATAACTCCAAATGACCTCAATCCTCCTAGGATATAAAATTTGTATCAAACCACTATAAACAACATCAAAATACCATTAATTTTATATTTCTTGACACTATGATATATTCATATAATTTTCTATATATTAACCATAGATAGTAAAAAAAAGCATGCATGCGAACTAAGTTAATATCAAGAAACGATTACCGATAATACAAAAAAAATCTAAAAATAATTAGGTTTTGATTGACCAATTGTTTTTTACTCAATTTGTACAAGATTTATCGGTGTAGTAATCTTATTTTTAAGGCCACAAAAATATATACTATTTTATTAATATTGAACAGAGCCCATGATTTATCAATTATTTAAAATTATCCCGACTAATTGTAACGGGATTTAACTGAGAAAATAAAATATCCCACATATCATTAAAATATTAGTTAACCCAAATATAATGATAAATAAATATTTAGGATCCATTCCCACTTCTTCACCCATAACTTACCAGTGACACAAATTCAGCAAGCTGTACTAAGTGCAATATTTCCGGTGCTCATCGTTATGTGGTACTTAATTAATTTCTAGTAACCAAAATTGCATTTCGTTAACATGCTATTAAACTTTGCATATAAGAGAATAATTATGCTGAGCCGATGGTCACAAATTCACTCATTTATTATGTAAACAATTGGCATGAAAATGGTTCATCGCATATCAGACAATAATAATATGGAACAAGTTTTCTTATTGGCAAGACCTTTTTATCACTCAATTTCTACTACTTTGAGAAGCTAAAACTCAGACTCGACAATTTTACAGTGTAAGAACAAAAATAACAAAGATAAAAATGTATCGATATAAGGTGCAGTTTAATAGCTTAAAAATAATTCATCACCATGACTAAAAACTAAGATGACAGATTTTAGTATTTATTGAAGTAACTTCAGAGCTTGATTATTAACACATTAAAAATTAAAATTATATTTTATTAACAAAATATTATACTACATATATCAAAATATAAAAATGATAACATTATTGATATAAATGTATTTATATAACATCAAAACAATTGACTTGAAAATGATTTCGAAGCAAGAATTTCTCTTCCCCGAGCACTATTCATCATCTTCATATAGAAAGAGGCTATTGTTCACGCATCAAATTCTCATTTTTATAGGGCACGAAATTCTTTGAGATGGCCATAATTATTATATAACAAGTTATACTACTATATTTAATAATATTTAGATAATGATTTAGTGATTAAAGGAGGTAAGAATTATAGTATTACAAGTTATACTACCAAACCTTTATGGCAGCAGTAGAAAGCACCTCAAACAGAATAGGACTCCTTAATATTAAACTAATTATTATCATAATGTGATTTTATGAGTTTTTTTTTTTATTTTTTTGGGTTGTAATTAATATTAAATAAAATAATTTAATTAATCTTTTATTTTATTGATTATAACCCGTAAATGTGCAAATATCAATTATTACTCTTAGATATTAAAAAATAATTACTTATTATCGGTTAAAAAAATTAATAAAATATCAGTTAAACAATTACACAAATCTAACATATCCCATCTCAATGTGAAATAGGCCTAAGCTCACTTGCAGTCAATAGTGCATTACTTATCATTATTAATGACTATATTAGATCAAAGGTCTAATAAATTTGAGTTGAAATATTGTACGTATTGCCAACATAGTATATATCCCCAAATCTTCTTCTACCAGTAATTGAGGAGGAAATCAAGATCTGTCCGGGCATCAAGATTTGAGGGAAATTGTTGATCCTCAAGAGGTCTTTGAAGCATCTCATTGCATGAAACAGCTGAAGACATGTCCGTATTCATATCGCCACTCAGGCCTGTGTCCTGCGACAGCTCTGCTTTTGAACTCGTCGTCTTGACGTTGCAGCCATGGCCCTCCATCAAAAGCCTCAAGAGAGATTGATCTTGCTGCATTATAACTGACAAATCAGTGTAGAGGAGGCGACGATCCTTGTCTTGTTTAGATGAAAAGTTCGAAAACTGTGAGGAAGATGGTGAGCCGGCTAAGGCAGAAGCAAGGGGGTTGTAGTTACTATCGACTGTGCTAGAAGTGGTTGCGATGGGGATTTTTGTCTCACAGCTCTCCTTCGATGGCCGAAAGAGAGGTGGCCGCCGTCCATCAGCGGCGTGGGAGCCTCGTTTCGCTGGTGCAGAGATGTTTGTCTTCTTCCTTCCTCCTGGACTCTTCTCAAAAACCCGAGAAATTACCCAATCATTCTGAGCAGACATTTGCAGAAGAGAGAGCGTTGCAAGGGAAATCAACAACAGAGATGCAAAAAGGACAGACAACAAAACTGAAGTGGTTGTTGCACAAATAATTATGCTAATGCCTTTTGGGATTTAAAGAACAGATAGATTATACACATGCTGTTTCCACCGCATATGATCATTATTAGAAAATTGAGGTTTTTGAAATAAAACAAGTGAGTACTTGATTAATACTGGTCTACACCATATCGAAAAACCATCATGCTTAGAAGGTCATGTTCTGACAAGCCATAACCAAATAGACTGTATGTGATCCAGAACTTGTTGTCAATTTATTTCAGATACGCATATATCTGATTCAGAAAAAAAACTGAGACTAAAATGTTGAGAAAACTCCTTGTATACTCGGTATCCGATATGATCAAATGACGTGCCCAAAAGGGTATAGGTTTGGGAAGTGGTGCCATTCTAAAAGATCTTTGATAAATCTTATTCAGTACTTGAAAAGTGTAGGGATTGACTTGTGTTATTACGTAAGGCAAAACCCAATGATAATTTATTGAGGGTACACGGAAGAAAGACATCTACATGTTCTTTCATGCCAGTGGACTAAAAGAAAATAGATAGATTGGTAAGAGGTTTGATTTACCTGAGCTGTGTTGGGTAGGTTGTGCTTGGAATAGTTGCCTTCCAATCTGTATTCATGGATGACCCAGTTGCTTTTCTGCCCTTTAGGGGCTCTTCCAGTGTAGAAGACAAGGGTCTTCTTCATCCCAATCAAGGTTTTATCCCTGTAGATGTCCTTATCTTTGCCTGTAGCCTTCCAATAGCCAGCTTTGGTTGCCCTATTTGTCCTCAAACCTGTAGGGTACTTCCTATCTCTAAAACAGAAGAAATACGATTCTTTCTCCCTCATTTTATCTTTCCCTTCATCATAATCAAACCCCCACCACCCAAAAGAATGAAAAAGAGAAAAGGAAGAGATTAAAACCAGAAACAAAACAGAAAAAGAAGAACAAAACAAGACGAATTTCACTCACTCGGAAAATCCCAGGGTTCAGCCTTATTCAAATCGACTTCTCCGATTGCTCTAGCTGTGAAGGAGCTGTCTCGGACCTTCTTAGACAGATAGTGAGTTATGAGCTCCTCGTCGGTCGGATGAAATCGGAATCCCGGAGGCAAAAACTCCGTGGCTGCTTCATCTTCGTTGCTATGCTCGTAAGAAGAATTTTCCATCGCCTGAAAATTTAAAGATTTGAGACGCTTATATCACCGTGAAGTGGAAGAGACGGCGAAGAGGTATGAACTTAGAGAGAGATGTTTGAACTTGAGGGGAATTCAGAGGCGTTGAAGAAGATGAAGATGGAGGTGAGCAGAAACACAACGCCCCTTAAATACAAAGGTTAAAAAGGATGTCCTTGGTAAAATAGTACTGTTTTTAATTTTTTAATTTTCTTAGATTCCAGTTTTATAGATTTTTTCTAAAATAAGTTTATATATTTTTACTAAAAAAAATATTTTAGAAGTTAGTATTTTTTTTATTATTGGTTGGCAAAGTGTCAATCAATCTTGCGAAATTAATATTATTAATTATGGAAATTTCTTGATAAATTATATAGTATATTTATTTATATTAAATTTTCATAGCTTTATTTATTAAAAACCCCAGGTACAACATATCAATATATTACGTAACGAATCTAACTTTTAATAATAATTTATTATAAAATAGTATAAATTTATATATTTATAATATTCAGTCCATATCTAATGTTAAATCAATAGCTATTATTTGTTAGATTTGTAAGCTCAGTTAATTTGAATTAAACTTATTGAATTAATAAATTAAAGTTCAAACTTAATTTTATATTTGTCTAAATTAAAAAATCAAGTCTAAATCATATAATATTCTATTTATTTATAACTCTACATACATATTTAATTGTCTATAATTTTAAATTAAATACTAAAAATATTTTTTTAAATAAAGATAATTCTATAAATTATTATAATATAATAAGGTAAATTACATCATTAATTTTACAATATGCAATATTTTAAAGAGTTGTAAACAATAGATAGCAATAAAAATAATTTCATCAAACATGAATGTTGATATTAGAAAGCTGTATTATTAATTTGTAAAAATATTATTCTTATAAATTTAATATATTATCTAAAATTAATAGATAACTTAAATAAAAAATATAAAAATAAGAATGAAAATTAACTTTTGATGGGAATGATAGAAATGGGCTAGTCTAGAAGGTGGCCGGCCCAGAAGGCGGATGGCCCATTGGTTCAGAGGACGGTCATTGCTTCTATTGATCAAAGGCAACGCTTTTGTTAGCCGGCAACAGCCCAAGCCATTTGTGGCTCAATTGGAGCGGCCCACGACACCATTTCCACATATTGAAGATTACTTGCATTAGTAGGTCAAAACCCCAAATATTACCTCGAATTGCAATCTCTCCAGAAAATTTAACTCCCAACTTAGCGTATCTCCTATTATGGTAATCCCAATATTTGCTGCGTGCTGTATCTCCCAAGGAAGGAAGGAATCTCCAGTCCACCAATTACAGTTGCCTTAAATAGCACACACAACCTTTATGCTAGCCCACCAGATCTGCACAGGGTAGTTGCAACTAGCCTTACTGCCCAAGTAAGGCTGAGCTGGTATAGAGGTTATAAAAAGCCTTTAAGATAAACTCCAAGGGCATCCTCACTTGAAGGCTTACATTGTCGCCTACATCAACGCTAATAACATCCCTCAAACATCGCTTCCATAAGAGCTCTCAAGAGTCCCCGCTTTGCCCACATAATCTCATGAGAATCTCTTTGCAACTTTCGCCTCCACGACATCAAAGCTGCTCCACGCCGAGTGCAACATCCGAATTAGACTCAAAAAACCCATTCCTTACATCATCATTTGTACATTTTTATTCTTGCATCTTTTATCCATTGAGAAAAATTATTACTTTGAGTGTTGAAGGATATACTAGTAAGCGAGTCTTGTCAATCCATTAACGTCTCACTTTTGAGTTGTGGTGTGCAGGATTCAAGTTGAGGAGTATGAGAACTAGATCCGCTTTAGTTTGGCCCAAAAACTTAGCGGTATCCTAACCCGTCAGAAACCCGAATCCGTCATAGCATCATCTGTGGGAACGACTAAAGAGTTTTTCCAACTCACAATAACGAAACAAATACGGTTAATACTCGTATTTCAACCAGCACGTTGGCTGAAGATATTACCTGCCGTGGCAACGATCCCTCCCAGGTAGCTGTGACCGACACCAAACGTATGGACACGGACACCCGGTGCTCAGTTGAGCACCCTCTTTTAGACCCTTTGTGCCTGTTTGAAGGTGTATTGGGGGCTTTATCCTTCAATTTCAGGATAGTCGAAGAAGATTAGTACCCTAGGTGCGAGGCATTGCACCAGCTGGAGGCGACATCACCCGTTGCAATGACCCCCTACCGAGTAGCCATGTGGACGGACGAATGGACCCTGAGCTTGCAAGCACTTGCTGTCCAGTTGGGTACTTTGGACCTGTTGTCCCCAGATTGTCTACATCCATCCAAAGATGCAACACTAGGGGCTTTACCATTTAGCTTCTAGGTGATCGAAGAAAATTAGCATCCTCAGAGGATGAACCGTCCTAACAACCTTAGGACCCAGGCAGCCCCGAGTTCTAGGGGCCAATAGCAGCAAGAGGGCTGACCTAGTAACGAGATATGGAGTGAAAACCCGAAGCAGCAACACCTCTCATCGATCTGTTGTATGGTAGCAAATCCCACATAAGCTATCGTGATTCTCACAATGGCGGCTCAACATGTTTGGCCCACTATCCTTCACATTACAGCGGGCATTATTTGGTCATGCATCATATCAGTTTGGGGTATCCGAGACCGTATTGGCCAACAATGGAAATCGAACCACTGGCGATTGGACCACCCAGCATGGTAGCAAGGCGCTACCCGACTAGTCCATGGTGGAGGACCATGTCCCACGGAACATAGAGGCTATTGGTCAAAGCGCACGTCAATGTGCCTCAACAACCCTCCAAAGCAATGCATGCTAGCAGTGCACTCGGGACGGTGAATAAGTTCTAAGGGCATAGCACACCATCCACTGCAAAACACCTACGATGATTTCACAACAAATCCAGGTAAGTCACGCATACATCATATTATTTGCTTGAACCATGCTGTTATTAGTGGAATAATCATTTTACCTGCTTAAGCGAATGCCTACATATTATCTCATTGCATCAAATGACCTAAACTACGCTAAATAAGGTGAATTCACATTCAACTGTTACAAAACCTCGGCTCCGAATTGAGCGGCCCATAGATGATTGAATTTAAACCTCAATTCCAGCAACAGAGTGGCCCATAGGGGGTCAAATTTAAACATTAATCCCGTTACCGAGTAGCCCATTTGTGGTCGAGCACCCAGGCGTGGGGGCTCTTGGAGCTCCCAATCGGGCGGTCACCGAAATCTTAGAGGGTTTTTACAGTAGGCGTGCAACGATCTCTCTCTGATGGAGAGACCACCCTCAGTCGACGATGGTTAGCGGATTAGGACCAGATGTGTATGAGCAACAACATCTTTTGACAGGACCATGTGCCATTATGGCAATGTGCAGATGACGGCCTACTACTCTATTAGGGTCTGGATGCTACGGTCATGAAACCCAGCTAGCCCTAACGAGGCTCAGCCCTGGGCGTGCGACGACATCCTACTTATAGGATAAAGCACCCCATAGAATGAAGGTGCCACGACATTTCCTACCCAAGGGAACGAGCACCATTGGGCAAAGGCTCCTAAGACAAACCTGGTGACAATAGCTTTAAGGCTTAGCCAGCAACCACATTTCCTCATCGGAACAACCTCCTCCCAGCAGGATCGAGTGCAACCGACCAGATGTATACAGCCGAGTCCAACGATGACAACACTCATGATCGGCTAGCAAGTGAGTTCTCCCTATGCCATAAACTCCTCCCAGCAAAAGAGAGTGTAGCTCGGGATGCACGCCCAGGTCGACCCCGATGGAAATGACGACAATAGTGCTTGCCCAACGTTTCATCTCTCTTGCCGCTGGACCTCCTGGTATGCATCCTAGCAATAAGGCAATCCGATCTAAAGCCTAAAGTTTTTTCTCTATGAGCTCTCAGATTTTGTTTGATACTTGAACCGCTCACGGTCGACACCAACGGTCCGTTCTAGCATAGAAGCCTGCGAAAGAGCTCATCACCCTGGTCCATCCAGATGAGTCGCTCATGCCCGAGTCAACCGATGAAGATTGATTGAAGCCTGGCTTCCTCGACGACTTATTAGCAACCAAGACAGACTTCAAATGTATCATCATATCGTTAGCTTTAAGTAAGAAAGGGAAACTTCCCTCGATCCAAACTTGTGGTTGTGCGGGTTTTGTGCCAGCTCTGAGTTCTCACATCACTTGGCTGGTGGAGACGATGTGGGAAGGAAGGCATAGAGAGCCCATCCATTTATACCCGGATGAGCGAGTCCACCAGAATGAAATCAACGAGATCATATATGACGATGTCCCATCAAGGCATGTTGAGGGTTAAATTTTTAAACCTTCTAACCTGGGGGCTAGTGATGGGGATTGTAAAAGTGAGCTGGTCTAGAAGGCAGTCAGCCTAGAAGTTGTTTGGCCCATTGGCCCAGAGGTCAGTCAACGCTTTTGTTGACCAAGAGTAACGCTTCAGCCGGCTGACAATGGCCTAAGCTGTTTGTGGTCCAATCCTGGTGGCCCACAACACCATTCTTGTGCATTAAAGATCACCTGCCTTAGTTGGTCAGAACCTTGAATATTACCTCAGATTGCGATCTCTTCATGACAAACAACTCCCAACTTAGCATATTTTCTGCTATGGTAACCCCAATATTTGCCACGTACCACATCTCCTAATGAAGGTAGGAATCCTCCTTCAACTAATTATGGTTGCCTTAAACGGCACTTGCAACCTTTATGCCAATCCACCAGAACTGTGTGGGGTAGTTGGCAGCCAGCCTTGCTATCCAAACAAGATTAAGCTGGCCTAAAGGCTATAAAAAGTCCTTGAGAGAGACTTTGATGCCATCCTCACTTGAAGGCTCACATTGTCGCATACTTCAATGCTAATAACAGCCATCAAACACCGCTTCCATAAGAGCTCTTAAGAGCCCATGTGCTGCCTGCAGAACCTCATGAGGATCCCTTCGCAACTTTCAATTCCACGGCATCAAAGCCGCTGTCATGGAGCGCACCACCGCCAAAGCCACTCCACGTCGAGCGCAACCTCTGAATTAGACTCAAAAAACCCCCTCATTACATCATCATTCATATATTTTTATTCTTACATTTTTCATCTCATGAAGAAAATTATGGACTACAGTGTCGGATGACATATCAGAGAGCGAGTACTGCCAATTCTCTGACCTCTCGCTTTTGAGTTATAGTGTGCAGGATACAGACCGAGGAGTATAGGCACCAGACTTGCATCAGTTTGACCTGAAGAATTAGTGACATCTTAACCCGTCAGCAATCCGGATCCAGGACTCATAAACTATAAAGTTAAACTAAAATTTATTATTTATAAAAAATATTATTTTAAATTTATTTATACGTATAAGTTTATAAAATAATCTTTTACAATACCAAATTCTTAAAATACGTGTAGTTACAATTAACAAAATTGTAGAAGATTTATTTATAGCAGTGAAAACTTATAAAAATATAATTCTAGTATTTTTAAAATTTTAAATTTATGTTCAGAAATAGGAAATTTCTTTTTTTAAAAAATAGACAAATTTAAACATATTTTAAAATTTTTTGTTTTCTTAAAAAATTCTCATAAAAATTGCCTTATTTTTTATACGGCCGCAAGCTTTTGACAGGGAAAGATACCCAACTTTGTGATATTTTGAGAGAAATTATATATATGATATATAAAATTTTGAGAGCTTTTAGCCTTCAAGCTTTAAATTCTTTGCTTTATTCTCTTCTATTTTTTCTTTCTCCACCAAATTGACCTGAAGCACTTCACCTCCTCAGCCCATCAAGTGAAAGACATGTGAAAGCATTTTATTTTTATTGGGGTTTACGTGGAACACAGAAATTTAAGTCACGTGATTTTATTGTTGGGTTATTGATCACTTTCATGTGGATCAATATCCAGTTAACTTGCTATTCGGTAGTTTAGACAAGGACACACGAATCATGTACTAATATGGAGGATTACTGTGTGGGCCCACAACGTCGCTCATAGTGGGGCAAAAAGTAGGTTTGCACTCAAACCGTGCCCAAGGGGCTCTCGAAGTGCCAAATGCAATAGGGGCGCCCTTGAGGCACTCTTGAGAGGTACGTAAAGTATTAATTCCAGAAAGGGCATAGTCAAGGGGCGCCCGAAGCGCCGAACCTAGTGGCTCCTGCGCTTGAGATGTGCTAGACGGGCCCTTGAGTGCCGACTCTCAAATAAAAACATGTTAACGCGTTTTAGGATTAATCACTAATATTTTTTTGAGATTTAAAGCACTATTTTTTAGAGAAAGAAAGGGAAAATGGAGAAGATGGGGATTCAAACAACGAATTGAGTCTCGAATCATATTTCAATTTTCGCCGACCTTGGATACACTATTTTTAGAGTTATAAAGAATGTTTTACTGGTTATATTTTTACTCTTTTATCTTATACTATTGTTAGTCGGTTTGGTTGATATAAGGTGTTGAGTCTCTATATTTTATTGGATTTGTGTAACTGAACTATTATATAATGAAGATATTTTCAAACGTATTATTCCATAATTTTTTTTCTCTCATTCTAATGAGAATTTTCTATATAAAATTGTGTAATCTTTATTATTTGTGATTGTTATTATTTACTTGTTATGCATTGTTGATCAATTCCTCAAGTTTAAATAAGCGGTCCAAGAACCAACAAGTTGTACAAGAGATATGGTTATTTGTGCTGTATATTGAAACTTACTTGAATCGATAGTGGTTGAAAAAAATAATTTATTTGAATGGAACAAACTATGATATTTAGAGGAACACGTTGAAGGATTTGTTATTTATTAAAACAATGTATCTTCTGGTATTTGCCATACAAAAGTTCAAGTCAAAATCCAAGAAGAAAGGGATCTTTAAATACGAATAAGTTTATAACTATATTTGACAATTTGTGAACGATAACGTGTATAATTACATTTGGAATGAAACGAATGCAAAAAAGTTGTGGCAGAAACTTAAGATGCTCTATGCTTCAAAAATTGGTTACAATAAATTGTACTACTTGATAAAATTGATGCAAGTGAGGTATAAGGAGGATACGTTAATAGCCGATCAGTTGAACTAGTTCTAAGGATGTGTATATCAGTTGAGTAGTATGGGTATCAAATTTGATGATGAGCTACTGGGCTTATAATCGTTGATTATCTTACTAGAGTATTGGGAGGTATATGGATCACCATTGTCAACACAATTCCGAATAGCATGGTGACTCTAGAAATAGTAAAAGGAGGCATACTAAATGAGAACATAAAACATTGATCATAGAGCTCTTAATCTGGTGAGAATAGTGGAAGTAAGTCTCAGATGAGATGTCAAAAATCTCAAGTGCTATCATTTTAGAAAAATGGGTACATCAAGAGTTATTATTACAAGTGAAAGTATAAAAATATCGACAACAATGAAAAGAAAGTAGACAAGGCTAAGATGAGGAGAGAGCATCAGTTGTTCACAAATGTAACCTTTTATTGGTGTGCAAGGAGGATGAAGTGATCAATTTGGTGGATCATGAAACCAATTAGATGGTGGATAGCGGCGCCTCACTCCATATCACGTCACGAAGAAAATTCTTTATGTCTTACACTCTTGATAATTTTAGAGTGTTAAAGATGGGTAATGAAGGTACATCCCGAATTATTAGCTGTGCTGACGTGTGCCTTATCTCCTATAATGGGACCTAGTTGCTGTTGAGGGATATATGACATGTATTGGATGTTTGGCTGAATCTAATTTCTGCCAAAAAGCTCGATGACAAAAGATTTTACAACGCATTTTATGAAGAGTATGGAAGTTGACTAGAGAATCTCTAATAGTTATCCGGGGAAAGAAAGTTTCCAACTTGTATGTATTATAGGCTTCTACTTCAGTTGAAGATGTGCATGTTGTTAGATGTAAAGAGTTTTTTTGATTTTTGGCACCGATGGCTTAGCTACATGAGTGGAAAGGACTGGATTATCAAGCCAAGAAGGATTTCCTATGGGGTGTGAAAAAAGCCGAATTGAAGACTTGTACTTACTATATGGCGGAAAAATAGCGGTGAGTTTTATTTCATGAAAATTCATCCATAAGAAAGGCCGATCTTCTTGAGTTGGTCTACACCGATATATGTGGCCCACTCAAAGTAAAGATATTCGGAGGAGTACTGTACTTTATTACATTTATCAATACTTGTTTAAGAAAGCTGTGGGTGTACTGTTGAAGTTGAAGGATCAAATCCTTGCCATTTTCAAACAATTCCAAACATTGGTTGAGAGGCAAACGAGGAAGAAGTTAAAGTGCATTTGGAGTGACTATGGCAGTGAGTACAGCGAAGCGTTTAATGTGTATTATTGTACCCACATAATTTGACACCAAAGGACTCCATTGAAGACATAACAATTGAATGGTGTGGCTGAACGGATGAATAAGATATTGATAGAAAGAGTCCGATATGTGCTTTCAGGGGCGAAGCTCCCTGGTTGATTTCAGGGGAAGCCTTGAATGCTATGACTTATATTATTAACCTATTACCGAGTAATTCACTGAATGAAAAAGTATTGGAGAAGGTGTGGTCTGAACAGAATGTATTCTATGACTACTTGCTTGCATTAGTGTGCAAGTCCTTTGTTTGTATTCCTAAGGATGAGAGGTCCAAGTCGAAGTCGAAGATAAGGTAGTGTATCATTCTCAGCTACGATAGAATGAATTTGGATATCAATTCTACAATCTGATAGAGAAGAAACTTGTCAGATCAAGTGATGTGGTGTTAGTTGAGGATGAGACGGTTGAATATATCAGCAAAGTGGCGACGGTTGTCTCTAACAACGACAAAGCCGGGTTTGTGATACAAATCTTGAATAATTGACACTAGCACCTATTTGTGATGAAGACGGTGATCAAGGCAATGTCAAGCAGGAAGAAGCCGTGGGACTCTTATGCTCAATAATGAGGATGATGCTGCTCCCATAATGTTGCTGAACCCGTGAAGATTATTCTATTATGACGATCCATAAAGGATCGAAGGCCCTCTATTCGTCTATCGATTGATGAGTATATGTTATTTACCGATAAATGGGAGTCCAAAAACTATGATGAGACTATGGAGGAAAAGCACAAAGTGGAGAGGATGGAATTCATACAAGATGACATTAAATCGTAGCAGGAAAATAACATGTTTGAGCTGACAAAACTGACGAAGGGTAGACGATCTTTGAAGAACAAATGGGTGTTCCGTTTAAAGGCTGATGAGAACTACCCACAACAATGTACTGAGCGAGGTTGGTTGTGAAAGGTTTTAATCAGCAGAATAGTGGTAATTTTGAGGAGATTTTTGCGTCGATTGTGAAGATGCCTTCAATCCGGGTGGTTCTTGGATTAGGTGCTATTCTTGACTTGGAAGTGAAACAATTGTATGTGCGGATAATATTTTTTCATGGTGACATTGAGAAGAAGATTTATATGGAATAGTTGGAGGGATTATGTATTGAGGGGAATGAACATTTAGTGTGTTGTCTGAAACAAAGTTTATACGGGCTAAAGAAAGTTCCGAGTAAATGGTATAAGAAGTTTGAGTTGGTTATAATGTATTAAGGCTATTGGAAATTATTTTGGACCATTATATCTTTGTTTAGAGATTTTTTAAAGACGACTTGGTTATACATCTACTCTATGTGGATGATATACTTATTATTGGGTAAAATACCTTCCGGATTGCCGAATTGAAATAACAGCTTGAGAAGTCCTTTTCCTTAAAGGATTTTGGGTTGGCAAAACAAAACTTGGGTATACGAATATTTAGAGGCCACAAGGAAAAAAATTGTAAATGTCTTAGGAAGTACTTCATCATTTCAATACGGAGAAGTTTAAGATGGTAAACACTCTATTGAGCAATCATTTTAAACTAAGCAACGGTAATACCTTTACATGGATGATGAAAAGGAAAGTATGAGAGGTGTAGCCTACTATTCGACTGTGAACAATTTGATATATGCTATGGTGCGTATAAGACTAGATATTACTCATACTGTTGGTATGGTTAGTCATTTTTTTATCAAATCCCGGTAATGAGTATTGGTCCACTGCGACATGGATATTAAGGTAACCCTGAGAAACTTTTAAGTTTTGCTTGTGTTTCAGAAGCAATAAGCTACTTCTAGTTAGGTATATCGATGCAGACATGGAGAACGATGTCAACTCTCAAAAGTCCACCACAAGATATTTAGTCATGTTTGCGGGAAGAGTTGTTTTTTGTCAGTCAGAATTACAGAAGTGTGTTACTTTCTTTACCACCGAAGCAAAATTTATTACTGTGATGGAAGCAAGTAAGGAAATGCTATGGATGAAGAAATTCATCCGAGAACTTGGCTTCATGTATGAGCGATATGTGCTACTTTGCAACCATTAAATCGTAATTCACCTTTATACCCATCATTTCATTCTTGATCAAAACACGTTGATGTGAGATATCATTGGGTGCGAAATATTGTTGACTTAGAGTTATTAATGCTTGACAAGGTCAAAGTCCAGGAGAATAGATCAGACATAATGACATAAGTGTTGTAGAGATGAAAGTTTAAAACTTGCTGAAACATCGCCGGGATGATGATGATTGCCCCCACACGGTCGTAAGGGGGAGTTTGTTAGGTTATGAGTTATTTCCATGTGAGTCTATATATCAATTTGACGTGTTATTTGATGGTTCAAATGATGACACACGGGTTATGTACTAATATAGAGGATTGCCGCGTGGACCCTCCCTAGTTCTCGATGCAGCAAAGATAGTAAGTTCACTCTTGAGCCCCACCTAAGGGCCGCTCGAAGTGCCAAATCCAGTAGGGGTACACTCGAGACACACCCGAGGGGTGCTTGAAAAGTCGATTCCAGAAGTGCCGCGCTCAAAGCGCACCCAATGGGTGGCTGAAGCGTTTATCCCAGTGACTCCCACGTTTGAGGTGTGCTCGACTGGCGCTCAAGCGCCGTCTCAAAAATAAAAATGCGTTGATATATTTTAAGGTTAACCACTTACATTCTTTGAGATTTAGAGCATTGTTTTTAAAAGGAAAAGAAGAGAAGAGAGAGAAAATAGAGAAGGGAAAGATTCAAAAATCCGGTTAAATTTTAATTCGTGTTCCAATGTCAATTGATCTTGAGTACGCTATTTTAAAAGTTGCAAAGAATGTTTTACGGGTCATATTTCTACTCTTTTATTTTATACTTATTGTTACTCGATTTAGTTGATACAAAGTATTGAGTGCTTATATTTTATTAAAATTTGTGTAACCCAACTGTTGTATAATGGAGACATTTTTGAATTTATTATTTCGTAATTTTTTTTCTCATTCTAAAAAGAATTTTTTTTTTTTTTTATAAAATTGTACATTCTTTATTATTTATAATAATTATTATTTGTTTATTATGTGCTGTTAATTAATATCTCACAATTCAAATAAGCGGTTTGAGTCCCAAAATTAGTTGTCACTTTTTTCTTATGATTAAAGGCGAAATATAATAAATAATAAACATAATAAATTACACAAGTTACACAAATACATTTATATAGAAACCTTTTTCAATTAAAAGAAAACCACAGTGCACTACTTTTGAAGACTTTGGCAACCTGGCTTATGGCTATTGTTTGAATTCGACTATATAAAATATCATAAATATTAAAATATCATTCATATCATAATATAATTCATAATCTGTGACCTATAAGGTCAATAATTTAGTTACATTCACAAGTCAAGGAAAAAACACAATCTTGAAAATCAGCATAGTAAACTAGATAGTATCTGAATGTATCTCAAAGATTAAAAAAAAAAAAGGTATCTCTAGCTATATTCTCTAAAATATTAAGTCTATAACATTTCCTCTAACTTTAGAATTAATCATCACCATCCCTACACTACCATGGAAAAAAGAAATAAGAATAAGTCAAATACTCAATAAATAATTTTAATCAAAATCAACAATAATAAAAAAATTAAACGATCTAGGAAACACGTGTCAATATAAGCTCTAAGTACAGGCCATAATATATTATTTATATAAAGCAATAATTATTTTCAATAACAATAAAACAATAATAATCAATAATATTAATAAATATATCAATAAAGAATGCTCAACAAACAATGTTAATAAATAATATCAATAATGCCAACTTTGTGAACAATCTTTGTATCTCAATCGCATACACTAGACTTCAATGAATCAGAATAAATATCACAAGGTCCAAATCTATCCCAAATACAAAGTTCCTTCATTGAATTTTTTTTTAAATCTAACCAAGTATGATGTTATAACAATATATTATAATAATAAACTCCCATAGATTATATTATGCCATTATAATTAAAGACTGTTTATCTATACTTCAATTACTTGGATAAGTATATCGATGCCACTGACATTCATAGTATATAATTATTCCTACAGTCATCTGAGAAATTGTACTCATAACATGCTCTTTACCAACATTTGATACCCCATTGCCTGTGATATCTCGGATACCATATCATTCAATAGTGATAATATTATAAACATTCCATTTCAAAATCAATTGACTTTCTTAATAAAAAATGAATTAGATATAGCATATACTATGTTAAGATTTTATAGATTTTTATTTATCTAAATATTTTAAAATTTTTATATATTCTCATTTACTTAATTATAGAGTGCCGATAAATACACTTGAATGAATAGCAGGTTAATTCTACCAATTCAGTAGAATTAGAAAATCAAGAAATCAATAAGAATACCTAATCATCCTTGTAATTCATTATCACTAAGGCCCATAAATATTTTCTAAAACTTTGGTCCAAGTACCTTTTTGAAATTCGTAAAGGTACAAGAGCTTCAGCTTTCAAGCAACCGTTTTCATATAGGAAAGTCAAAAGGTTGAAATATTTGTTCATGAATATTAGAAAATGGGTATATTCTCATCATTTTTTAAATAAAAATTATATATATATTTATATTACAACTTTATAATTTTAAATAAACCATACAAATAAGAATTATTATAATATTTAATTATTATAATTTATTTAAATTATAATAATTAAAAATTAATAAAAAATTATTAAAATATATTTAGATATATCTTAATATATTATTTATAAATTAAATATTAAACTAATTACCATAGGTAGAATGTGTATACATGTAGGCCAGATCAAGAATACAAGTAGAATGTTAGATAGTTTTGATTAGAACAGAAATAATGAAATAGTCAAACCGAAGAAAAATTAGAACAGGCTGATAAAAATTAATTTAAAATATTTTTATTATTAAAAAATATTATATTAAATTAAATAAACTAATTAATATAGATGTTAAATTATACCTGTTATCGTAATAACTGTATATAAAAATGAAGGTACATAGTAATTCTAATATCATTTTATTATGTCAAAATCGAAATACTGATTATTCATGAATTGTCGATTTTTTATTTTTTTTAAAGACTCAATTAATGCCTTTTTGAATTGATCACTCATTGAAAAACAAAGTACGTATTCATAAATAATATTGGAGTACAAGAGCTTCAGCTTTCGGCCATATATTTCATGTAGGAAAGTCAAAAGGTTGAAATATTTATTCATAAATAATATTAGAAATTGGGAGTATTCTCATCATTTTTTAAATAAAAATTATATTTGTTTTACGATTTTATAAATTTAAATAAATCATATAAATAAAAAATAAAGGAAATAAAAGTTGAAAAAGCCATCCTCCAAGGAGAAAAGCCTTATCGGAAATGACCGATATTTGATACGTATTCAATTGATAGATTAATATTAATTTAATAGCTAATATTTAATATTTTAAAATAAAATAATACATAAATATTTTTATATAATTTTTTTTATAAAAAAAATATAATTTCTAAATATTCATATAATAATAATAATAATAATATCCTACTATATCTATATTTTAAATATTAGTTTTTATTTATTAGATATAATAATAATAATAATAATAATAATAATAATAATAATAATAATAATAATAATAATAATAATATCCTACCATTTCTATATTTTAGATATTAGTTTTTATTTATTAGCTATCAATTTAATTAATAAAAAGGAAAAAGTTGTGGGCAGCAGGCCATAATCGTGGACAGCTCCAACGTTCAAATCTCATTACTTCATCGGGTGACACGTGTTAATCACAATTTTATATTAATTACTGTCAGTATCCACCGTGGATAGGGGGCTGCGACGTGTGGGATGTCGTAGCTCCCTGTGACGAGTTTGGGGGCTGTCAGATTTAGATCTGACGGCTCCCGTTTTTTTTTTTTAAAATTATAAAATAAAAAAAATATATATTAAATTATTATTTTTTAAATTAAATAAAAAAATATTAAAATAAAAAAAATAACTAAAAATCTTTTTTTTATATGTAACACTCGGCTGTTGGATTTTTCAATCCAATGGCCGAAAACGCGTCGCAGGGGGCTGCGACTCCCGTACGCGTCGCAGCCCCCTGGTTCCATCGGTCGTTGAGGGGGAAAAATCGAAGTTTATTTCAGTAGTTTTATTTTAATAAAATAATGTTTAAAAAAAAAGATTATCTGCTTTTATGAGATAGTTTAAATCGATTAAACAGTTTTTTTTTTTTAATTTAGGTCAAATTTTTAGATTTGAATTATGGATTAGATGTATAAAAATTAAATATTGGGACTCAAAGTTCAGAAATTAAATATTAAAATTTATTATTCTAAAGTTAGATTTTATGATTTGTTAAACTTTAGATTATGATGTATAAATGAGAGATTTGTTTTTTGAAATTACAATCCCATAATTTATTTTTACTTTTTTTAAAAAAATTTAACATAAATCTTTAAATTTAAAGTCCCGAGATTCAATTGATGAGGTAAATATTATCTAATTTTAATAATTTTAAAAATTGCGAGTAACTATTTAAAATAGATTATTTTATAAAATGCCAAGTCAAAGTGGCACTGATCCTATGATTAGGATAATTTAGTTGGTGCAATTATGACCCATGGCAGCGTTTAATGAGGGGGCGTCCTTCGCCCCAGTGTAGAAGGACCGTCATTCTCTTAATCGGGGCAGTCGGATGTAAAATCCGACGTTTACGTGTTTTGGATGATTAAATTTAAAATCGAACGGTCCACGTTATATTATCTATTTAAAACGTGTGGACCGTCAGATTTTACATCCGACGGTTCAGATGAGGAGAAGGACGGTCCTTCTCCACAAGGGAGAAGGACGCCCCCCGGATCCCTGCTTAATTATTGTTGATGTTAGACATATAAATACTATTTGATTAGAGTTTTATTACATATTATTATTAATGTTAAATGATTAATATAATTTTCTTTTTATTTATTTAATAAAATTTATTTTTCATATTTTTCTTAAAAATATAAAGTATAATGACTTTAAAAAGAGAAAAGTAAACAAACTAGATTATTTTGTAAGTAATTCATGTATATGAATTAAAAATATATAATATAAATAAGTTAGTAAATAAGCTAACTTATTTAGACATCGGCTTTGGTTTTGAACTTTTTTTTATGGATGAGAATTTTATTAGTAAAATATTTTGTATAGTAGCTACAGTATATTCTGGACATAAAAGATTCGTGTTATTAAATATATACTTATTTCTGACATTTTAAACAAATTAAATAGCAGTTGCCATTATAATTCTTACAACTTTTGACTCGAGTGAGTTTTCTTTTCAAATATAGATTCCTATCAGCAAATTTTATTTCATGTTATAGATCAATTATACTTCGTAATGGGATATTAAAAGAATATGTGTAAAGTATTTCGAGATACTTCTTACGAAAAACCCAATGACATAAGGTTTAGACAAAAGTAAGGCAGTCCAGACCACTGAGGCAAGCCCTAATAGCAAGCTAAGAATAACGTCGGTGAGGTGGAGTCAACGACAAAAGTCAGTCCATTTTTGTATATTGATTTTGTGCCTAGTTGAAAAATACATCAATCGGAATTATACGAGGAATTGTCGTGTGAATCCAATGCCCAAAAATTTGGTTAGGTAGATTATGCTAGAGCGAGAAATCTAGCCCAGTAATGAAAGAGCCCACAGTAGACTATCCCACGGAGGCCGGTGCCTATAATTTTTTATCGACAATATCCTCAACTTAGTGTTCTACAAGAGTATGGTGCCTAAGGTGATGTGGTTAAAAAAAGTGGAAGCAAACAGCCCAATAGGATGCCAACAACCAAGCTATTGAAATTTACCCTTCCCATCATCAACATTGTGTCAAACGAAACGTCTCAAGAAATCATAAAGGCTCACAATCTTCATAAATCTCCAATGGATGGATTGAGGAATTCTAGTAGTCTAAATATACCTATCATAAATACGATAAGTCCAAACCTAAGTAACTTAAATAGAGTATGAATTGATTTTAATAATTCTTTACCGATAACAAGTCAAAAAGGTTTTATTTTTGGCAAGAATATTCTTAATACCAATCCTCGTATACTTTTTGTTTTGCAAATACCATCCCAATCAACCTTGGCTGAGTGCTTTCCTTCAATCATCAAGTACCACAGGAACCGATGAAGAGTACTATCTATCTTTTTCGAGATAGCCTTTGAGATAACGAACAAAGGCACCTAGAATGAATGAATATTCGACTAGATCTTACCAGTAAGAGACAACTATTTATTCTTTCAAAACATAATTTTGATTGATACTTTATTCGGAAGAGCCTAATAGTCTACAAAATAAAGCCAAAAGATATAACAGGCACTCCTAGGTGCCAACTAGGAAGGGAACCAATCTTAAAGTCATAAATGGTCTAGATTTGATGAGCTAACAATGGATCAGTAGAACAAATGAAGATCGGAGAATAAGAATAGGGTCTTCATGATAATATGAATAGATTTAAGATCATCCGTTGAGAATAAGTGAGTATTATTTGTGAATGCAAATATGTTAGTTTTTATTTTTTTTCCCATCTCGAATGGTGTATAAAGGATAAATTGTTACCAATATGAAGTCTAATTATATTATTAAGTACTTCCATATAACACGCAAACAAATTTTGAGAAAACTTTATGCCAAATCCTCCTTTGGTTTTAGTTATTTAAACATCACCCTAAGCAATCTTAGCTGTGTGCATGCCTCTAACCACCTCATGCTTCAGGAGTTGATGAAGAATATCATCAATTTTTTTTCAAGATAGCTTTCGGGAGAATGAACATGGGAGCCCAGAATGGGTAAATATTCTAAAAAAAAGTTAATGAGATTAATTGAATTCTATCTATAAAAGATAAGTATCTATCCTTTCAAGATAAAATTTTGCCTAAATCTCCATTTACAAGAGCCTAACAATTTGCAGAAGAAAGTATGGAAAATATAAGAGGCACTCCAAAGCACCATACAAGAAGGAAACTCATCCTAAATTAAAAAATGGTCAAAAAGTCTTGAGCTAACAATGGATTAGCCAAAAAAAATAAAAATAAAACCAATTGAAGACCTAACTTTTAGGAACATCAGATCTTAAGCCCAACAAAGAGGAGATTAAGATTGGCTCATCTTGATGGTACAAACAAATTTGCAATTTGCACATAAGAAAAAGAAAATATCATCCACAAATGTGAGTATGATAGTTTTTTTTCCACCTATCTCTAATGGTATATAAAGAATAAATTGTTGTCAACAAGTAGTCTAACATACAATTAGGCACTTCTATACAATTAGTCACAATGATTCGACTCAACCATGGACCCAACCGTCCGCAAGAAGAACAACGATGGTCTAATGAGTAGCGCTCAAGGCCCTTGGAAGGAGGCCGATTTGACCCACCCAGTTACCACCACAGCAACCAAGGTGAGGCCCAGGGAACAATGGGCCAAGCTGACAAACGTCAATGGCCTAACCGGCAATATGGATGGATGGACCAATCAGGAAGGTTCTCAGATAGGTATCTAATAGAGCAACTAGAACATGCATATGCGACGCTGAGAGCATGCGCATGCAGGTGCCGTTTGATGCCATCACTGCAGCAGTTTGATGACAAGGTCGAGGAGACCACTCACGGCCCCCTCACCGTTGCAAGGCAACAACTAAAAACAACGGCTCTTGTCAACTCTATAGCAACCGACCAATCCTAGCCAGACATGCGTCGCAGGCCATGGCACCAAATCTTGCTCTGCGAAGTATTACAAATACACCTAACCTTTATAAAGGAGTGAGACTCTCTTTGTTTGGGGGAGGACCCCTCTTTTCGGAGGGACCTCTTTTTTTGGGAAAATGAGATAGCAAAACTCTCTAACATAGCTTTCCTTCTTCACTCCAGTAAAGTGCCTTTCTATCTCTAATGAGCCACTCACTAAGTGCAATCCATATGTGCCACTTACAGAGTGTACCCTTAATGAACCACTCACTGAGTGCAACCCTAATGAGCCACTGGCCACGTGCAATCCATCAAAATCTAGTCATCCATCTTTCTAAGCTATTTTTGTTAGGCGTACAATAGGAGCCAAATCCTTCTCTCACATTCCCAACATAAGTGCAACTCTATATTCTTTCACATCTTCATTGTATATTTCTTTCTTCTTAGAAAGATTTCTGATATGAGTGTCGGAAGATAAATCGAAGAGTGAGTCATACCAATATTCTGACCTTTTATTTGTAATTTGTGGTACGCAGGTTCCAAGTTAATAGAGGTGGAGATCGGATCTACTCTAATTCGACCTATAGCGAAAGATCGAGTGGCTTCCTAATCTATATAACTACCTTGATACCAAAGATGCATCCTTGGTACTGTCTGTGGGAAGGCGGGTAAAAGTCTAATCGCCACTCATCAACTAAATAAGTATGGCTAATGTCAATACTCTAACGTACATCTCAGCTATAAGTGGCGTGTCCCCTAGCGGTGACCCCCAAGGGTAGCCAGGGAAGCATTAGCCAGCCCTGGACATGCAAGCGGCTGGGGGCTCTTTCCGCCCCCACGTGACATTTGCACCTAAAGAAGGGAGTTAGAGGAAAGCGAAGCCCACTAGATCTTGTTTCATCCACTCGTTGACCTCAGCATCTGGAGGAATCTAAGAAGAGGGGCCTGCTTCTTGAAGGACATTTGACTTGCTCCTCGAGCATCTAGCTAGGGGAAGATCCACAATGCTCCTATGGGTTCCTACGACCTGTAACCCGCGGAGATGCCTCCAGCAATTCCCGATGGCTACAGGCAGGTAGTCACCTAGATCTACATTCCTCGTCGAACTGCCTGAAGACAAGGATCACCCTCAATGACTTGAGGGTCGCATTCTCCCTTTGGACGGAGGAGGAAGTGGAGGAGACACGACTGTACAAGTTCAAGGAGGATGTCGATAGGGACTCCACGAACCTGGGAAACTTGCCATTTGCAATGGAGATTTGGTCTTAGGCGCTCACCAGCAAGCTCTAAATACCGCCCATGGAGCCATAGAGCGGAAACGCCAACCCGGTCGACCACATGAACCACTTTTGAGCCCTGCTAGGTTCCTGGGGCCTGAATGAAGTTGCCATATGCCTAACCTTCTCCATGACGCTTCAAGGAGATGCCCAGGTTTGGTTCTATCACCTCCAACTAGGCTCTATCTGGACGTTCCTAGAGCTTAATGATAGTTTTGTGTTACAATTCACCGCCATCCAGAAGAAGAGGAAGGGGAACCACTCCGAAACTCAAGATCCTAATAGGCGACCGAGGAAGGCACCAAGTGCCCGTAGGGGTCCTATATTCTCAAGCTATAACCTCCTGAATGACTCTTGGATCAATATCCTCATAAGGATTTGAGAAGAGAAGGTCCTAAAGTGGTCAAGCCCGTTAAGAACCCAAAGGCAAGAGACCCATTGAAATATTGCCAATACCATTGGTCCTTAAGCCGCGACACTGAAGACTATCGAATGCTGTGAAAGAAAATTGAGAGGTTGATAAAGAAAGGACATCTCACTGAGTTCTTATAGAGCCAGGGGTAGGCCCCCTTGTAGAGTAGGAAGAAGGCGAAGCTGGGAACACTTGAAACTCTTAAGCCAGGGAGTTTCCCCTGCACCATAGTCTCATCCTAATGGGGATTATGCAGCATGGCCTCAGGATCAAAAGCCTCCATCCACCCAGCGGCACTCGGCAGGCTTGGGATGTAGCCAAGGAATGTGTAGCAAACCATCAATGATAGGCCTCATGGTGTCACGACCCAATAGCTGTGCCCTGACAATCTGAGTAGAAGGACCTAGTCCCACGGAGACGAGAGACAACTGGCAAGATCTCCAATGAACACAGGTGACCCCTTAAACTGGGAAGGGTCGTCCCTCATCTCAGTGATCCTTCAACATGGTGCGTAAGAGCTACGTGGCCAAGGCAACAAATTGGTCCCTGGGTGACAAGTGCCACTCACCTCGAAGGGCACTACCTGCTTCCACGTGTCAAGCCCAGATATGGTTAACATGCATCATTGGGCATGCTTGTAATGTGTGTCATGTTTGCATTAGAAAATAACCGCTATATTCATTACATGTATACTTGTACGGATGCATGCATGACATTACATGTAATCAAATGACCTAGGTTACCCTTAAGTCAGGAGAGTTACTGCTCGCTCATAATTCGACTTATGAACAATTAAAGGAATTTGATCTCATCTACTGATAGGCTGAGATGCGGTCGAATTCAAAGCTCGACTTAGGTTTCTGAGTGGTCCAAGTGCGGTCAAACTTCAGACATGGGGAGCTTCCAGACCCGGCGTCGGACCCCCTATCAGGTGGTCATCAAAACTTTAGGGGCCTTCTTCAAGTGCGTGTAACGAATCTCGTTGGGACGAGCACCATTAGCCAACCATGGTCTATGGGCTACGCTTAGACGCATGCGGGTAATGACGTCCCCCGGATAGGATAAAATGCCAAAGTGGTAGCATGCGGGCGACAACCTACGACTCCACTAGATCCCATTGGCCATGGCATAAAAACCCCGTCACCCTAAGCGAGGCTTACCCATAAATGTGCCACAATATTCTCTAGGGAGGATGAGTACGAGAGGACCAAGGCGCCCACACACAAAAAAGAGAAAGGGAGGCAAAAATTGCCCCTGAGAGTAGTGGTGCCAACGAAGATGATCACATTGGCCTATCTGCCACATTGCAAATGAAAACATGCAGGGCGGGCCGCCCGCTCAAGAAAGATGCAAAAGACCCCTGCCAATCCAAAGGGAGATTACTCTTCAACCGGGGGCTCCCTATGAGATGAGACAATGGTCCAACGACACTCTTGGTGTAACTATTCGGTTCTGACTCCTATAGACACTAGCACCTATCAAATGAAAAATACCAGTTGGAAGATCTGGCGTTACAAGTCAGATTGTCTGCCAGTGGAGACAAATCCCTTCCCAATATCGAAACCCTAGCTTCCGATGGCATAGAAGAAGACGTCCCTGCAATCTCCATGGCTTTGACGGTTTTTCCACCTCCAAAGCCTCCAACTCCGAGAGCTTAGAGTGGAACCCCATGGCAGCCCTAGCGGCGTCCTCAAACTTTTACCCTCCCTGGCCTGTGGTAGCTGGCATAGTTTGAATGATGGCGATTGAGTAGTAAAAAAAATAGTGTCAAAACCAATGGCACATGTCATGTAACAATAATCAAGATGAGAATTTGGCAAAAAAGCTCAATTTACAAGAAGAACACAACTACACAATGATCAATAAGGTTGGGTTATTTTATTAAATGTCAAATCATATATTGATGGCATCTAGTGAACTCAGAACAAAACGAAGAAGCTATGCACACCTACAGACTACTCTAAATAGTCGCCCCTAGAAGAGTGCAGTCCCACCTCCGGGTAGCCGATGAGGTCCTCCCGGTGTCTGGCTCGTTCATCATTCCTACTCCCTTTGTCGAAGGCATAGAGGTGGAAGGAGGCAGCACCTCCAATGAGGAAGTAATCAGAATGGGAATGTTGATAGCGTCATGATAAGCCATTTGAAAAGGTACCAAAAAAATGGTTGAGTGAAGCCTAGAGAATGCTCATAGAGAAAGAAATAAGGCCGTACATGGAGAGCGAAGGGACGAAGAAGAAAGGGATTGGCACATTGTTTATATAGCCAACCATCACAAAGTTGAATGGACACATCGCCATAGTGACAGCGGCATGTTCCCTCACTCTAGTGCGCCACAACGCATCCCATCACATTTGCTATTATAATAGACGTCGCATGGCCTCTACAGTCAATGCACTCTGATGCTTTGATTGACGTGATGGCTACATGATGCCAGCAATGGCTCCTTGGCGCGTCACTCTCAACTCACCAACCGGCAGCGGGCGACCTATATGATGGCACTTGATGATGGCACTTGGTTCGGATACATTTAAACCTGGGTCCACCGGCTCCTCCTCGGCCAAGCACTAGGTCGAGAGGTTGAAGGCTGATCCAAGACCGAGGCATCTGAGGCCCCTCTTGTCATGACGATAGAGATCCAGATTGCAGAGGGTGGAAGACTAAAATACTTCCACCATTCATGACATGCAATAATGTTAGGGTCACTCATAGCAAGGGAGGTCTCAGCATTCCCAGAATCTGAAAGGCCAGTATGGAATCCCTCAGTCTCCTTTCAGTCATGCGCATGTGCCCAACAAGCCAGCGGGCCACCGCCGGCACTCCCGAAACCTTCCTTGAGAGATACGTTTCAATTTGAAGCCTATGAGAGCTCTTGACATCTTGTCTCATACTCGGACAACATTCAGTTAATGAGGCTGAGCTGCCCTTGACTCTGAAGGGAGTTCTCTCCTAAAGGAGGCGAGCAGCTTCATCCTCAGGCGAGTGGGGTGCCCCTGGATGCACCGTGTCTCACAGGAGATCGGCTAATGGTGCACAACTTGGCAGAGCCGACGCGGATCTAACCGGTCGTCCCTTGACCAAGCTTCAAGGCAGATCGCTGTGCGTCGGATCTCCATAAGACTTAACCACCAAGTTAGCGAATGACCGACAGATCATAACTACATGGAAGCATTTCGACAGCCTAAAAATCATGCGACAAAGTCAGAAGATATGAGACAAAAAAGGGAGCATTGCTCTGAATTCCATTCATTAACTTCCATTAAAGAGCACAAAGTTTATGTCAGTGGACGTACATGGCAAAAAAGAAAAGATGAAGCACATGGAATGATGAGCCGATGGCATCGGCTTGAAAATCAGTTTTGGGAGGACAAGCTCAGACAAAACAGCTGCAACCGAGGCTCCCAACAGTCGTTCTTGTCAAAGAATCTAGCTCAGGGGCCAGACACCACTTGATATGAATGGGAAGCCTTTCCCGAGTGAGGGTGGGGGGGAGATGCCACCACCCTTGTGTGGACGACCTCCAACCAGGAGATCCTCCACTGAGATCAACTGTAACACCCAAGGGAAAAGTCTGACCGATAACGGCGTCAACGGTCTAACCCCGGTTGAAGTCCAGAAGCACCCCCTCTAGTAAGCTCTACAAGCAACCCTCCAATGGAAGGAACCAAGGACCAAGCGCTATTCTTAGATCTGAGATGACAGAAATGGAGCGGTTGCATCTCGAAGTTCTTCTAGAGGCTTTACCATCGAAGGCTAGCATGGAGGAGGAACATGGAAATGGCCCGACAATTGAGCCACCCCTATCACGGCAAGGGAACTATCCAAGAAGGGACATGGCGATAAGCTCCAATTGCAGCTTCAAGCCTCCAAAAACTTCCAGCAATCTCGAATGACAACAACATGGACTTTGAACGTGCTTTGAGTGGTACTTTCGGCCCTAAAAGACTTCCACCAATCCTCCACCCTCGCGGCCTAGAACCCTCTCCTTGCTCAATTGCTCGCATCATTTGGCTAATGGAAGAGCAATCCATGCGATAGAATATGAGAGGTCCTCCTATTTATAGTCAGGGTAAAGGTCGATTAAGCCATTAATGCAAAGGGTCTCGTCTACAGCACCATCAGCGAGGGATTTGTGCTGGACCTTGAGGTTACCCCATAATCTTTTTAAGCAAGCTCAGCGTTGATGGAACCCTATATGAAAAGCAGCGAGATACACTGGTGGGGAAAGGCTCAAAAGGAAGCGTCTCGGGAATGAACATGCAAGCTAGCCTGCTCAAAAATATCCTATCATGGGACAAACCCGAAACTTGTAAAGCGCAATCATCCGGCATGGGGGGCTAGTGATGGGTCTAGTAGCACCTTGATCCAGCCTAATCATGAGCCTAATCGCCTATGAGAAGAAGAGCAATGGCCCAACAAGTAGCGCTCAAGGCCCCTGAAAGGAGACTGGATCGACCCAACCCAGTCTCTACCACAGTAACCAAGGTGAGGCCCAATGAGTAATAGACCAAGGGGACAAACATCAATGATCCATTGGGAACATGGATGGATGGACCAATTAGGAAGGTTCTCCGTCAGGCAGCTAACAAAGAAATTAGAACATGCGCGTGTGGCGCTCAGAGCACACGTATACAGGTGCACCTGAAACCATCACTGCAGCAATGTGGAGACAGAGTTGAGGGAATCACGCATGGCCACCTCACTGTCACAAGGCGATAACTAACCATCCAATCCTCGGCAAAAGCCCGTCGCTGGCCTTGGCGCCAAATCTTACTCTACGAAGCATTACAAATATACCTCACCTTCATTAAGGAGGGGGACTCTCTTTTTTAGTGGAGGACCCTTTTTTCGGAGGGACCACTTTTTTCAAGGAAATGAGATAACCAACCTCTTCAACACAGCTTTCCCTCTTCACTTTAGTTGAGTACCCTTTCTGCCTTTCCATCCCTATTGAGCTACTCATTGAGAGCAACCCATGTGAGCTACTTATTGACTGCATCCCTAGTGAGTCACTTATCGAGTGTAATCCTAATGAACCACTGGCCATGTGCAATCCATCGGAGCCTAGTCCTCCTTCTCTCTAAGCCGCCTCTCATTGGGCATACAGTGAGAGCCCAGTCCTCTTCTCACATCCCATATATAAGCGTAACTCTATATTCTCTTGCATCCTCATTATATCTTTTTATCTCATTGGAAAGATTTCTGACTTTACCATTGAAGAATAAGTTTGGGAGTAAGTCCTACCAATCCTCTGACATCTTATTTGTAATTTATAGTGTGCAAATTTCAGATTAGTAAAGATGAAAATTGGACCTACTTCAATTCAATCCGTAGTGGAAGATCGAGTGGCTCACTGATTTATACAACAACCTGGATACCAGGGGTGCATTTCACCCAATGGCATTGGAATAGATGAAGAATGACGTCCATCTTTTTCAAGATAGCCTTCGGGACAATGAATAAAGTTGCTTGAAATGAGTGAATATTTGACAAAATTGAGAAGATTAATTGGATCCCCACCTTCAAAAGACAATCATTTATTCTTCTAAGCCATAATTTTGCATAACACTCTATCTATAAGCGCCACATAGTTCGCTGAAGAAAGCCTAAAAGATATGAGAGGCACTTTTTGGTATCAAACAGGAAGGGAACCAACCTTGAGCCTAAAAATGGTCAAGATGTCATGAGCTAACAATGGATCAGTAGAATAAATAAAGATCTCACTTCTAGAAATATTAGGCCCCAAGCCTAGCAAAGAGGAGAAAAGGACAAGCTCTTCATGATGGTACAAATAGATACACAACCCACCCCTGAGAACAAGAGAATATCATCTTTGAATACGAGCACGATAGTTTTCGTTCTCTCCAATTTCTAGCAGTACATGAAAGATAATGGGTCCTCCTGCAAATCCTATCGGTACCCATGAAAAATTCTGATATACCCTCACAAATTAGGGAACCCATGGTATCCCATTGCAACTTAAAGAAGGCAGCTAAAATACCGTCTGACCTTGGGGTTTTGGAATCCCCAGAACCAAAAATACAGTGGCCTGGATATCCTTAGCCGAGGGGACGAACAACTTCAAGAGGCACAGCTTACAATCAAAGGCGTGAGATCAACCATAGATATATGTACACAGAGAGGGAGAAACCAGGAGACCCTGGAAACAGCCTGGAACTTTTGATTAAGTTGGCAGGTGAACCGTCCCTTCAAACTAAGGATCTGGTATGTCGGTTTTTCTTTTTCTCCGCCAATGATTTAAAGAATAAACTTGTACATTTGTCCCCATCCTTAAGCCACTTAACCTTATCTTATTGTTTGACAAAGTCCTCCCCCCACAGGACTTCTAGCAACATTGCATGCATATGAGCATGTCCCTCCTCCCTAATAAACTGATCATTGAATAACCGTCTAAGAAAAAAAAAGCATTAGTTTGCTAATAGGTTGAAATAGGTCGGGAAGGGAAGTGTGAGCTACTCCCCACACCAGCTAAGATCCCCCTAAGGGTGAGCCTCTAAGCTCCCTCATCACAGAGACCAAGTATGTCTTGGCACCTAGGCCATGAGGGACCTGATTCCCGTAGGCCATCCTCCTCCTGCTGAGTTCATTCAAGCGCTTGGCCCCTCACACAATCATTTGTCTAAACACAGGAGACCGCAATGAATCTCCTCACATAATGTATTGCAGGGGATGACCCAAGAGTAAAATTTGGGACCGTTAACTTTGTTATTTGCTATGCATAGGATAAAGGTTGCCATAGTTGGGTTCAAATCACATATTGGGTGATTAACGTCCCAAATAAAGACTTGGTTTTGGCCTCAGATGAAATTGGCATCCCATGCCGAACATATTGCCCAACCATGTCGGCTAAGAAGCATCGAGGCCTGGAGTTGCCATATCAAGAGCAGGCCAATGTAAAAGCATCAGCATCTAGTCCGATTATGCTAGGACAGCTCTCCAAGTGCTGCTATCTTCAATCAAGAAGATCAGTAGAGATGCACTCCTATGATAAGGAGCTAACCAGAAGAAGTGCCATGAGAGACAACAACCCATGATGACAAGCCACTGGAGCTAAGAATAGGACCATCTTATTAGGGTCACTCTCATGTGGAAGTCCTAGTGGTCCGAGGATTTGGAGGGAGTATGAAGACTTTGAATGTGATTAAGGTCCACGGACTTGTGTGCTAAGGGTTCGCAGACTCTGCACAGATTAAGTATAAGGAATTCCGATCAACATTGTCGTCCGACCAATTATGTGTTCCAGTAAATATGATATTGATGGGCTGAAGGCATATGGTTTTGCTCAGTATTGTCCCAGAATCTCAGAAGGACGACCGGACTGTCAACGGGGCGTTGACCAGCCAAAATGAAGAAGACGATCAATTGGGCGTTGACTGGGCAAAGTGAAGAAGACGGTCAACGGGGCGTTGATCGGCCAAGTGTAGAAGATGGTCAACGGGGTGTTGACCAGCTGAGATCAGTTGTGCCAAACAACTATCTTCTGCAAAAGGCGTGCAATTGACCAATCTGTTTAGAAAGTTGGAAGACGTCATTCTTGGAAGACAATAAGTCAATTTGCAGGGCATGTGCAGCCACAAAACAGGGCATGCACCACCATTGCAGGCTTTAGGAGCTACGCACGCAACCACCATGCTGAGTTAGTGGTTGCTCATTTAGCTGAAGCACTATATATGTATATATATATTATACTTAGAAAATATCTAAGTGTATGAGAAAGAGGTGAGAAAGATAGTGAAGAAAAAGAGAACAGTAAGTGAAACAAAAGTGCGGAGGCCTTTGCATTCTTGTACTCTATTCTTCTATTTTTGCCTCTTGAGTTTGTGCAGTCGTGTGATTTGTGTAACCAATCTCATATAGTGGATCTACTTATGGACTAAGTATCCCGTAATTTTTTTCTTATTTGAGAAGGATTTTTCATGTAAAATCTCTGTGTTCTATTCTTCTTCTTTTGCCGCTTTATGTGTGTGTGTGATTCTGTGCATTATTGTTTGATCCACTGTTTGTGCTAACAAGTGGTATCAGAGAGTACGGTTTGAGAGTGTTTGATTAAATGGTATCATCATCTTCAAAGAACCTGCCATTTAACGTGGAGCAATTCAACGGGTAAGATAACTTTATCTTTTGGTAAGAAAGGGTAAAAAACATCCTGACTTGAGAAGGTATGGTAAAAGTATTGTAGAAGAAGGAAGAAAAGCCGAAAAACTTAATCAAGGAAGAATGGCAAGACAAAAGAGATCTTGCCAACTGTATCATAAAGCTGTGTCTGGCAGACAATACACTCAAAGAGGTCCTTAACTTGACAGACCCGGTGGAGGTCTGGGAGAAGTTAGAAAGTTGGTACAAGTCCAAGTCATTGACAGTCAGGCCACACGTGAAGAAGCAGTTCTATAGCCTGTCGTTGTCAAAAAGATGAAGTTTTGAAAAACACTTGGATGAGTTTAATAGGATAGTGATGCAAATGTCAGCCATTGACAAGGAAATCAAGAAGGAGGACAAGGCGTTGGTATTGTTGGCTTCTCTACCGGTTTCATATGACCATATCGTTACAATTTTATTATTTGGGAAGGACATGCTTAAGTTGGAAGAGGTCATTACTTTACTCAAGAATGAGTCAAGGCAGTTACAAGGGGACACAATATCTTCGCATTCTGAGGTACTTGTGACCAAGTCTTGGGGGAGGAGAAGAGGACGCAACTAAAAGCTTGGAGAGAAGGGTTAGTAAATCTCGATCAAGGTATCAAAACCTTAAGTGTCATCACTGTGGCAAGAAGGGTTACATCAGGGAGCACTACTTGAAATTGAAGCATGAAAACGTAGAGAAGGAAAAAGGAGAAAAGGGACGAGGGGAAGAAAAGTCCCCGATCCTAGTGGTCATAGAAGGCGATCTCTTGTTGACGTGTGAAGAAAACGTGGCAAGCCTGATGGTCTATGAGTCAGGTTGGATGGTTGATTCTAGTGCCTCTCTCTATGCCACATCCAAAAGGGGACTATTCACTTCGTGCACTCCAGAAGATTTTGGAGTGATAAGGATGGGTAACGAAGGAACATCCCCAATTGTTAGTAGAGGCGACGTCGTGTTAGTCACTAATAATGGGACTAAACTGTTATTGAAAGATGTATGATACGTTCTTAACATCCGACTGAATATAATTTTAACTGGTCGGCTTGATGGTGAAGGTTATTACAATACCTTCTATGAAGAAGAGTAGAAGTTGATCAGAGGGTCTCTGGTTGTTACACGAGGAAAGAAGTCCTCCAGCCTATATGTAATGAAGGCATGTGTAGTGGCCGGAGACGTGAATGCTACGATCAGTAAGGAGCCTGAGGATCTGTGGCACTATAGGTTGGGCCACGTGAGTGAATGAGGATTGTGTCATTTAGCCAAAAGGGGCCTTATCCCAGGAATGAAGGATGACGGATTGAGAAAATGTCCTCATTGTATAGCCGGCAAGTAACGAAGAGTCTCATTCCATGGAGACTCATCCTCTACAAAGGTGGAAGTACTCGATTCGGTCCATATAGAGAAGTCTTTTGGTGGTGCCTAGTATTTCGTATCTTTCATTGATGACTGTTTTAGAAAATTATAGGTTTACTCACTGAAGACCAAGGACCAAGATCTCGATATGTTTGAACAATTTCATATTCTGGTGGAACGTCAAACGGGGAAGAAACTGAAGACTATTTAAAGTGTAACGGGGGTGAGTACATTGGGGCATTTGATGTCTACTTTCGGTCTTATGGTATTAGATATTGAAAAACACTATAAAAAATGCCACAGTTGAATGGAGTGGTCGAGTGGATGAATTACACACTTCTAGAGAGAATAAGATGCTTGCTTTCTGAAGCAAAACTTCCTAAATCCTTTTGGGCAGAAGCACTGAAAATGGTGGCTTATATTATTAATAGGTCGCCCAATAAACTATTGAAGGGTGAAGTGCCAGAGAAGGTATGGTCCGGAAAGGAGCCCTCTTATGATCATCTATGGGTATTTGGATGTAAAACCTTTGTTCAGATCTCAAAAGATGAAAGGATCGAATTAGAGTAAAAAACGATGCAATGTATCTTTCTGGGCTATGGAGAAGATGAATTGGGATATAGGTTTTATGACCCAGCTGAGAAAAAGTTTATCCAGTCAATGGATATAACCTTTGTTGATGATGAAATGATTGAGGATGTTAGTAAGAATACCAAGTTTGATGTTGGCCGGACGGACAAGGTGAGTATTGAGGTTGTCTGGCCAGCACCTCTGCAGGACGAGGAAAATGGCCCAGGAGTGGCCGAAGACAATAATGATACAGTTACGGCGCCTGATGAGGACCAAGATGAAGTCGCTCCTCAACCATCTAAGGAGGTTCCTATCCGACGATCCTTAATGAACAGACGACTATCCATCCGTCTATCATCCAGTGAGTATGTCCTACTTACTGATATCGGAGAGTCTGAAACCTTTGAAGAGGCTATGAAGGATGAAAATAAGGAGAGATGGTTGGAAGCCATGGAAGATGAAATAAACTCTCTCCGTAAAAATTACACATTTGATTTGGCTAAACTGCCTAAGGGAAATAGAGCCCTCAAGAATAAAGGAGTCTTCCATTTGAAGACGGATGAGAATATCACGTAGTTAAGGTACAAGGCACGGCTGGTGGTAAAAGAATTTAATCAGAGAAAGGGGATTGACTTTGATGAGATATTTGCCTCTGTGATGAAGAAGTCTTCCATAAGGATTGTACTCGGCTTGGCTGCTACTCTGAATCTGGAGGTGGAGCAGTTGGATGTCCAAACAACTTTTCTCCATATTGACTTTGAGGGGAAAAATCACATGGAACATGCAAGAGGATTCAAGGTTAAAGGGAAGGAATAATTTGTTTGTTGTATAAGAAAGAGTATGTATGGACTGGTAGAAGAAGTTTAAATTTGCCGTGGTTGGATAAGATTACTGAAAGACTACTTGTGACCACAGTGTATTTACATAGAGATTTTTTAGGATGACTTTGTCATCATTCTCCTTTATGTGGATGACATACTAATCGTTAGATATAATGGTGCTTGAATAAAGGAGTTGAAGTAACAACTTGGGTAGTCATTTGCCATGAAGGACTTAGGGTCAGTGAAACAGATTTTTGACATCAGAATTATTCGTGACCGAGAGATATGGAGATTGTAGCTGTCCCAAGAAAGCCATATTGAAAAGGTACTCCAGCATTTTAACATGAACAAGTCCAAACCTATGAGCACTCCGTTGGCGAACCCCCATAGACTGAGCAATCGCCAGTGTCCGTCATCGGAAATTGAGAAAGCATGCATGAAAGGCGTACCTTACTCTTCAGTTATGGGAAGCTTGATGTACGCCTTAATATGGACGAGGCCGGACATAGCACACATAGTTGGTACAGTCAGCCATTTTCTGTTAAACTTAGGAATGGAGTATTGGTTTATGGTCAAATGAATAATGATATATATCCGAGAAACTTTTAAGGGGTGCCTGTGTCTTGGAAGTGACAAGTCTCAATTGTTGGGATACTCGAATACTGATATGGCCAAAAATATTGACTCACATAAGTCCACCTCAAGATACTTGATGAAATTTATTGGATGAGCAGTTTCCTGGTAGTCATAGCTGCAGAAATACGTTGCCCTTTTAACTACTGAGACAAAGTGCATTGCAGTGATAGAAGTTTACAAAGAGATGTTGTGGATAAAGAAATTTATTTAAGAATTGAGCCTCAGACAAGAAAAGTATGGGATATTTTGTGATAGTTAGAGTGCCATACCTCTTTACAAGAACTCCACATTCCATTTCAGATCAAAATATATTGATATTTGATACCATTGGATGATGGATGGTATAGAAGCCGGTTTGCTATCATTGGAGAAGGTCAGATTGAAGAAAATGGTTGCAGATATGATGGCTACGATTTTACCAAAAGTTAAGAATGAGGCTTGCTGCATTTTAGTTGAGAAGAAGTTTGTTAGGATCACTACCGTATGAAAGTCTGGGTGGTCCGAGGACTTGGAGGGAGTATGAAGACCTTGAGTGTGACTAAGGTTCGCGGACTTGTGCGCTAAGGGTCCGCGGAGTCTGCACAGATTAAGCATAAGAAATTTTGGTCAATGTTGTTGACCGGCCAATTATGTGTTCTAGTCAACTTGATATTGACCGGCTGAAGTCATATGATTTTGCTCAATATTGCCCCAGGATTCCAGAAGGACAACTGGATGGTCAACCGGACATTGACAAGGCAAAGTGAAGAAGATGATCAACTGGGCGTTGATCAGGTAAAGTGAAGAAGACGGCCAACGGGCCATTGACCGGCCAAGTACAGAAGATGGCCAATGGGGCGTTGACCAATTGAGGTCAGTTGTGCCAAACAACTGTCTTCTGCAAAAGGTGTGCAGTTGGCCTACCTATTTGGAAAGTTGAAAGACGTCATCCTTGGAAGATGATAAGTCAATCTGCAAGGCATGCGCAGCTGCAGAAAAAGGCATGTGCCACCATTGCAGGCTTTGGGAGCTGTGAACGCAACCACCATATTGAGTTGGTTGCTCATTTAGCTGAAGTACTATATATATATATATATATATATATATATATATATATTGTACTTAGAAAATATCTAAGTGTATGAGAAAGATAGCGAAGAAAAAGGGAACAGTAAGTAAAATAAAAGTGTGGAGGCCTTTGTATTATTGTGCTATATTTTTCTATTTTCGTCTTTTGAGTTTGTACAGCCGTGTGGTTTGTATAACCAATCTTGTATAGTAGAACTGTTAGTGGACTAAATGTTTCGTGATTTTTTCTTAATTTGAGAAGGATTTTTCACGTAAAATTTCTATATTCTATTCTTTTTCTTTGATTGCTTTGTGTGTGTATGTGATTCTGCACATTGTTGTCCGATCACCCCGTTTGTGCCAATACATCTCTGACTCATGACTCTCTTTGATGTCTGTAGATGAATGTCTATATCTAAGGTTGAAGACAGGATCTCAAGGATAGGGCAAAATATCTTCAGGGGCTCAGGCTCAATCGATGGGGTGGAGCGAGGTGCCACCGTAATCCCTTCTTGGAAGCTATACTGGGATCCTTTTGAGGGAAAAGTTAAAAGCTCTCTCACAGAGCCTTATGATGGTGCCACGGATCACCACCACCATCAAGATTGTTTTCCTACCTTGCTAAAGTTCTAGAGTGTCAACAATGCAATCCTGTGCCATAGTTTCTCAATGACATTCAAAGGCAATGCCTGCACATGGTTCTATCTACTACGGGTGAACAACATCAGCTTGATGGACTGACAGCGCACGCCCTTGATAAGCTCAAGGAGGGTTCAACTAGCCTATGCCCAAACCAAGTGCTAGGGCATGCCGCCACGAGTTAGACTGCCAAAAGACCGAGTTGTCGACAGGGCAGACTGTCAGCCACCCCCGGCTGAAGACCACATCAAAATGCTTCAATCATTCACAACATGCAAGAATATTGGAGCCATATAATGAAGATAGAAAAATGCTTGATAGTTCTATTCATCAATTTCTTTTTGCAAAGTATAATGTTTTTATCAGCGGATGTTTAATTTGAAAAAGCGATAAAAGGTACATGGAACGACGATCCAAATACCAAAGTCATGCTTCATTGGGACAAACATCCAAAGGAGAAGCAAGTGCTTGCCTCCGAAAAGCAAACCCGATCATGGAAGATAGCCACACTGAGAAGCAAAATGCACCTGTGTTCCCGAGGACTATCTTCCTATCAACCGTCCAGACTAGAGACTGATCCTTGCAAAAAGTGCAGCAAGACGCCACCGCCCTAGTGTGGGAGGCCTTCCTCCCGAAGATCCTCCATCGAGACGAATTGTAGCCCATGGAACGGAGTCAGACCCCACATGGCGACGACGGCGTAGTCCCGGGAAGACTCCGAAAGCTCCTTCTCAAGCAACCTTTGGAAGCAATCCCCCCCAGGAAAAACTAAAGGCGGCGATGCTCGCCATGATCTAATAGCACATCAGACAGGGTAGAGCGCACACCCTGCAAAGTTCCTCGAGTGGGGCCAACTTTGCTAGTAGGAAGAGGAAGATAACAACAATCCTATGACCAAACTGCCCACATTACAACATCAGAGCGGTCAAGGAAGGGATATTGGGGTAGATTGCGAGCATGTCCTCGAATCTCTCTGAACTTCCTTCGATCACGACCGTTGGTAGAGCAGACACCATGCTTGATTTGATCTCTCACATCGTTCAGCCAATGTAGGAGTGGTTCATGAAGTGAAGCGCAGCAAGCCCTCCATTTGTAGCCAAAAAAGCAGATTGATGAGCCATTATTGTAGAAAATCGCACCTACTAGCACCATCCGTAGAGAATCAACAGAGAATCGCCAGGTCTAGAAAATCACGCCCAAATCTTTCCAAACAGAGTACTAAATCGTCAAGCATTTGCACAGAAGGCTACAGAATGCTTCGAAAAGGAACACGTCAAGCCAACCTTTGGAGGATACGTCCAGTCATTAGATATATTGAAAACTGGCGAGGCTTAGCCTCCCGAGATGGGCAGCTAGTGATAGGTCTTGTAACATTATTGGCCAACTCAGACTTGAGCCCGTGTTGTCGACATGCCAGGATGGTTGAGGCCTGTGAGCTCCTATGAGGCACGAGGCCCAGGAGGTGCCTTGGCTGGCCCAATTGTGACACAACTCATGAAGGGTAGGTAGCGATAAGTGCTAAGTAGGCCCAGCAGACAGCCCCATGTGGACCGGCCAGTCACGGCAAAGGGAGCCCTTCAACTCTACAGCCAACAAACCAACAAGAATAGAACGCTCATGTAATAGGCACCTGCCACAATAGTAGAGGACACTTGACAAGTGTGCCTGAAAAGTGGCCCATGAACGCACAACCGCCCCAAAAAGACAACTGATCACGGTGACCCCCACCTTCGTCGGGACAGTCTGGTGGATCCTGGCGGGATAGCTGTCACCGGCCTTGACTCCAGAGCCACGTTGAATCGATACCAACATTACAAATACCCTTCATCCCTACCAGTAAAAGGAGGGAGAACAATCCTTACTCTTGATTACCGAGAAAGAAAAAAGAGCTCTTTCTCTCGCTCTCGAAGCTATCAATTCTTAGAGGGAACTCTTTCTCCTTTTTTTTTCTCACAGCCACTCCCTTGCAAGCACACTCACAAGACGCTACCCGTCGAGCGCAACCACCGGAGGTAAGACCTCCACCATTACTCTCAATCCCTTCACCAGTGCATCATTACAACTTACATCCTCCATTTTTTTTCTTTCAAAAAGATTCTGATTTGAGCATTAAAGGATAAATCGAGGAGTGAGTATTATCAATTCTCTGATCTTTTATTTATTCGTTATGTTGCGTAGCACCCAAGTTATAGAAGACGGATACAGACCCGCCTAAGCTTGACCCATCGTGGAAGATCAGGAGGTATTCTAATCTGTATAACAATCTGAATTTAGAGATGTATCACTCACCAACACTCAAATGAAAAGTTTTCGGTTTCTCTCTTTTTGCCAAGATTGTTATGAGATGCCAATATAGTTGAATATTAAATAAACATAAAAATCACAGTATGTAAATTAAGGCTCCAACATGACCTTAATTCAATAGTTTCCACTTGAGCTTGTAGTGAAAAATTTTCGTTTATTATATGTATTATATATATTGATAAATATAAAATGTGTGAAATTTAAAATACTTGCCCCATATTGATTGTGATCAATACACATTCTACATTGATAATAAATCGTTATTTTTAGGTCCTGGCCATTATAAAATTAAAAAATTTAGAAATTTTAGCTACCATTAAAATATTGGGAGAACATTAAAATGAGAACCGATTGATGCGTGAAAAATTTAAAAAAGAAGTGTTTTATTTGTAGGAGAAAAGGAAAAGAAAATAAAGAAAAGAAGAGACTAAAGAAATATAGAAAAATAGAGAAATTAGAATACAGAATTTAAAAGTTAAAATTATTGATTGATAATATAGAAAAATACTATTTATAATTATTATTAAAGTTGATAATAATGATAATAAAAATTTAGAATGTAGAAATGTAAAGTTGAGGCATTAATTATGGGACTAAAGAAAAAATATTTAAAAATTATACAAAATTCTAAAAATTGAATAATAATAGTAACTTTTCAATGTTAATTAACAATTTATTATACAAAATTATAATTTATTGTATATAAAATCGTCCATCATTAATAAATTTCAGTGTCAAAAATATTTATAAGATAAAAACAAATATTTAATAAAAAATCTAAATAAAAAATAAGAAACACTACTTTACCTACAGAATGGGAGATTCTACTTCTCTATGAGAAAAGTAGGACCTTATTTATCTCATATAGGTCATTGGTTCAAAATTTAATGGCTATAATTTAAAAATAAAAAATATTAAAGATATTTATATATTTTAATAATTTTTATTATATTAACATATATTAAATATTTAATTTGTTAGGTACTACCTAGAATAAGTCAACCCAACTTGAGGTTGAAGCAGGGACCAAGTATCGATGACCGAGATATGGGGGCATTAAACCAATTAGGTCTTTCAAATAATGGCTCTACAGTGTATTAAATGGCACATTCAATCTTGTCAAATGGTCAGTGTAAATCAAGGGATAATAATGCACTAGAAAATAACCTAATTTTGAAATGGACGAAACGATATCCACATTAACATTCAAACGGTTTTCTAATTAATTTAAAGGATGGTTGCACTTTAAAAGTAACGTGTTCTATCTACTATTATGAAGTGCCTTCCAACAAAGGCAATGGTTTTGAGGGCTAGCAGGTCAATTGAGACTCCGACTATAATTTTGAATCCTCTCAAAGTAATGAGGGGGAATCAACCGAATTCTAAAATGACATTCAAGCAAAGATTGCACTCTAGGACAGTGAAACCACGTCCTTCCGATTCACATTCATTATCATCCTCTTTCAATTCAAGCTGTCCTTCTACATCTTTCTGTTTCCCTAAAAAAGACTATTAATTTGAGTGTCGGATGATATATTGAAGAGCGAATCTCGTATATCTCTTACATTTCGTTTAATTTGTTATTGTGCGCAAAATAAGGCTTTACAGTTATGAAAACTAAACCCGCTGCCAATTGGATAACCAACTAATCAACCTGACTCCCTAATTTGTGCGATAATTTGGATCATTGGGACGTATTTTTGGCGTTGTTTGTGAAAACGTGGACAAGCCACTTGTTCTCACAACCAATTAAAATCACTAAATGAGAAGAACCAAAATTCATCTGAAAAAGTAAAACAATCATGGTGAACACCAAGATTCAGACAAGCCTTCCACCCAAGGATATCACTTCTTGCGGTAACGACCAAACAAAGGATAGCCAAGAGGATGTTCGTTAACCAACAAACATAAATGTGCAGCCCTTGACAGCTTTGGTCGACACCATGTTGAAAATACACAAATCTCTCTGGGATAGGTTTGAGGGACACCCACTAGGAGGTCCGACCCTCAATTCTCAGGCCTTCACCTCTAGAAGGAGGAGTAGTGGGAAGAAGGATACCTCCAAAGATGACAACCTAGAGTCATAGAGGCACATGATGCCTCGGTCCAAAAATTCTATTTTGGTTCGAAGGCTATCTTAACTTTGAGACTAGGAAAGAAAGTCCAAAGCAGCAAAATTTGCGCTGCTCACAGGACATGGGGTGGCCATCGGTGCGGGATGAGGCATCATGAAGCATCCTGCTGGAGAACGTTCCAAGCCGACAGGTTCCCTGAGCGTCAGCCAACTATTCAGAATTTAGGACATTATACAATACAAAATGGATTGCATCCACCTATGAGGTGGAAGAGAGAATACGAAGGATTGAGTAACAATTATTTTGTGGAAGCATGGCTGATCACTCTGCTGAATCGGGAAGGTCTCCATTTACTAGGAAGACTAGGATATATCGGCTTCCTTTTAAATTCAAGATGCTAGCACTAAAACTCTATGACGGAAGCTCTAATATAATGGATCATTTTCGAATATTGTTGGGACTCTAAGGCCTGGAAGACCCTACCTTGTGCATTTGCTTCCCGTTGGCCATCAAAGAGGATGCTCAAATTTGATTTTATCGGTTAGTGCCAAATTCGATTATGTCCTTTTAAAAATTGGTAGACAAATTATTATCGTAATTTGCCTCCAACAGAATGGAGGAAACGGAGCTATGGCACCATGTTAGAATATGAGAAGGTTCGAACGAAATTTTGAAGCACTTATTAGCTCGATTTAATGTTGAGACTCACAGGATATCTAAACTCATTGACAATGTGAAATTAAATTTCTTCATGGCCATTGTACAATTGCTTAAATTTTTAAAATTTCTAGTTCAATAGGTACCTAAGACATTCTTTGAGGTAGAGATCATTATCCGACCGTATATTATTGCAAATGAGGCCAACAAAGTAAAAAGGCTAGAGCACTCTACTCACCATTCATGATTGACCAGCAGAAAGAAGAGGAATAGTGATAACGTTTACACCCAAGATCCCAGGAAATAGTAGAGGGCTAATATGGGCTCTAGAAAGGAATATAAACCATTAAATCTCATTCCTCTGAATGACATCCGGACCAATACCCTAATACAAATTTGGAATGAGAGGTTCCTAAAATGGCTGAAATCAATAAGAACTAGGAGGGGGAGATCAATCAAAATATTACTTTTATCATCAATTTTTGGGTCACAACACTGAGAATTATCAGACTTTGTAAAAAGAGATTGAGCCCTTATTTAAAGAGGATACCTCAATAAATACTTGAAAAGCCCAGGACATACTCTTAGTAATACCAGCAACGACGATGCAGAGCAGCACCAGCAACCTCATAATGGGGAGGCAGTAGAAGCAGTGAACATGATTTCCACAAGGCCCTTCAGAAGTAAAGCTGCTGATCATCCCAGAAGACTTCCTTTAGCAAGAGACTTATGCCATTAATTATAGTGACAATAACATGACTCGTGTTATAACTCCTAAGTCTGATCATTTTGTTATATCCACTCTCATTTCAAATGGTATCATCAATTACCAATTGAAATGAGTCTTTATTGATAATAAAAACTCCTAAAATTTGCTCTATCTGAATATTTTTTAAGTTAGGATTGAAATAAAGTCAAACAAAATTAGCTGATGTCTCCTATATGGATTGGACAGTGAACCCATATTGGTCCAAGAAATTATTCAATTGGAAGTTATGTCGGGGATATATCAAAAAATAACTTCCCAAATGTTGACATTTCTAGTGGTAGACATACCCTTGGTCTACAATGCCATATTAGGCCAACCTTATCCAATGGCCCTCAGGGAAGTGATGCCCATACCACACCTGAAAATAAAGTTCATGCCCCTATATGAGATAGGTAAAGTGCAAGGCAATCAATCAATAATCGAATCTGCCACCTAACCTTAATAGGCCTGTCAGTACTAACCTAATTGGTACTATCAATAACCAATTGAAATAAGTCTTTATTGATAATGAAAACTCTTAAAATTTATTCTTTCTTAATACTTTCTTTAAATTAGAATTGGAAAAAAAATCAAATGTAACCCGCTGAGAGCCCCTGTATGGATTAGACAATAAACTTGTACTGATTCAAGGAATCATTTAGCTGGTAGTTATGTTAGAGAAATACCAAAAAATAACTTCACAAATGCCGACATTTCTAATGGTAGACATATCCTCGGTCTACGGCACTATATTAGGCCGACCTTGTCTAGTGGCCTTCAGGGTAGTAAGGTCCATAACACGCCTAACAATGAAGTTCATGACCCCATATGGGGTAGGTGAAGTGCGAGGTGATCAAATTACTGCCTAAACCTACTACCTAGCGCAAATAGGCTAGTCGGTTCCATCCCAACTGATCGAGGAGTTTGACCTCTAAGATGAATTTACGCTATAATAAGGCCAATCTGGTGAATCCATCTTGAAAGTCCCTTTAGATGTGAACGAGCTAGAGAAGTATATCCGAATTGGAGGTTCTCTTCCCAATCACTTGTGGGGACAGTTGATGAAATTCTTTCGTCAGAACTCGGATGTATTTGCATAGATACCAACGAACATATTGGGAATACCAACTAAAGTAATGGTTCACAAGTTGAGCCTGATCCCCAAGGCGAAGCTGGTTTGGGAAATGCGGAGAAGCCACTTTATAGAAAAGTTTGTTGTTATGAGGGAAGTTCTTATGAACCCAAGCATAGAAACCTTATAAGAGATGCTCCCAATTTTAGACGATGTGACTTAGATGATGCCATACAGGAGGTACCTCGAAGATGGTTCGTTACCAGATGATACGGATAAAACTAAGCGCATAAAGAATACGGTCAGGTGGTACACCCTCATGGATGAAAATTATACGAAAGGGGCTATTCCATCCCTTACATGTAGTACACCTCAACATTTGCGGATCAAAGATAGGGGAAGAACCTGACGTTTAAGTTTATGTGATGGGGCTACTACTGGCCGACCATAAAAAGAGATGCTTTGGAGTTTGTTAAAATACGCAAAAATTAGCAAATCCACAACTACATTTCTCATCAGCCTCATACCAAACTTTAGGCCCAACAATTTTCCTAGCCATTTGTAAAGTGGAGACTTGGCATACTAGGTCCGTTTTCCCTTACTGTAGAACAAAGAAAGTTTGTCATAGTTGCCATAGATTATTTTACGAAGTAGGTTGAAGCCTCTCAGCCAGTGAAGATTATTGAACAAAGCACAACTGAGTTGTCCGTCAGAGCGTCGTTTGCAGGTTTAGAATAATCGAGGTCATAATGATCAATAATGATAACCAGTTTATAGGGAAGAGATTTACCAAATATTACACGAGTCTTGGCATTAGACTAGTTCATACCTCCATTGCTGACCCCCAAGCAAATGGGTAGATGGAGGTAACCAATTAAACCTGTTGCATGGACTAAAAATGAAGTTGGATAACGTAAGGGACTCTCGGGTAGAGAGCTCTCATTTGTGCTATAGTCCCTATCGGATGACCCAGAGAACTAACCCGAGAAACATCTTTCAGCCTGTATTGTGGGTCCAAGTTAGTTATTCCAGTGAAGATCGGACTATCCAACTTCCAAGTTGAAAGTTTTGACTTTATTGCATTTCTTAGCTCCTAGGAGAGAACTTAGACCTACTCGAAGAAGTTAGAGACATGGCAAGATTGCGGACAACTTTTACTAGCTACAAGCAGCACGATACTATAATTAGAAGTTAAAGGCATGGCAATTCGAAATAAGGGATTTAGTTCTAAGGAGCATTGAGACTATAGGCAAAATTTCGGATAGAAATAAGCCATCCCCCAATCGGGAAGGATAGTTCCTGGACCTACTTGAAGAAGTTAGAGACACGGAAAGATTATGAACAACTATTTACTAGCTATGAGCAGCACGATAATACAACTAAAAGGTAGATGCATGATAATTCAAAGTAGGGGATTTAGTTCTAAGGAGCGCCAAGACTATAGGTAAAGAAACAACAAGTCAAGGTAATTTTTAGCTGTAGATAGTGAGTATAAATTACATAGAGCTTTAGTGACCATCTCGCAACTAATCTCTGGCTCACATATGAAAATCTACAGCTTATTTTGTAGTAAATCTGTGGCTCTCCTTTAAAAATTTCACCGCACACTTATTACTTAACTTACTATCTCGTGATTTAATTTTAGGGCTGAACTACTTGAGCCGTCTAAGATTCTTTGTAACATCCCACAACAAATGCAACTTAAGTCATTATGAAAATTCAATCTAGCACCCAAACAAAAAAAAAAATGAGTTATTAATTAATGTCATGAAATTTATTAATACTAAAAATAAAACTAACATAAGAAAATATAGTAAAAAGAATGGGATTAAAATTGCTCCATCCGAAACCCAAACCAAGCATAATGGCTCAAAGATGGATAAAGAGGAAGGGATTGGGAATTGGACCTACCCAAACTCAACTAACTGTGATAGAAATTGAAACAATATGAAAAACTTAATAAAGTAAATTATTCATATCAAAATTGATAATTTTAGTACAAATAAGTACATAAATATGTATACTAATAATATTTTCATTTGCTAAATACAGTAGAAAATTATATTATATTTCATCTAAAAGAAATACGACTTAACTTAGAGAAAAAGAAGCATGCTATATGAGATCAATATGAGTTTAAAATAGCTCAATTTGAATTAAGCCAAAGCCCATAATGCCCCAACTAAAATATAGCAACTGAAAATCGTTCGACCCAAACATGATAAAATTCACTCTATTTATTATCCTAATGGTTTATTTGGATTAAAGAATTAAAATTTAAATTTGAAAGTGAATTCTATTCAAATTCTGCTAGAATTTCAAATTGTTTAGAATTTAAATTATATTATTTGAATCATACAAAGAATTATAATTTTGAGAAAAATAAAGTTGTAGTTTAATATTTTTTTAATTTATTCATAAAAGTAAATGAAATAAGTAGCCTAATATAAATTTTAAAATTTTATTATATAAAGTTTAATACACTATAGATTAAAAAAATTATTTTTTTGATATAAGTAACATTTTATAGATATATTTAATGTTAAGATATTTTTAGACTAAGCTCTTTATTATAATTTTAGATTCAAAGTTTTTAATTAATACTTTCATACAACTTTTTTTAAAAATAAATAAAAAATAAAATTATGATCAACCTAGTTCTACCTTATCTGTTTGATTTAATTATATTTAATTATTAAATAATTATTAGTTTTAAAATTATAATTATTTACTCTATATTTGAGAAATATAAATATATATATAATATATAATTTTTCAATTTTAATAAATTGGATAATAAAAATAAAATTTTAATTTTAACTAATGCCAAATAATATAATTAAAATTATAGTAAAATATTCATAATAATAAAAGATAGATGAATGAATACAGTCCTATTTAAAATTATGAAAAATGTAGTTTAGAATATTTTAATTGTTTTTCAAATTTAAGTACTCTAGTTTTAAAAGATAATAACATTAAAAGAAAATAATACAAAATGCTAAAATTATAAATAACACCAAGTTAATCTATCTGGTACATCCCGGATTTAAATTTTAAACAGATTCGGGTCAATTCGTCTATTTGAATTCAGCTCCGTCCACTGAATTTAGATCCTATTTACCACAATTATAAATAAGAGGTCAGGTGTCGATGGAATATTGTCCTACTGAAAACACTCTAATACTCTAGTTAGAAATCAGTCTTCAAAGGTAGAAGGTGAATTCAGAGAAATGCAGTATATATCTAAAGAGTATTTGTGGGAGTGGGATTGCTCTCATAACTAGAGAGGTTTTGGTTACTCGTGAAGAATAAGATCTCTAAATACTGAGTTTGCTGGAAACTAATAGTAGAGAAAGAGAGAGGGAAAGCGTAGAGTAGCTCAAGTATCGAAAGCATGAAAGCTTTATACGTACTTGAGGGCTTTTCTGCGTGGAGAAGGCGATGCTATTGAAGGGAGCTTTCATGGCCTTTTATAACCATGGCCCTAAGAAGCCTTCCTTTTACAGAGGGGCTTGATACCCATGTTCTGTTGGAGATTGTTACCTTTCCTGACGTGGGCGCCTTTATGACTGTAACGGTTGATGGATTGATTCTCTTCATTTTGCGTTATGTAACTGCTAGGGTTTCCAATAGATAAGGAATAGATTCTGGCACCTACTTTGATTCTGGAGGTGACCGTTACAATGGAAGTTGCCTTTTATGGAGAGCACAAAATTAGAGAAGAAGACCGTTGTAACTTGAGGACGGACACGTGAACCAATTTGGGTTAGAGCCGCGTAAGTCCTGATCCTCACCCGATTTACTGGCTACGCTTCCGGTCAACGAAAACATTGACCATCCTGGGCCCAAATGGGTCGTCCTACTTTTGCGCATTTGCTGCTTAGTCGCTTTTCGTCCGGTCAACGGCAGCGTTGACTGTTCAGGTATAAATGGGTCGCTAATAATTTGGGTCGTTTCTTTTCTTGTGGCTAGCCCATTACTGGTGCACCCATCACTACCCTCCTATACTGGTGGTCTGAGATTCCGGCCTCTAACATGTTCAAGAAGGGACGCGCCTGGCTGGGACAACTTGGTGAGGAAGCTGATAGCGTTTCTTGCAGTTACTGACCGTAAAGTCAAGATCCAGAGAGCAAAGTTGCAGGAAGAATTGATTGGATTCATTGATCGTTCTAGGCAGATTCAGAGAACTGGCTAGAAAAATCGTTGATTGGATTCGTTGACCGTCTAGACAAGAATCCGAAGAATTGGTTGAAGGAAGCGTTAACCAGATTCGTTGACCATCCAAGCAAGAATTTGGAAAACTTGTGAGAGTTGAAACGACGCGCCATCATGCCATCGGACTATCAGTCGAAAAGTTGGCCACGTGTCAACTTGTAGTGAATTTGCAATCACGGTAATTAATGTGCCAGAGGATCTTATTCCACTGTAGCCTCTTCGAAAGCGACACGTGTCAACAATGATGGGCCCACTTTTTCAATGCGTTTCCTTTCTCTAACGTTTGTGTGCCTTTATACTCAATCCGTTCATTTTGAATTTTTCATGCTTTCTTTGTGAAAAGATTTCTAAGTGTTCATCTTCCTATACTCTTACTTCCATTTCCATGACTCCTTCTATTGCCCATATTACCTCCGTGATTAAGGCCAATAAGGTGAGAGAGTTATACATTAAGTACAACATTCCACAGAAGATTGTCTTCCGGATGCCCAGCGAGGAGGATTGCATAACGATGTATGAGGCCTACTTGAGGAGTGGGTTACACCTTCCAATTCCTAATGAGTTGCCGGACATCTTCACTGTTCTCCAGGTTCCCATCGCACGACTCCATGCTAATACCGTGTGATACCTGTGCTCGCTGTGCATCTTCTTTCATCATCATTCACAGTTGCTGACGGCGAAAGCGGTTAGGATGATGTTCAAATTCACTCAGAGTGGGAAGTGGATCTCCTTGTCCCCCGAGAGTTCTAGATCAGTGGCGCTATCTACGACTCCTTATAGAACTAGAAAAACTAGTTCTTCTACGTGCACATTGACGAGTCCTGGCCCGTGTCCAAAGATTTGGGCAAGGTGCCCAATACTTTATTAGAAAGCCGACGGAGAAGGTGATAGCTGTTGTGAAGCCACTTCTGCGGTTGTTGATGGATCACCTTACTGAGTTTTAGAGAAAACACTTGGTTTCCCTTATGGAAGTCAAGAGGGCTCGTTGGGGTCTGCCTTCCCCTGTCTAGAAGATGAGGTCACCATCGCTGGCAACCTCCCAGCGTAAGAGGAAGGCCGACATCATTGCCATTGAGTCTGCCGGTACACTTCCAACCGAGGATTCTCCTGGAAGCCCATGGTAGAAGAAGGCGGCCACGACAGAACCTTTTTCTTTATCCACCACAGAGCCAGACTACATCTTGGCTTGCCGGTTCGCTAGAACTAGAGAGTGTTTCTGTGTAGAAGCTACAATGGAGGCGTATAAGGCCAAGCTACACTCTGCTGCAAGTGGTACTGCTCCTGTGCTACCACCGTCGGAGCACTTGGCGGATCAGTTGGAGACCTGCGAAGCTTCCAGCTGTGCAAGCCGTTGAGATTCCAGAGGAGCCTACTGCCGAAGCGCTCCCTGAGGCGCTTGATGAGCGAACCGCCGGAGAGCCAATTGAGGAGGTTGGCATTAGCACTGAGTTGACGGAAGAATTTGCTGCAGAGGCTCCGTCAGAACGTGCTCAGGAGGCTGCTGCCTCTAGTCTTTCGTCCTCAAGCTCAAGGTCGGGAAGAAGGCTAGTAAGGAAGGAGTGCAAATTTTGGCAGGTAATCTTTTGAGGCTTTCCTTCTCTTTTCTTCCTCCATTGCCGTTATTTACCGTTTTTGGCTCTTTATAGGAGGAAAAAATAATAGGCACAGTGAGTAAGTGATTGCATCAGCAGGACCTGATAATCTCAAACCGTGAGGAAGAGATCACTTGGTTCGAGGAGGAAATGGATCTGCTTAGGGTGGAGCACCAAGAAGATAAAATTGATCTTCAGTCGGAGTTGTCAAATCTGAAAGAGGAAGCTGCCCGGGCAGTGAGGCACACTGACGAGCTCCTGGGACGGATAGTATCATTGGAGAATGAGCTATCCATCCGTATACGTCATCGTAAGGTCTCTGAGATGCTATGGGCACAGTTGTGGAAAGGGATCAACATCAGTTGACACATTGCACGACTGGTAGATCCCAATTTTTTCGTTGATGTTCTTAACCCAACAAACACTCTACTAACCGTTGTGAGAGCCTTGTGGGCCAGTCTCGGAGTGGTCAGGGGCCTCTCCTGCCTCCTCCTGGGAGCTCTGCTCCACAGTAGATATTTTATAACCTTGTATTTTTATTTGTAATTGTAAATATACCGATGCAATCAATAAAACGATCATTTTTATGATATGCTGTGCTTTGCTTTCATTGCTGTCCCTTTATTATTCGTTCTTGTGTTGGCCGGCCGACTTGGTATACTGTAAACGAGTTGGTCGACCGTCTCAGAGCATTGGAGACGTTTGTCGTGTTCTTAGATGGACTTAAATCATCAAGGAGATATCAAGGTAAATCCTGTTGTCGTATCAAGCCGTTTTCATACTTGAGTGTGAGTTGAGGTTTGGTGGCGTTGCCCATGTGTGAACTTGGGTGGCCAGCTTTTGGACGGAGTACTTTGCTCCTATTAACCGTCATTGACTGATCACGCTATCTCCTAGTGAGAGAGGTTATTACGTGTGCTGTTTAAGTCTCCTAAGATTTTAACCACGAACGGGCTACTTGGATGACTAAGTTTTAATTCGACCGTCTACGGGCCGTCTGGATGACCAAGATTTAATTCAACCACTTATGGGTTTCCTAGATGATCAGGGTTTAATTCGACTGCTAATAGGCTGCTTGGATGACCAAGATTCGATTTGACCACTCATAGGCTACTTGGGTGAACAATGTTTAATTCTACTGCTTATGAGCCACTTGGATGATTAGGGTTTAATTATAAACGGGTAAAAATTTGCTCGATTTAGTGACAATCTAGGTTGTTCATTTGTGTAATCCTGCAAACATGCATGCATATGGAACAAAAACAGAAAAGAAAGAAAGTGTGGCACAATATAGATAAGGAAGAACTTTTCTTTTATAAAATGATAACATATGTTACAAACATGTATATGCTACGTGGACGACCTACCTGGGTCTTCACTAGAAGTAACACTTGAGGTGGACCGCGTTCTACATCCGTTGGACCAACTTACCGTTTTTCATTCGGAGTTTATGTACTCCATTCGGCTGAACGGTTCAGACTGGAAAAGGACCTTTTCAATTCGGGAAAAGATTGTTCCGATTGGTGGTCTTACCCATTGCCTTGATACTTTGCAAGATCAAGTCTCTAATTTCGAATTGCTGCGCTTTCACTTTCTTATTGTAATAGCGGGCTACTCGTTGTTGGTAGGTTACTGTCCGCATCCTAGTTGTGTCACGGGTCTCCTCCAACAAGTTTAGGTGTTCCCTGATTTTTTGAGAGTAAGCTAGAGGATCAAAGGCTTCGATCCTAAGACTTGAAATCTCGATCTCAACCGAAATTACCTCTTCAATCCTGTAGTAGAGGCTGTAGGGCATTTTACAAGTTGGTTCCTTTGGAGTTGTCCGATAAGACCATAGGATTGAGGATAGCTCATCGACCTAGGAGCCCATTGCATCCTCCAATTTGATCTTCAGACTGTGAAGTAGCGTAAGGTTGGTGACCTCCACCTATCCGTTTGCTTACGGATACGCCATCGAAGTGTGGACCAATCTGATGCTTAAATTGGTGCAATACTTAATGAAACACTTCCCTGAGAATTGGGTTTCGTTATTGGTCACGATGATATCGGGAATGCCAAATCCGCTCACTATACTCTGGCGGACGAATTCTAAGGCATTGTGCTTAATGATCTTGGCCAGCGGGGCAGTTTCAACCCACTTGGTGAAGTAGTCAATGCCCGCGATGATGAACTTCCTTTGCCGAGTTGCGATGGGAAATGGGTTAAGAATATCGAGCTCCCATTACGCACAAGGCCTTAAGCTTGGAGAAATCTCAACTCAGCGGACGGCTGGTGGTGAAGATTGCCATAGAGTTGGCAATTCTCACACTTCTTCACAAATTCAAATGCATCCTTTATCGTCGAGCAATATTATCCCTGGCGCATGATCTTAAATACTAGATTTTTGCTGCCAATGTACGATCAGCATATCCCAAGGTGGACTTCGCTGAAGGCGTAATTAACCTCCTTAGGAGTAAGGCACCGAAGGTATGGAGTCAAGTAACTACGACGATATAGCCATCCATCGACTATGGTGTGCCAGCCGACCGTCTTGTTGATCCGCTTGACTTCATCCGCATTATATGGCAGTGTTCCGTCTGCCAGATACCTCTAGTAAGGCGTCATCCAATTTTCAGTGTTGGGGACTGCATTACTTCCTATTCCTCGGTGCTAGAAGTGCTCAAGACTTTCCACATATTGTTCAAGTACTGCTCCAGGTTTTTAGCCATTGCTGCTCTGACAAGTTTATTGGCCATCCAGTTCTCAATTCTGAAAATATGGATTAGTTTCAGCTGATCAAATCTTCGGATGGCGTGCTCTTGGTAAATGAGGTGTGCTCTTTAGACTGAAAGGTATGACCCTATAGTAGTAGGTGTCTTGGTTTGTCATGAATGAGGTGTGCTCATCTTCTTTCGGGGCTCATTTGAATTGGTTGTAGCCCGAGTATGCATCCATATAGCTCAGCAGCTTGTGTTCAGAAGTCGAGTCCACCAACAAGTTGATCCTTGGTAAATGGAAGCTGTCTTTTCAGCAGGCCTTATTAACGTTAGTGAAGTCGACGCACATTCGTCATTTTTCGTTACTTTTATTTACCAGGATAGCGTTGGAGAGCCAATCCGGGTATTAGACTTCTCTATTGAAATCGGCGTCCAATAGCTTCTTCACTTCTTCCGGATGGCAACAAGTTTATCCATGGAGTGGTTCCTCTACTTCTGCCTTGATGGGTTTACACTGAATCGAGACCTAACTTGTGGACCATTACTCCAACCAAAATTTCAGGCATGTCAACAGGAGTCCATACGAAGATGTTAGCGTTCTATCGTAAGAACACTATAAGCTCGTCGCGCAGTGTCCTGGTGAGTAAGCCCCTAATCTTTACACACCTCTCTAGGTCCTTCGGATTCGGTGGGATTAGGTCGGTTGCCACACTAGACTGCACTTGCTGTAAGGTTACTTCATCTCGATGGTCAAGTTCTCCTGTTGCCCTTACAGCACCGCTGGGAGCGATCTAGGACATGTAACATGCCCGTCTAATGATTTGATCACCCAGCACTTCACCGATATCACATGGTGTTAGAAACTTCATCTTGAGATGTGGTATTGAGGTGATGACTCCGAACGCTACTAGGCACGGCCGGCCCAAAATAGCGTTGTATACGGAAGGTAGGTCAACGACCAAGAAGGTGAGTGTGCGACTCACCGTTCTTAAGTACGGACCCAGGGTGACATCTAATTTGATCATTCCTTGGACGTCTACTGGTTCGTTGTTAAGGCCATAGAGAGGGCTTTCGGCAGGTTTCAATTGACTCCTTTTTAATCTAAGCTTAAAAAAGGTACCAAAATAAAGCAAATCTTTTAAACTTTTATTATTGATAAAAAGTCGTTTCAATTGGTAGTCTACGTTACTATTTAAAACGAGTGCAGATACAATAAGGAGATCAGCGTGGGGGAAAATTACATGATCAATGTCATTATCACTAAAGCTAATGACGTTCTCTTCCGCTCGCTGCTTCTTCCGCCCAACTTGTTACTCCTTGCGATTTGTTGGGGCCTTGGCTGGTCAGATTCTAATCATATTGACAACTCCAACCATGACCTGATTCCGCGGTTGGGATGGCTCTGGTCCCTCATCGCCTAAGGTGTTAGAACTCTATCCAAGGTTCCTGACGAACTTGATGAGGTCGCCCCTCTGAATGAGCTCCTCGATCTTCTGCTTGAGCGTCTTACAATCTTTCGTGGAGTGTCCGGGAGATCGATGGAAATCATAGTATTTAGTTGGATTTTCTCCCTCCGCTTTCTTAAGTGGTTTTGGCCACTTAAGGAATGTCTTCCCACAAATCTGCATGAGGACATTAGAGCACATGTCGGTCAGGGGCGTAAGGTTAATCGGCCCATACTCCCTTTGCTCTGATGCTCTAATCCTGTGCTACTTTCGACGGGAGTATCCCCACCACCGTGTTTCCTCTTTTCCTCGGCCGGGAAAGAACAAGGCTGGTTGGTCTTGTCAATACACTTCGCCTCGTTAGCTTCTTCGGCTACTGCGTAGGCCCTAGTGATTGATTCCGCTTTCCAAAAAGTCGGCAAATTCTTGTGCGCTAGGTGCCTAAAGATGCCCCCATATGTCAATGTAGAGATGAAACTACTAAACTTCATCTCCACCATTAGCCTGGGTGTCCTCCTGAGCTTTACTACGAAGCGATCCAAGAACTTCTTTGGATTCTCTCCCTACCTTTGTTTGATATGGGAGAGATGCCACGACTACTTCTCTTCCCAATGGATGAAAGTGTACTGTGCCAAGAAGAGATTAATAAGCTCTCAAAAGCTCCTGATCGAGTCTGACGGGGGCCGGTGGAATTAGATGTGAGCATCTCCCTTCAGGGTAAGAGGGAAGTAACAGCATATCGTTGCATCCTCCAAACCTTGGAAACTCAAATGGGTGCGGAAGTGATCCAAGTGATCTACGAGATCAGCGCTCCTATTGTATGAGTCTAGAGTTGGCATCTTCAACTTTGTCAGCAACGGATGGTTTAAGATCTCAGTTGTGTAAGGAGATCTATCTAGATCAATGGCGTGTTCATCATCCTTGAATACGTGGTTCCAGATTTTCTCGACACTTGACTCCACCTGGGAGGCGTTGCCAGATCTCTTAGAGTTGAGGTAGTTTCTCAACTTTATCATTCCTTCGATTTGGCGTGTAGCTGATTGATTATTGCCATCAGTGGATCTGACAATTCTGGAGGCTCCCACCTGAGCCTGAGGTTGGGCACTGTCCGAGAGTATCGAAAATTTTTTTATTTTGGGCTCTTGTCCGAAGTCCTATGACCCAAACATCCTTTAAGCCATGGATGGCTTTGGTCGTTAGAGGCCTTCAGAGTTTGAGTGTTGCCCGATCTCGTGGTCTTCTTTGCGGGCTTCTTATTCTACTCACCTCCTCTCTTGGAGGTCGGAGTAAGAACCATGGAGGGCAGAGCCCCCGACTTCGTCTTTTTCTAGCGGGCCAAGAGCATTTGGTTCATATTGCTCATTTGTTTCACCAGGTTCTGAAAAAATAGTGCGGGCACCCCATTGACCAGGTTAACAGCGACATGGTCCTAGTTGGGCGAGGCCGCATCTCTAGTGGAATTGCTAGCTTGTGCCCTAGTATTCACCATTCTGACTTACTTGAGATTGGAAGTGGCTATAGAAGTGAAAAGTGAAAGGCTTTCTGTAAACTTTCCACATATGGTGCCAATAATATATCATGGATCCAAATTTTGAATAGATTCGGATCAAATCATTCGTCTGAATCCAACTCCTTCCACTGAGTCTGGATCCTACACACCACAACTATGAATAAGAGGTCAGGTTCGACAGGATATTATCCCACTGAAAATACTCCGACACTCCCAATGGAAATCAGCCTTCAAAGGTAGAAGGTGAATGCAGAGAAATGCAGTATATATGCAAAGAGTGTTTACGGGAGTGGGATTGGTCTCATAAGCAGAGAGGTTTTGGTTGCTCATGAAGAGTAAGATCTTTAATTAATGTGTTCGTTGGGAACTAGTAGTAGAGAGAGAGAGGGAGAGCGTAGAGTAGCTCAAGTATAGAAAGCATGGGAGCTTTGCACGTGCTTGAGGGATTTTGTGCGTGGAGAAGGCGATGCCATTGAAGGGAGCTTTCACGGCATTTTATAGCCGCGGCCCTCAGCAACCTTTCTTGTGCAAAGAGGTTTGATGCCTTCGCTTTACTGGAGATTGTTACCTTTCTCTGGCATGGGCGCCTTTATAGCTATAACGTCAATGGATTGATTCTTTTTTCTTTTTGCGTTGCATGGAACCGAGAAGACGTTTGGTTGTTGGAATGGAATAAGGTGAGAATAGAATAGTTATTTCTAGGTAATAGAATTGGATGGAATAGAGTTGGAAATTGTTATTCCTATATTTGGTTGTTAGAATAGAATTAGTTAGGAATTTGTATTACAATGTTTGGTTTATGGAATTGTATGAGGAATAATATGAGAGTTTATCGAAATGACGATTTTACCCTTATTAATTATGGAAATATATTATATAAAATAATACACACGTGTATATGTACATATTTTTATATATATTATATGACATACATATACATAATTATATATATATTATGTAAATATTATTATAAAATATTATTTAATATATTATATTATTGTATCATGTAAAATATATATTTAATAAATATATAATATATTAAATATTATAAAAATATAATAAATAATAATAATAATAATAATAATAATAATAATAATAATAATAACAACAACAACAACAACAACAACAACAACAACAATAATAATAATAATAATAATAATAATAGACAAATTTGGGTTAATAACAAATTTGGGTGGGAATTTCTTTTCCTTCCTAACCAGGAATAACAAATACCTAATGTCATCAAGGAATAGTTATTCCCAACTTAAAGTGCAACCAAACGGTGGAATAATAATTCCACCAAGAATAAGGAGGGAATAGAATTTCTATTCCCTCCAACCAAACATGGGGTTAGGATTTCCAACAGATAAAGAGCGGATTTTAACACCTGCTTTGATTTTGGAAGTGACTATTACAATTGAGGTTGTATTGTGTGGAGAGCGCAACGTCTATGGAGAAGACTATTTTGGCTTGAGGACGGACATGTGGACCAATTTAGGCTTGGGCCACATGAGTCTTGGTCCTCAACCGATCTACTGGCCTCGCTTCTGGTCAACAAAAGTATTGACCATCATCGGCCCAAATAGGCTGTCCTGCTTTTGGGCCTTTGCTGTTTAGTCGCCTTTCGTCCGGTTAACGACAGCGTTGACCGTTCGGGGGTAAATGGGCTGGTAATGATTCTAGTCGTTTCCTCATTCGTCCGCTAGCCAATTATTGACCTACTTATCATCATCTATTAGGTTTTTATATATATTTAATGATCCTAGTTTTATATTTAAAAATAAAAATTAAAATTAAATCCCCACAATCAAAAAATTAATTTTAATATTACTTTTTTATTTTGAAAAATAATTTTAAGGTCTTAAAATTTACCTAAAAATCTAATAAATGAGTTAACCCGAATCGCTGGCCATCACCCCACCCTGTCATGCTCTCCCCTCCCAATACCTGCGGCGGCAACATCAAATGGTTTGTCTCTCTACTCCCCTCCGTCTACACCGCCGAAGCCACCATGAATCGTTCTCGATCTAGAGGAAACAGGATACCTCTTACCTGTTTCTCGACGTCTTGCTCGCTCTCCTCTCCAAGCGAATCTCACAGTAAAGGCCCTGTTGACGGGACTGTAACGTTGCAAGTGTAGCAGGCTTGGGTTCTGCCTCTCCGGTGCCCGTGTAAGAAAACAAAGGGCGAAACGTAGATTGGAGATGAAGGGGAGAGGACGATGGAGGAAAGACGGGAATCAATTACAGAGGCAGGAAAACAGTGCAAAACCACTTTCTCACTAATGCTTCAGCTTTTTCACTCATCAGGGATGCTGCCCGAGGTGCCGTTATGTAATGCAAAACAAATCTCCTAATACCTAAAATATCCTTACTAATATACAAAGGAAGGTAATATTGTCTACAATATTTTATCTATAATATACAATAAAATAAAATCTTACCAAATTATAACTGTCCTAAAATATACCTATCCCAATATAATATTTACAAAATAAAAGATTATGTATTCTGTAATATGCCATTACAAGATGGAGTATATATATTGATAATATCCATCTTGAACAAATGAGAATTCAGCCGATGTGAGGGTAAAATTTTGGTGACTATATTCAACGTGATTATGATGAGTGGTAATATGATGTGTGCGAACGCTTCATTCTTAGATTTTGTCACGAATGAGATGACGGTCCAACTTAATGTGTTTAGTGTGTTTATAAAAAAAATTGGATTTGCTGTAATGTAAATGACCGCTTGATTATCATAATATAGATCTGCTGCATCAAGATATGGAACCTGCAAATCATTCAAAACATAACGTAGTCAAGATAATTCACAGCAAGTATGACCACAGATCTATATTCTGCCTCTACTGAGGAGTGAGAGACCACTAACTGTTTCTTATATTTCTATAAAATACATAATCTTTTATTTTATAAATATTATATTGGAATAGTTGTATTTTAGGATAATTATAATTTGGTAAGATTTTATTTTATTGTATATTGCAGGCAAAATATTGTGGGCAATATTACCTTTCTTGCAGGTAATATTCTTTGCATATTAGTGAGGATATTTTTAGGTATTAGGAGATTTGTTTTGCATTATATAAAACACAGGTAGCGGCGTCTTGATGAGTGAAAAAGCTGAAGCATTAATGAGAAAGTGGTTTTGCACTGTTTTCTTGCATTTGTAATTGATTACTGTCTTTCCTCAATCGTCATCTTCTTTTCATCTCCAATATCCATTTCGCCCTTTATTTTCTTACATAGTATCAAAGATTATGAAGTAATACCACAATACTTCAAAAATATATTAAACACCGACAACCCAAATCCCGATCTCACACAAAATCTCTTACGATTTCAAAACCTTTTCAATCCTACAAACTCTCTTCGATTGAAGGTCACCGATAATCCGGCCATTACTTTGGTTGCCGATTCGCTCATGATTGACAACTATTCCACTTGGTCCAGAACCATGTGTTGAGCTTTGAGGGTTAAGAACAAACTCCAATTCATTGAGGGTATTATTCCTAAACCCATTGACTCTAGCGACCTCCTTTTTAAAGCCTAGAGATGATGCAATGACATAGTGGTTTCTTAGTTACAGAACTCTATCAGCCCATCTATCAAATCTAGCGTTGTTTTTGTTGATAATGTTTTCGAGATTTAGAAGGAATTGCGTGACCGTTTTACTCAACAAAACAGGCAACGCATTTTTCAGCTAAAGAAATCTTTGGTGGGTCTTTTATAAGAACAAGATTCGATAAGTTTGTATTATAGAACCTAAAAACAATCCGGGATTAAACTTATACTGACCTCTCTTCCAAATTGTGACTGTAGTAAAATAAAAGTACTCATCGAGTGACACTAGAGGAATTGTGTTATATAATTTTTAATGAGTTTGAATGACTCACATACTAATGTTCGAGATCAGATTATATTGATGGACCCCCTTCCTTCCGTTAATAAGGCCTTCTCTATTATCCAACAATAAGAACAACAATGTTAAATGTTATTCATTGTGCACCATTTAAAAATAATGACTTTAACTTCCAAATGAGTTATTAGTAATTATTAGTAATTCTAAAAATATCATGAAAAACACCCATTTGTCCTAGAAAGATAGGCCTTTATGTGTTGTTCATTATCGTGTCCTAGATACGCTTTACAACGGCTCTAAAATATAACTATTCTAATATAATATCTATAAAATAAAAGATTATGTATTATCTAATAGCCCGCCATGATTACAGAGGCCATTGACTATTTGAAATCTCCGGAGAGAGAAACTGAGGCCCCGATGAGCTTTGGTGGCTGTGGCGGTAAACTCTCGGTATATTTCATTCCTTTTTTTCGGCTGTGTGATTTTCCATTGTTTTTGTGCCAGTAATTGTAACCTAATGTTTCATTTGGTTAGCGAGAAATTCCAGGAAGAACATATAAGAGTCTTTTGGATTAAATTAATATCGTCTGAGTTTTATCTTATTTATTTTACTCAATATATGGTGGAAGGGAGTTGTGTTTTTGGTTGCAGACTGTAGTCATATAGCAGGGAAACCTATCGTTCGTCTTTGGGGCTTAATGTAAGAAGTTTAGGATAATTTTGATTGCGAGGATGAGGGAGGGTCAGTGGGAATTGAATCTATTTGTGTAGGCGAACGGGCGGACGCACCTTGATCTGCAAGTTAACATGTTGTCTTTGGGAGGGAGGTGCGTTTCTCTAGGTTCCTCCAATCTAGGGCTTGACGATGGTTAAATATGTGCATAATAACTGCTGTATTACTGAGTAGTTATCGAAGCATAGGATATTTGAAAACGATAAGGAGGAGGAGGAGTACTGCAAAGGAAGATTCTAGCCACTTCACTGTTATGCCAAACAGAGATCATCGCGGGAGAATCTTTTACCGCCACTAGCTTTATTCGTTGCATTTCCTGTTAGTTGACAATTGATAAAGTAGTGTAAATGTATACTCTTTTGTAAGGATAATCAACTGAATTTGAAGATAGGCATATTCGTTCATTCCTTTGCCTCGCCTTTTTCTTCAGCTCTCTTCTTTCTCTTCTGCAGCTGCTGTTTTCTTTTGTTGATGCAGACCTTTTTTATCTTACATGATTTCAGAGTACAGAAGAACATGAATACCAAAGCCAATGAGCATTAGTTTCTTACTGTCAATACTTATCAAACGTCATCTCTTGCTGCCAACAATGATCCCTCTATTTGGTACATGAATTTCCATGACATTACTAATCCATTTCAGTTGGATAATAGAGATAATACAGCTCTTATATTGGTAATTGATCTCCGAACTTCTGAGAGCTATGTTCTCTAGTCTCATGCTATGAGGAGAGCCCTTAGAGCTAAGAACAAAGTTGGCTTCATCAATGGAGGACTACTAAGGCCTACTAAACCCAATGATTCTCTTTTGGATATGTGGGAGTGTTGTAACGATCTTGTGGTCTCCTAGATTCACTAACCTTGTAAGATCTACTTTGATCTTTGTTGATAATACTAAAAAATTCAAAAAATTTTCAACTAAAAAAGGGTGTTGCTGGCCTAAAGCAGGAGCAAGATTGAGCCAGCTCTTTCTATGGAAAACTCAAAAATCATTAAGATAAACTTGCCCTATATGATCCCATCCTTAGTTGTGAATGAGTGAAATTGGAAACTCTAATGGATAGACATAAGAGAGACTGTGTGATTCAATTTCTAATGGGGCTTAATGAGTCTTATGCAAGCATTATGCTGATTGATCCTCTTCCTCCTGTCGAGAAGGTATTTCCCTGATTCAACAACAAGAGAGACAACACCACCTAGCTAGCCCTGTTCCAGATTTGTTTGCCCCTTTAGCAGAGCAAATCAGAACACCAAATTTTCGGTGAAGTCTGGTGCCAGCAGTCGGCCAACCAGGCCTTATTGTATCACTGTGAGGTATTGGACATCCTCTTGAGAAATGTGTCAAAGCAGGAAATGCCCAAACACCTATATGTAGCCACTGCAATGTGAGAGGACTTGTGATTGAGAAATGCTATAAGCTTTATGGACACCTATTTAGACAAAGACAACCTGATGGCTCTAATCTGTTCACTGTTTCTGTCACTAATGAGAAGGAGGAGAATCTAGAAGACAAGTTACATTTATTCAAGCACAATAAAAGCTTTTATGAATGCTTCTGGATCACAAAATTGCTATTTCTGTCCCTCATTCAGCCAGCAATGCCAAAATTGCTCCCGATCCTGCAGCAGGTTCTTTATATTACTGCTTGACAACACACAACTTTAAACCAAATTTTATGAGTTGTGTTTTCCAGATTGTTGATACAGGAGCAACAAGTCATATGAATTGCTACACTCCTTATTTCACTGGCAAACCCACTTCAGTGTCCTAAATGGTGAAGCTACAGGATGGGAATGGAGCTTCAATAACTCATACAGTAACCATTCAAATTTCAGATTCGCTAGTGCTAAAAGATGTACTTTGTGTGCCATTATTCAGTTACAAGTTATTGCCAGTCAATAAATTTATTCAGTTGCTCATTTGTTTTGTTGCATGTTTTTTTGTTTCTTATTTTATTCAAGACCTAGCATCCAGAACCTCGATTGGGATGGCCGAGGTAAAGCAAGGGCTATATCATCTCAAGAAGAAGCATGTTCCACCTTCATAACTTGCGTAAAAGATGTCCAGAATTCCAATCAGGCATGATCTGCTTGCAGCTTCTGTCACACATGACTCACCTCCCAATTGCCTTTGGCATTGACGTTTTGGACATTTGTCCTACCATAGATTGAAACTTGTTGATGATTCCACTGTCAAAATTCATGACATCAATGATAATGAGACACCATGTTCTGTTCCCCATTTAGCGAAGCAAAATTGGCTCCCTTTTCTAATCAGTGATCATGAAGCTTCTAGTATATTTGAATTTGTGCATTGTGATATTTGGGGGCCTCTTTTTGCTAGTGCTTTTTTTGACTATTTTTATTGATTTTTCAAGATGTACTTGGATATATCTTCTGAAAACTAAGTCTGAAGCCAGAATTTGAATTGAGTCCTCTTGTAATCTTGTTGAGACTCAATTTAATACCAATATGAGATGCATTCAAAGTGACAATGGACCAAGCGACTCAAATAAAGGAATAATACACCAAAGAAGTTGTGTTGAGACCTCAGAACAAAATGGGGTTGTAGAAATGAAACACAAACACTTGTTGAATGTGGCTCGTGCATTGAAATTTTAATTGAAAGCCCCCACTGAGTATTGGAGTGTGTGTGTCCTTATGGTAGCTTATCTGATTAATAAAACACCTCCTCCTTTGTTGAACAATAAGACCACCTGTGAGTTCCGTTTGTTAGGAAAAAGCCTTTGTACGATCATTTTAGAATCATTGGGTGTTTATGTTTTGCTACCGCTCTCTCCCGAGGGTGCAACAAATTTGATCCAATGGGAGGAAATGTGTTTCCCTTGGTTATCCTTTGGGAGTTAAAGGATACAGATTATTTGACTTGAATACTCACCCTTTTTTTCTATTGCAGAATATGGGGTTCTAGGAGTCTTTTTTTTCCTTTTTAGATCAATGTAGAGAATGTGCTTCATGAACCAAATAACACCTTGTCCACGGCCCAGGTCTTGGAATCATGCCTTCAGGTTGTAAGCAGCAAGACTTTATACCTTTAGAGGATCCATTCCCTGCACCAGAATTCCAGAGTTTGAGTCCAGACGCTGCACTTTCTAATTTGCCAGAAATAGCAGAATCTGGGGTTGAGCTAGAGCAACAGATACATGTGCACGGTACTAGTTCATTCCCTGCTCAAACTCCATCCAATATTCCACTTTGAGGATCTCAAAGGACCAGGAAGGCACCACATTATTTGCGAGAGTTCCACCGCCAACAATTCAAGTGTGAAAATATTCCGAGGAGAAGAAGCTGCCTGTTAAGCCTTTTCCCCTTGCTGAATGTTTATCTTATCAAAGACTTACCACTCCTTTCCATGCCTTATCTACCTCCATCTCCTCCAATGATGAGCCAATCACTTATAATCAACCAGTTGAAGACTCTAAATGGTGCCAGGCTATGGAGGCAAAACTAAAGGCCTTGGAGTCTAAAAATGCATGGATATTGATAGATCTTCCAGCTGGTTAACAAGATATTGATTGTTGATATTCTTCAAAATAAAATATAATTCTGAATGTAGCTAGAAAGGTATAAAGCATGATTGGAGGCCAAAGGATATACACGAAAGGCAAGGATTGATTACCATGACACTATCTCTCTTATGGCCAAACTCGTCACTGTTAGATACTTCCTATCCATTACCACACTGAAAAAGTGATTTTTATATCAATTTGATGTATATAATGCCTATATGAAGATTTGGATGAAGAAATTTATACGCACAAGCCCATCGGGCATAACATAGGAGGTCTGAATCAAGTATGTAAATTGGTCAAAAACTTATATGGGTTGAAACAAGTTTCAAGATAATGGTATTCAGAATTCTCCACTTCCCTTTTCAATTTTGGCTTCAAACAATCAAAGGCGGATTATAGTCTTTACCCCTTGAAAACAAGCACTTCTTTCATTGCTCAACTAGTCTATGTAGATGATGTCGTGGTGGCTAGCAATTCCATGGACTCCATCAATGAACTCAAGCAGTTTCTCCATTATTGTTTCAAGATCAAAGACCTCGGTGTAGTTCGTTACTTTCTTGGAATAGAGGTTGCATGATCACCAAAAGGAATCTTCATCAACCTATGCGAGTATGCATTGGACCTCATCGCAAACACATGAGCGCTTGCTTCCGGTCTCTTCAAACTTCCAATGGATCAAAATTTAAAGCCACAACAAGGACTTGGGTAGTTTGCTTTCGAGATATCACTATTGTTCGAAGATTGGTTGGGTGGTTCTTTGCATTTGGCTCTTACCCGCGGACATTAGCTATGATCTGTAGGTACTTAGCCAATTTATGGACAAGTCGTGCAATACATCTTCAAGCTGCTCTCCAAATATTATCATATATAAAAGGGACAAGGTGTTATGATGGCAGGATCATCCATTTCGACTTAAAGGCTTACTGCGATTTAGATTGGGCATGTCTTGACACTTGTCGATCAGTAATTGGAGATTGTATATTTCTTGGTTTATTTCTATATTTTTGGTGTTTGAAGAAACAAATAGGACCATGATAACCACTTGTGCGATGATTACTTGGTTATGATACATCCTTGACAATTTTGTGATCCCTCTATACATAGGCGGCTCTCATATATTGTGATAATCTGACTCTTCACATTATGACCAATCCTATTTTTCATAAAAAGAACAAAGCATATTGAGATTGATTATCATCTTGTTTGTGATAAATTATAGCAAGAAATTATACGTACGACATTTGTTGGAACCTCTTCTCAAATAGTTGATAATTTTACAAAAGCTCTATTATCTCATTCTCTTTTAGCTCATTTTTCCAAGATGGGAGTAGAAGATATCTACTATCCACTTTGCAAGGTGGTGCTGAAATGAGGAGCACTGCCAGGAAGATTCCGGCCACTTCACTGTTATGCCAAACAGATCAGTTACCGCATCTCATCACCAGAGAATCTTGGACCACCACTAGCTTTATTCGTTGATTTCTTGTTAATTGTTAGTCAAGTGTAGCATTATTTCCATTTGTATAGATGTACATCCCTGAGTGCACTATTGATGGAAGTAATATAAATGTACATTCTTCTGTAAGGATAACCAACTGAATTTTGAAGATAGGCATATCCATTCATTCCTTTGCCTCATCTTTTTCTTCATTTCTCTTCTTTTTTCTTCTGCTGCTGCTGTTTTCTTTTCTTGCAGCAGATTTAGTTTGTCTTACATATATCTTGAATGCCCATGCCCTTGGAATTTGGTCCTAACTATTCTTGGCGTTCAGAAAATGACTTTTGGAACCTTTATAAAATCAATTTAAAGAAAGTATCCCCTTGATGTATCCAGGTTCAAAATATATTTTTCTTCTTTAATTGGAGAGGTCATGGCTGTCAATAGAGGTTACTTTATACACCTATTTTCATCGGTTCTCATGTATGATCAACATGAATTATGCATTCTCAACAGCTGCTAAGGTTACTTTTATATTTTTTTTATCTTAGACTGTATCTCATCTAGAAATACAAAATTTATAGGTAGTTGATATTGCTCATCATTTAATGAATTGGTTTTTTTCCTTGTTCCTGAACATGTTAGGGGGATTTTAAAATGAAAGAGGATAAGAAACACAGAGCAACTTATCAGGCTCTGAGTGATTCAGAAAAGAAGCTTCAATTCTTCGCAGCTTGCCAAATTGCCTGCTGCTTGCTTGGAAGCAGGGGATATCTTTGTCAAAAGGTACTGGTTTTCTTCTCTGTGGCTTATTAACTAATTGTTGTGTGTAACTTTATCACTTGGAGTATCTTCTGTTTACTGCTTGATTGCAACCTTCTACTTAGTGTGACTACTTTATTATTATTGAATTGAGAAAATTTTTGGGATACACAATCAGGTGATGTGTTGTCCATCCGTCCATCTCTTTTAATGTGGGCCTGTTAATATATATGGATGAATGAGATGCTATATTATCTTGAGTGTTCAAGGGGGGCTACATAACACCACTCAATTGATTACAATATATCCACTGCTGTTATTCATCTTGACTGAATTTTTCCAGCACCTAAAAGCTATTCACTTATATTGCCATCACTTAAATGGGTGATTCTGTTGAGTCACTCTCGAGTGGCACTTATGTCATGAGACTCCATTGGAGAAATGGACGGGGACTTTGATGATTGGTCCAAGAAGCTGTTAAAACGGACGAGAACTTATTGGAGGCGTCATGTCCGAGAGGTTCTTTGAGGACATGGATGAGAGGACCCGAGAGCGTAGGCGTTGACTTTATCTTCGTAGGCTGTTGACGCGTTTTGCGAGATAGGTTGGTCACCTACTGCGATTGGATGTCAGGCGGCCGCAACTCCCAGTGTCAAACCCGCCACTGCGGCCGCACGTCGGGCGCCGCTGTGGCGGAGCCCAGGCGGTGTGGTCCTGCCACCCTAGTAGGGAAGGGGTGGCTGGCCGTCCCACTAGGCCATTTGTGTATATATACAAGGCTTGTGTACCATTGCTTCGTACGTGCTGCCAAGAGGATTTGGAGAGCTTGTGCCGTGTCTTTGTGAGCAGCCTTGGAGTGAGCTTTGAGAGAGTTGTGGGCAAGTTTTGTTATAAAGATAGAATGAGAAATACTTTTAGAGAGAGATTGTACACTTGAGATTGTTTTTTTCATTTGAGCTTGTGTGTAGCTAACACTTGTAAACAATTCTTTTATAGTGTATTCTTTCGTGGTTTTTCCCTTGATCCAAGAAGGGTTTTCTACGTTAAAATTTTATGTGTTCTCTCTCGTTTTTCTGTCATTACTTTTCTTGTCCGTCCGAGAGCTTTGCTCTGTGTTGTTGTCCGAGAGCGTTGTCTGCTCGGTCACCGTGCCTTCCGTGTTTTGCGCCAACAAGTGGTATCAGAAAGTTTGGTTCTTTGAATGGTGATCTTGTTGCTGGCTGCGATGGAGGTTGGAAGCCAAATGATTTGTTTGAACGGATCGAACTTTGACACCTGGCAGAGTAAGATGTCAGACTTGCTTTTCGTAAAGTCCATGCATAATCCCGTTTTTGCCACAGAAAAGCCGGCAGCAAAAACGGACGAGCAGTGGACATTGGAGCACAAGCAAGTGTGCGACTTTATTCGGCAGTTCGTGGATGACAACGTGTACAATCACGTTCGCGGAGAGACGAATGCCAAGACGCTCTGGGAGAAGCTGGAAAAGCTCTATGCCTCCAAATCCGGAAATAACAAAATTTATCACTTGATGAGGCTGATGCAAGTCCGGTTCAAGGATGGCACATCTGTCGCCGACCACTTGAATGAGTTTCAGGGCTGCGTGGACAGGCTGACTGGCGTGGGGATCAAGTTCGAGGATGAGGTCCTCGGACTTTGGTTACTAGCAACCCTCCCGGACTCATGGGAGGTTATGAGGATCACCATAGCCAATACAGCTCCTAACTGCGTGGTGACTTTAGAGATGGCCAAAGGAGCTGTGATGAACGAGGAAGTGCGACGGCGTTCTTAAGGCACGTCCACCTCTCAGCACTTCGAGGTCCTTGTTACCGAATCGAGGGGAAGGAGCCGAGGACGTGGCCCAAAGTCTGAAGACAAAAGGCGGAGTAAGTCACGTTCTCGGTATCAAGACATGAAGTGCCACCATTGTGGCAAGAAAGACCATATCAAGAAGTTTTGTTACAAGTGGAAGCATGAAGACGTTGGCAAGCAGCGGGGCGAGAAGAGACGAGGCGAGGAAGAGTCTTCGGTCTCTGTTGTGACAGGAGGTGATCTCCTTCTAGCCTGCGAGTCTGAAGACTCTATAAATGTGGCTGAGTAGGCTTCTGACTGGGTGGTGGATTCTGGCGCATCCATCCACGTCACATTCAGGAGAGAGCTGTTCTCCACTTACACTTCGTGCGCCCAAGAGTGTTGAGGATGGGCAACATGGAGACGCCCGAGATTATTGGACGAGGGACGTCTCTCTTGCGAGCGAACACCTGAGCCGGCCCGATTTTGAGGGACGTCAACACGCCCCACGATATTCGGATGAATATCATCTCGGTAGAGGGAGGCATTGGATGATGAAGGCTCTTTGCAGCGTTATTTGTGACGGCAGTTACAAGTTGACAAAGGGTTCCATGGTGATTGCCCGAGGAGTAAAGGCCTCAGGCCTTTACACGTTGAAAGCCCAGGCCGAGGTAGCAGAGATGAATGCCACAGGAAGTGTGAAGTTCTCGGGCCTGTGGTACAAAAGGCTCGGACACATGAGTGAGCGTGGCATGAGTCATTTGGTTAAGAAAGGTCTCATCCCCGGAGATGGATGGAGACAGGCGAGGACTTGCCCTCACCGCATGGCGGGAAAGAACGCAAAGTCTCCTTTCAAGGAGACGTATCTGGCAGGAAGTTCGAGGTTTTGGAGCTTGTCTACAGGAACTTCGTCTTTTTCTAGCGGGCCAAGAGCATTTGGTTCATATTGCTCATTTGTTTCACCAGGTTCTGAAAAAATAGTGCGGGCACCCCATTGACAGTTAACAAATGACATGGTCCTAGTTGGGCGAGGCCGCATCTCTAGTGGAATTGCTAGCTTGTGCCCTAGTATTCACCATTCTGACTTACTTGAGATTGGAAGTGGCTATAGAAGTGAAAAGTGAAAGGCTTTCTGTAAACTTTCCACATATGGTGCCAATAATATATCATGGATCCAAATTTTGAATAGATTCGGATCAAATCATTCGTCTGAATCCAACTCCTTCCACTGAGTCTGGATCCTACACACCACAACTATGAATAAGAGGTCAGGTTCGACAGGATATTATCCCACTGAAAATACTCCGACACTCCAATCAGAAATCAGCCTTCAAAGGTAGAAGGTGAATGCAGAGAAATGCAGTATATATGCAAAGAGTGTTTACGGGAGTGGGATTGGTCTCATAAGCAGAGAGGTTTTGGTTGCTCATGAAGAGTAAGATCTTTAATTAATGTGTTCGTTGGGAACTAGTAGTAGAGAGAGAGAGGGAGAGCGTAGAGTAGCTCAAGTATAGAAAGCATGGGAGCTTTGCACGTGCTTGAGGGATTTTGTGCGTGGAGAAGGCGATGCCATTGAAGGGAGCTTTCACGGCATTTTATAGCCGCGGCCCTCAGCAACCTTTCTTGTGCAAAGAGGTTTGATGCCTTCGCTTTACTGGAGATTGTTACCTTTCCTGGCATGGGCGCCTTTATAGCTATAACGGTCAATGGATTGATTCTTTTCTTTTTGCGTTCTGTAACCGTCAGGGTACGTTTGGTTGTTGGAATGGAATAAGGTGAGAATAGAATAGTTATTTCTAGGTAATAGAATTGGATGGAATAGAGTTGGAAATTGTTATTCCTATATTTGGTTGTTAGAATAGAATTAGTTAGGAATTTGTATTACAATGTTTGGTTTATGGAATTGTATGAGGAATAATATGAGAGTTTATCGAAATGACGATTTTACCCTTATTAATTATGGAAATATATTATATAAAATAATACACACGTGTATATGTACATATTTTTATATATATTATATGACATACATATACATAATTATATATATATTATGTAAATATTATTATAAAATATTATTTAATATATTATATTATTGTATCATGTAAAATATATATTTAATAAATATATAATATATTAAATATTATAAAAATATAATAAATAATAATAATAATAATAATAATAATAATAATAATAATAATAATAATAACAACAACAACAACAACAACAACAACAATAATAATAATAATAATAATAATAATAGACAAATTTGGGTTAATAACAAATTTGGGTGGGAATTTCTTTCCTTCCTAAACCAGAATAGGGAAAATATCTAATGTCGTGCTTTAATAGTTATTCCCAACTTAAAGTCAGAATGACGGTGGAATAATCCAATTAGCAAGAATAAGGAGGAATAGAATTTATTCCCTCCAACCAAACATGGGGTTAGGATTCAATGCAGATAAAGAGCGGATTTTAACACTTGCTTTGATTTTGGAAGTGACTATTACAATTGAGGTTGTATTGTGTGGAGAGCGCAACGTCTATGGAGAAGACTATTTTTGGCTTGAGGACGGACATGTGGACCAATTTAGGCTTGGCCACATGAGTCTTGGTCCTCAACCGATCTCATCGCCTCGCTTCGTCAACAAAAGTATTGACCATCATCGGCCCAAATAGGCTGTCCTGCTTTTGGGCCTTTCTTTGTTTAGCTTTTCCGTCTAATTAACGGGCCCAGCGTTGACCGTCGGGGTAAATGGGCTGGTAATGATTCTAGTCGTTTCCTCATTCGTCCGCTAGCCAATTATTGACCTACTTATCATCATCTATTAGGTTTTTATATATATTTAATGATCCTAGTTTTATATTTAAAAATAAAAATTAAAATTAAATCCCCACAATCAAAAAATTAATTTTAATATTACTTTTTTATTTTGAAAAATAATTTTAAGGTCTTAAAATTTACCTAAAAATCTAATAAATGAGTTAACCCGAATCGCTGGCCATCACCCCACCCTGTCATGCTCTCCCCTCCCAATACCTGCGGCGGCAACATCAAATGGTTTGTCTCTCTACTCCCCTCCGTCTACACCGCCGAAGCCACCATGAATCGTTCTCGATCCAGAGGAAACAGGATACCTCTTACCTGTTTCTCGACGTCTTGCTCGCTCTCCTCTCCAAGCGAATCTCACAGTAAAGGCCCTGTTGACGGGACTGTAACGTTGCAAGTGTAGCAGGCTTGGGTTCTGCCTCTCCGGTGCCCGTGTAAGAAAACAAAGGGCGAAACGTAGATTGGAGATGAAGGGGAGAGGACGATGGAGGAAAGACGGGAATCAATTACAGAGGCAGGAAAACAGTGCAAAACCACTTTCTCACTAATGCTTCAGCTTTTTCACTCATCAGGGATGCTGCCCGAGGTGCCGTTATGTAATGCAAAACAAATCTCCTAATACCTAAAATATCCTTACTAATATACAAAGGAAGGTAATATTGTCTACAATATTTTATCTATAATATACAATAAAATAAAATCTTACCAAATTATAACTGTCCTAAAATATACCTATCCCAATATAATATTTACAAAATAAAAGATTATGTATTCTGTAATATGCCATTACAAGATGGAGTATATATATTGATAATATCCATCTTGAACAAATGAGAATTCAGCCGATGTGAGGGTAAAATTTTGGTGACTATATTCGCCAACTGATTATGAGTGGTAATATGATGTGTGCGAACGCTTCATTCTTAGATTTTGTCACGAATGAGATGACGGTCCAACTTAATGTGTTTAGTGTGTTTATAAAAAAAATTGGATTTGCTGTAATGTAAATGACCGCTTGATTATCATAATATAGATCTGCTGCATCAAGATATGGAACCTGCAAATCATTCAAAACATAACGTAGTCAAGATAATTCACAGCAAGTATGACCACAGATCTATATTCTGCCTCTACTGAGGAGTGAGAGACCACTAACTGTTTCTTATATTTCTATAAAATACATAATCTTTTATTTTATAAATATTATATTGGAATAGTTGTATTTTAGGATAATTATAATTTGGTAAGATTTTATTTTATTGTATATTGCAGGCAAAATATTGTGGGCAATATTACCTTTCTTGCAGGTAATATTCTTTGCATATTAGTGAGGATATTTTTAGGTATTAGGAGATTTGTTTTGCATTATATAACGGCACATCAGGCAGCGTCCTTGATGAGTGAAAAAGCTGAAGCATTAATGAGAAAGTGGTTTTGCACTGTTTTCTTGCATTTGTAATTGATTACTGTCTTTCCTCAATCGTCATCTTCTTTTCATCTCCAATATCCATTTCGCCCTTTATTTTCTTACATAGTATCAAAGATTATGAAGTAATACCACAATACTTCAAAAATATATTAAACACCGACAACCCAAATCCCGATCTCACACAAAATCTCTTACGATTTCAAAACCTTTTCAATCCTACAAACTCTCTTCGATTGAAGGTCACCGATAATCCCGGCCATTACTTTGGTTGCCGATTCGCTCATGATTGACAACTATTCCACTTGGTCAGAACCGTGTGTTGAGCTTTGAGGGTTAAGAACAAACTCCAATTCATTGAGGGTATTATTCCTAAACCCATTGACTCTAGCGACCTCCTTTTTAAAGCCTAGAGATGATGCAATGACATAGTGGTTTCTTAGTTACAGAACTCTATCAGCCCATCTATCAAATCTAGCGTTGTTTTTGTTGATAATGTTTTCGAGATTTAGAAGGAATTGCGTGACCGTTTTACTCAACAAAACAGGCAACGCATTTTTCAGCTAAAGAAATCTTTGGTGGGTCTTTTATAAGAACAAGATTCGATAAGTTTGTATTATGGTAAACTGAAAACAATCTGGGATGAACTTCTTATACTTGACCCTCTTCCAAATTGTGACTGTAGTAAAATAAAAGTACTCATCGAGTGACACTAGAGGAATTGTGTTATATAATTTTTAATGAGTTTGAATGACTCACATACTAATGTTCGAGATCAGATTATATTGATGGACCCCCTTCCTTCCGTTAATAAGGCCTTCTCTATTATCCAACAATAAGAACAACAATGTTAAATGTTATTCATTGTGCACCATTTAAAAATAATGACTTTAACTTCCAAATGAGTTATTAGTAATTATTAGTAATTCTAAAAATATCATGAAAAACACCCATTTGTCCTAGAAAGATAGGCCTTTATGTGTTGTTCATTATCGTGTCCTAGATACGCTTTACAACGGCTCTAAAATATAACTATTCTAATATAATATCTATAAAATAAAAGATTATGTATTATCTAATAGCCCGCCATGATTACAGAGGCCATTGACTATTTGAAATCTCCGGAGAGAGAAACTGAGGCCCCGATGAGCTTTGGTGGCTGTGGCGGTAAACTCTCGGTATATTTCATTCCTTTTTTTTTCGGCTGTGTGATTTTCCATTGTTTTTGTGCCAGTAATTGTAACCTAATGTTTCATTTGGTTAGCGAGAAATTCCAGGAAGAACATATAAGAGTCTTTTGGATTAAATTAATATCGTCTGAGTTTTATCTTATTTATTTTACTCAATATATGGTGGAAGGGAGTTGTGTTTTTTGGTTGCAGACTGTAGTCATATAGCAGGGAAACCTATCGTTCGTCTTTTGGGGCTTAATGTAAGAAGTTTAGGATAATTTTGATTGCGAGGATGAGGGAGGGTCAGTGGGAATTGAATCTATTTGTGTAGGCGAACGGGCGGACGCACCTTGATCTGCAAGTTAACATGTTGTCTTTGGGAGGGAGGTGCGTTTCTCTAGGTTCCTCCAATCTAGGGCTTGACGATGGTTAAATATGTGCATAATAACTGCTGTATTACTGAGTAGTTATCGAAGCATAGGATATTTGAAAAACGATAAGGAGGAGGAGGAGTACTGCAAGGAAGATTCTAGCCACTTCACTGTTATGCCAAACAGAGATCATCGCGGGAGAATCTTTTACCGCCACTAGCTTTATTCGTTGCATTTCCTGTTAGTTGACAATTGATAAAGTAGTGTAAATGTATACTCTTTTGTAAGGATAATCAACTGAATTTGAAGATAGGCATATTCGTTCATTCCTTTGCCTCGCCTTTTTCTTCAGCTCTCTTCTTTCTCTTCTGCAGCTGCTGTTTTCTTTTGTTGATGCAGACCTTTTTTATCTTACATGATTTCAGAGTACAGAAGAACATGAATACCAAAGCCAATGAGCATTAGTTTCTTACTGTCAATACTTATCAAACGTCATCTCTTGCTGCCAACAATGATCCCTCTATTTGGTACATGAATTTCCATGACATTACTAATCCATTTCAGTTGGATAATAGAGATAATACAGCTCTTATATTGGTAATTGATCTCCGAACTTCTGAGAGCTATGTTCTCTAGTCTCATGCTATGAGGAGAGCCCTTAGAGCTAAGAACAAAGTTGGCTTCATCAATGGAGGACTACTAAGGCCTACTAAACCCAATGATTCTCTTTTGGATATGTGGGAGTGTTGTAACGATCTTGTGGTCTCCTAGATTCACTAACCTTGTAAGATCTACTTTGATCTTTGTTGATAATACTAAAAAAATTCAAAAAATTTTCAACTAAAAAAGGGTGTTGCTGGCCTAAAGCAGGAGCAAGATTGAGCCAGCTCTTTCTATGGAAAACTCAAAAATCATTAAGATAAACTTGCCCTATATGATCCCATCCTTAGTTGTGAATGAGTGAAATTGGAAACTCTAATGGATAGACATAAGAGAGACTGTGTGATTCAATTTCTAATGGGGCTTAATGAGTCTTATGCAAGCATTATGCTGATTGATCCTCTTCCTCCTGTCGAGAAGGTATTTCCCTGATTCAACAACAAGAGAGACAACACCACCTAGCTAGCCCTGTTCCAGATTTGTTTGCCCCCTTTAGCAGAGCAAATCAGAACACCAAATTTTCGGTGAAGTCTGGTGCCAGCAGTCGGCCAACCAGGCCTTATTGTATCACTGTGAGGTATTGGACATCCTCTTGAGAAATGTGTCAAAGCAGGAAATGCCCAAACACCTATATGTAGCCACTGCAATGTGAGAGGACTTGTGATTGAGAAATGCTATAAGCTTTATGGACACCTATTTAGACAAAGACAACCTGATGGCTCTAATCTGTTCACTGTTTCTGTCACTAATGAGAAGGAGGAGAATCTAGAAGACAAGTTACATTTATTCAAGCACAATAAAAGCTTTTATGAATGCTTCTGGATCACAAAATTGCTATTTCTGTCCCTCATTCAGCCAGCAATGCCAAAATTGCTCCCGATCCTGCAGCAGGTTCTTTATATTACTGCTTGACAACACACAACTTTAAACCAAATTTTATGAGTTGTGTTTTCCAGATTGTTGATACAGGAGCAACAAGTCATATGAATTGCTACACTCCTTATTTCACTGGCAAACCCACTTCAGTGTCCTAAATGGTGAAGCTACAGGATGGGAATGGAGCTTCAATAACTCATACAGTAACCATTCAAATTTCAGATTCGCTAGTGCTAAAAGATGTACTTTGTGTGCCATTATTCAGTTACAAGTTATTGCCAGTCAATAAATTTATTCAGTTGCTCATTTGTTTTGTTGCATGTTTTTTTGTTTCTTATTTTATTCAAGACCTAGCATCCAGAACCTCGATTGGGATGGCCGAGGTAAAGCAAGGGCTATATCATCTCAAGAAGAAGCATGTTCCACCTTCATAACTTGCGTAAAGATGTCCAGAATTCCAATCAGGCATGATCTGCTTGCAGCTTCTGTCACACATGACTCACCTCCCAATTGCCTTTGGCATTGACGTTTTGGACATTTGTCCTACCATAGATTGAAACTTGTTGATGATTCCACTGTCAAAATTCATGACATCAATGATAATGAGACACCATGTTCTGTTCCCCATTTAGCGAAGCAAAATTGGCTCCCTTTTCTAATCAGTGATCATGAAGCTTCTAGTATATTTGAATTTGTGCATTGTGATATTTGGGGCCTCTTTTTGCTAGTGCTTTTTTGACTATTTTTATTGATTTTTCAAGATGTACTTGGATATATCTTCTGAAAACTAAGTCTGAAGCCAGAATTTGAATTGAGTCCTCTTGTAATCTTGTTGAGACTCAATTTAATACCAATATGAGATGCATTCAAAGTGACAATGGACCAAGCGACTCAAATAAAGGAATAATACACCAAAGAAGTTGTGTTGAGACCTCAGAACAAAATGGGGTTGTAGAAATGAAACACAAACACTTGTTGAATGTGGCTCGTGCATTGAAATTTTAATTGAAAGCCCCCACTGAGTATTGGAGTGTGTGTGTCCTTATGGTAGCTTATCTGATTAATAAAACACCTCCTCCTTTGTTGAACAATAAGACCACCTGTGAGTTCCGTTTGTTAGGAAAAAGCCTTTGTACGATCATTTTAGAATCATTGGGTGTTTATGTTTTGCTACCGCTCTCTCCCGAGGGTGCAACAAATTTGATCCAATGGGAGGAAATGTGTTTCCCTTGGTTATCCTTTGGGAGTTAAAGGATACAGATTATTTGACTTGAATACTCACCCTTTTTTTTCTATTGCAGAATATGGGGTTCTAGGAGTCTTTTTTTTTCCTTTTAGATCAATGTAGAGAATGTGCTTCATGAACCAAATAACACCTTGTCCACGGCCCAGGTCTTGGAATCATGCCTTCAGGTTGTAAGCAGCAAGACTTTATACCTTTAGAGGATCCATTCCCTGCACCAGAATTCCAGAGTTTGAGTCCAGACGCTGCACTTTCTAATTTGCCAGAAATAGCAGAATCTGGGGTTGAGCTAGGAGCAACAGATACATGTGCACCGGTACTAGTTCATTCCCTGCTCAAACTCCATCCAATATTCCACTTTGAGGATCTCAAAGGACCAGGAAGGCACCACATTATTTGCGAGAGTTCCACCGCCAACAATTCAAGTGTGAAAATATTCCGAGGAGAAGAAGCTGCCTGTTAAGCCTTTTCCCCTTGCTGAATGTTTATCTTATCAAAGACTTACCACTCCTTTCCATGCCTTATCTACCTCCATCTCCTCCAATGATGAGCCAATCACTTATAATCAACCAGTTGAAGACTCTAAATGGTGCCAGGCTATGGAGGCAAAACTAAAGGCCTTGGAGTCTAAAAATGCATGGATATTGATAGATCTTCCAGCTGGTTAACAAGATATTGATTGTTGATATTCTTCAAAATAAAATATAATTCTGAATGTAGCTAGAAAGGTATAAAGCATGATTGGAGGCCAAAGGATATACACGAAAGGCAAGGATTGATTACCATGACACTATCTCTCTTATGGCCAAACTCGTCACTGTTAGATACTTCCTATCCATTACCACACTGAAAAAGTGATTTTTATATCAATTTGATGTATATAATGCCTATATGAAGATTTGGATGAAGAAATTTATACGCACAAGCCCATCGGGCATAACATAGGAGGTCTGAATCAAGTATGTAAATTGGTCAAAAACTTATATGGGTTGAAACAAGTTTCAAGATAATGGTATTCAGAATTCTCCACTTCCCTTTTCAATTTTGGCTTCAAACAATCAAAGGCGGATTATAGTCTTTACCCTTGAAAACAAGCACTTCTTTCATTTGCTCAACTAGTCTATGTAGATGATGTCGTGGTGGCTAGCAATTCCATGGACTCCATCAATGAACTCAAGCAGTTTCTCCATTATTGTTTCAAGATCAAAGACCTCGGTGTAGTTCGTTACTTTCTTGGAATAGAGGTTGCATGATCACCAAAAGGAATCTTCATCAACCTATGCGAGTATGCATTGGACCTCATCGCAAACACATGAGCGCTTGCTTCCGGTCTCTTCAAACTTCCAATGGATCAAAATTTAAAGCACAACAAGGACTTGGGTAGTTTGCTTTCAGATATCACTATTGTTCGAAGATTGGTTGGGTGGTTGCTGCATTTGGCTCTTACCCGCGGACATTAGCTATGATCTGTAGGTACTTAGCCAATTTATGGACAAGTCGTGCAATACATCTTCAAGCTGCTCTCCAAATATTATCATATATAAAAGGGACAAGGTGTTATGATGGCAGGATCATCCATTTCGACTTAAAGGCTTACTGCGATTTAGATTGGGCATGTCTTGACACTTGTCGATCAGTAATTGGAGATTGTATATTTCTTGGTTTATTTCTATATTTTTGGTGTTTGAAGAAACAAATAGGACCATGATAACCACTTGTGCGATGATTACTTGGTTATGATACATCCTTGACAATTTTGTGATCCCTCTATACATAGGCGGCTCTCATATATTGTGATAATCAAGCGGCTCTTCACATTATGACCAATCCTATTTTTCATAAAAGAACAAAGCATATTGAGATTGATTATCATCTTGTTTGTGATAAATTATAGCAAGAAATTATACGTACGACATTTGTTGGAACCTCTTCTCAAATAGTTGATAATTTTACAAAAGCTCTATTATCTCATTCTCTTTTAGCTCATTTTTCCAAGATGGGAGTAGAAGATATCTACTATCCACTTTGCAAGGTGGTGCTGAAATGAGGAGCACTGCCAGGAAGATTCCGGCCACTTCACTGTTATGCCAAACAGATCAGTTACCGCATCTCATCACCAGAGAATCTTGGACCACCACTAGCTTTATTCGTTGATTTCTTGTTAATTGTTAGTCAAGTGTAGCATTATTTCCATTTGTATAGATGTACATCCCTGAGTGCACTATTGATGGAAGTAATATAAATGTACATTCTTCTGTAAGGATAACCAACTGAATTTTGAAGATAGGCATATCCATTCATTCCTTTGCCTCATCTTTTTCTTCATTTCTCTTCTTTTTTCTTCTGCTGCTGCTGTTTTCTTTTCTTGCAGCAGATTTAGTTTGTCTTACATATATCTTGAATGCCCATGCCCTTGGAATTTGGTCCTAACTATTCTTGGCGTTCAGAAAATGACTTTTGGAACCTTTATAAAATCAATTTAAAGAAAGTATCCCCTTGATGTATCCAGGTTCAAAATATATTTTTCTTCTTTAATTGGAGAGGTCATGGCTGTCAATAGAGGTTACTTTATACACCTATTTTCATCGGTTCTCATGTATGATCAACATGAATTATGCATTCTCAACAGCTGCTAAGGTTACTTTTATATTTTTTTTATCTTAGACTGTATCTCATCTAGAAATACAAAATTTATAGGTAGTTGATATTGCTCATCATTTAATGAATTGGTTTTTTTCCTTGTTCCTGAACATGTTAGGGGGATTTTAAAATGAAAGAGGATAAGAAACACAGAGCAACTTATCAGGCTCTGAGTGATTCAGAAAAGAAGCTTCAATTCTTCGCAGCTTGCCAAATTGCCTGCTGCTTGCTTGGAAGCAGGGGATATCTTTGTCAAAAGGTACTGGTTTTCTTCTCTGTGGCTTATTAACTAATTGTTGTGTGTAACTTTATCACTTGGAGTATCTTCTGTTTACTGCTTGATTGCAACCTTCTACTTAGTGTGACTACTTTATTATTATTGAATTGAGAAAATTTTTGGGATACACAATCAGGTGATGTGTTGTCCATCCGTCCATCTCTTTTAATGTGGGCCTGTTAATATATATGGATGAATGAGATGCTATATTATCTTGAGTGTTCAAGGGGGGCTACATAACACCACTCAATTGATTACAATATATCCACTGCTGTTATTCATCTTGACTGAATTTTTCCAGCACCTAAAAGCTATTCACTTATATTGCCATCACTTAAATGGGTGATTCCTGTTGGAGTCACTCTCGAGTGGCACTTATGTCCGCAGACTCCATTGGAGAAATGGACGGGGACTTTGATGATTGGTCCAAGAAGCCTGTTAAAACGGACGAGAACTTATTGGAGGCGTCATGTCCGAGAGGTTGCTGAGGACATGGATGAGGACCCTGAGAGCGTAGGCGTTGACTTTATCTTCGTAGGCCTGTTGAAGCCGCGTTTTGCAGATAGGTTGGTCACCTACTCTGATTGGATGTTGGGGCGGCTGCAACTCCCAGGTGTCAAACCCGCCACTCTGGCACGTCGGGCGTACGCCTGCTGTGGCAGGCCTAGGCGGTGTGGTCCTGCCACCCTAGCGCCAGTAGGGTGGCTGGCTGTCCACTAGGCCATTTGTGTATATATACAAGGCTTGTGTACCATTGCTTCGTACGTGCTGCCAAGAGGATTTGGAGAGCTTGTGCCGTGTCTTTGTGAGCAGCCTTGGAGTGAGCTTTGAGAGAGTTGTGGGCAAGTTTTGTTATAAAGATAGAATGAGAAATACTTTTAGAGAGAGATTGTACACTTGAGATTGTTTTTTTTTCATTTGAGCTTGTGTAGCTAACACTTGTAAACAATTCTTTTATAGTGTATTCTTTCGTGGTTTTTCCCTTGATCCAAGAAGGGTTTTCTACGTTAAAATTTTATGTGTTCTCTCTCGTTTTTCTGTCATTACTTTTCTTGTCCGTCCGAGAGCTTTTTTTCTGTGTTTGTTGTCGAGAGCGTTATGCGCTTTGGCCACCGTGCCTTCCGTGTTTTTTGCGACAAGTGGTATCAGAAAGTTTGGTTCTTTGAATGGTGATCTTGTTGCTGGCTGCGATGGAGGTTGGAAGCCAAATGATTTGTTTGAACGGATCGAACTTTGACACCTGGCAGAGTAAGATGTCAGACTTGCTTTTCATAAAGTCCATGCATAATCCCGTTTTTGCCACAGAAAAAAAGCCGGCGGCAAAAACGGACGAGCAGTGGACGTTGGAGCACAAGCAAGTGTGCGGCTTCATTCGGCAGTTCGTGGATGACAACGTGTACAATCACGTTCGCGGAGAGACGAATGCCAAGACGCTCTGGGAGAAGCTGGAAAAGCTCTATGCCTCCAAATCCGGAAATAACAAAATTTATCACTTGATGAGGCTGATGCAAGTCCGGTACAAGGATGGCTCATCTGTCGCCGACCACCTGAATGAGTTTCAGGGCTGCGTGGACAGGCTGACTGGCGTGGGGATCAAGTTCGAGGATGAGGTCCTCGGACTATGGTTGCTAGCAACCCTCCCGGACTCATGGGAGGTTATGAGGATCACCATAGCCAATACAGCTCCTAACGGCGTGGTGACTTTAGAGATGGCCAAAGGAGCTGTGCTGAACGAGAAAGTGCGACGGCGTTCTTAAGGCACGTCTACCTCTCAAAGCACTTCGAGGTCCTTGTTACCGAATCGAGGAAGGAGCCGAGGACGTGGCCCAAAGTCCGAAGACAAAAGGCGGAGTAAGTCACGTTCTCGGTATCAAGATACGAAGTGCCACCATTGCGGGCAAGAAAGACCATATCAAGAAGTTTTGTTACAAGTGGAAGCATGAAGACGTTGGCAAGCAGCGGGGCGAGAAGAGACGAGGCGAGGAAGAGTCTTCGGTCTCTGTTGTGACAGGAGGTGATCTCCTTCTAGCCTGCGAGTCTGAAGACTCTATAAATGTGGCTGAGTAGGCTTCTGACTGGGTGGTGGATTCTGGCGCATCCATCCACGTCACATTCAGGAGAGAGCTGTTCTCCACTTACACTTCGTGCGCCCCAAGAGTGTTGAGGATGGGCAATATGGAGACGTCCGAGATTATTGGACGAGGGGACGTCTCCTTGCTGACGAACACCGGAGCCCGACTGATTTTGAGGGACGTCCGACACGTCCCTGATATTCGGATGAATATCATCTCAGTAGGGAGGCTGGATGATGAAGGCTACTGCAGCGTTATTTGTGACGGCAGTTACAAGTTGACAAAGGGTTCCATGGTGATTGCCCGAGGAGTAAAGGCCTCAGGCCTTTACACGTTGAAAGCCCAGGCCGAGGTAGCAGAGATGAATGCCACAGGAAGTGTGAAGTTCTCGGGCCTGTGGTACAAAAGGCTCGGACACATGAGTGAGCGTGGCATGAGTCATTTGGCGAAGAAAGGTCTCATCCCGGAGATGGATGGAGACAGGCCGAGGACTTGCCCTCACTGCATGGCGGGGAAGCAACGCAAAGTCTCCTTTCAAGGAGACGTATCTGGCAGGAAGTTCGAGGTTTTGGAGCTTGTCTACAAGGATGTGTGTGGTCCCCTCTCGGAGAAGTTCTTTGGAGGAGCACAATACTTCGTGTCCTTCATTGACAATTGCTCGAGGAAGCTGTGGGTGTTCCCGTTGAAAACCAAAGATCATGTTGGGGAACCTTTGAACAGTTTCATATCCTCGTAGAGCGTGAGACCGGGAGGAGGTTAAAGGCCGTTCGGAGCGATAACGGCGGAGAATATATTGGGACGTTTGATGCCTACTGTAGAGCTCGCAGCATTAGACAACAGAGAACTCCACCCAAGACGTCACAGTTGAATGGCGTGGTCGAGAGGATGAATCGTACCCTGATGGAAAGGGTCAGGTGCATGTTGTCCGAGGCCAGGTTACCGGGATCTTTTTGGGCCGAGGCCTTGAAGGTGGCCGTCCACATGATCAACCGGTCGCCCACCCAGTAAGCCTCTGGACGGGGAAGCTCCAGAGCAATTTTGGACCGGGAAGGAGCCAACGTACAGCCATCTTCGGACTTTCGGTTGTAAAGTCTTTGTTCATGTTCCGAGAGATGAGAGGACCAAGTTGGAGCCAAAGACAAAACAATGTCTTTCTGGGCTATGGCGATGACGAACTTGGGTATAGGCTTTATGACCCAAAGGAAAGGAAGCTGGTGCAGTTCCGAGACGTGTTCTTCGTTGAGGACGAGACCATCGAGGACATTGGGAAGGAGCAGAAGACTCAACCCAGTACTTCCCGGACGGATAGAGTTGATGCTGATGCTGTCCGTCAAGTGCCTCCTGAGTCCGATGTCGGCGGATCAGGTGTGGCAGACAATCATGGTGAGGCTGTTCCAGTGCTTCAGGATCTGGTTGAAAATTTGGCACCTCCACAGGCCGAGGTGGCTCCTGTGGGACGGTCGTCTAGGGAGAGATGTCCGTCCGTCCGTCCGCCTTCCAGCAAGTGAGTTTGTCCTCCTCACTGATGTTGGAGAATCAGAAGATTTTAATGAGGCCATGTGTAGCGCTCAAAAGGATAAATGGTTTAAAACCATGAAGGAAGAAATGACCTCTTTTCGTGAAAACCATACCTTTGAGCTGGCTAAATTGCCCAAGGGGAAGAAGGCCCTGAAGAACAAATGGGTCTTCCGGCTGAAGGCGACCGAGGACACAAGCAAGCCAAGACACAAGGCACGACTTGTGGTGAAGAGCTTTGGTCAACGGAAGGGTGTTGACTTTGATGAGATTTTCGCACCTGTTGTGAAGATGTCCTTGGTCCGTGTTGTGCTCGGATTGGCAGCGGCTTTGGATTTGGAGATAGAGCAATTGGATGTCCGGACAGCTTTTCTCCATGGAGACCTAGAGGAAGAGATCTACATGGAGCAACCAGATGGCTTTAAAGTTAAGGGGAAGGAAGGACTAGTTTGTCGTTTGAAGAAGAGCTTGTATGGGATGAAACAAGCTCCGAGACAGTGGTACCGGAAGTTTGAGTCTGTTATGGTCGGACGAGGATACCATAAGACTGCTTCCGACCACTGTGTCTTTGTTCAGAGGTTCTCGGAAAACGATTTTGTCATCCTCCTCCTTTATGTGGATGACATGTTTGTTGTCGGACAGAATAGCGCTCGAATCAAGGAGCTAAAGGTGCAATTGGGGCAGTCTTTCGCCATGAAAGACCTCGGTTCGGCGAAGTAGATTCTGGGGATCAAGATATTTCGCGACCGATGGGACAAGAAGCTTTGACTATCCCAGGAAGGCTATGTTGAAAAAGTGCTTCAGAGATTCAACATGGAAAGCTCCAAGCCTGTCAGTACCCCATTGGCCAACCATTTTAGGCTGAGCAAGTAGCAGTGTCCGTCCTCGGACACTGAGAAGGCGCGCATGAGTAAGATTCTTTACTCTTCGGCTGTTGGCAGCTTGATGTACGCAGCTGTGTGTACGCGGCCGGACATTGCTCATGCGGTTGGCCTTGTGAGCAGATTTCTTTCAAACCCTGGGATGGAGCATTGGTCCGCAGTTAAGTGGATTTTCAGATATCTCCGCGGGACCTCTAAGGCGGGTTTGCAGTTTGGAAGAGAAAAGCCTAAGCTAATTGCATACAGAGACGCAAACATGACCGGGGACGTTGATTCTCGGAAATCAACGTCCGGATACTTGGTGAAGTTTGCGGGACGGGCGGTCTCCTGGCAGTCGAAGTTGCAGAAGTGCGTCGCTCTCTTGAGTACGGAAGCAGAGTTTATTGCCGTGATCGAGGCCTGTAAGGAAATGCTTTGGATGAAGAGGTTTGTCCAAGAATTGGGTCTAAGGCAAGAGACGTACGAGGTCCTCTGTGATAGTCAAAGTGCCATTTATTTATGTAAGAACTCCTCATTCCATTCGAGGTCAAAGCACATTGACGTGCGTTATCATTGGGTGAGAGATGTTTTTGATGATAGGCAGTTATCAATTGAAAAGGTCCGCTCGGATGACAATGGCTCGGACATGTTGACCAAGGTTTTGCCGAAGGGAAAGCTGGAAGCTTATTGTGATATTGCTGGTCTGATTAACTTCACTCGGTCGTGAGGGGAAGTTTGTTAGGGTCACTCCCAGGTGGCACTTATGTTCGCAGACTCCATTGGAGAAATGGACGAGGACTTTGATGATTGGTCCGAAAAGCCTGTTAAAGCGGACGAGGACTTATTAGAGGTGTCATGTCCGAGAGATTGCTGAGGACATGGACGAGAATCCTGAGAGCGTAGGCGTTGACTCTATCTTCGTAAGCCTGCTGCAACCGCATTTTGCAGGTGGGTTGGTCACCTACTCTGATTGGATGTTGAGGCGGCTGCAACTTCCCAGGTGTCAGACCTGCCACTCCGGCACGCCGGGCGTGCGCCTACTGTGGCAGGCCTAGGTGGCGTGGTCCTGCCACCCTAGCGCCAGAAGGGTGGCCGGCTATCCACTAGGCCATTTGTGTATATATATAAGGCTTGTGTGCCCTTGCTTCGTACGTGCTGCCAAAAGGATTTGGAGAGCTTGTGCCGTGTCTTTGTGAGCAGCCTTGGAGTGAGTCTTGAGAGAGTTGTGGGCAAGCTTTGTTGTAAAGATAGAGTGAGAAACACTTTTAGAGAGAGGTTGTACACTTGAGATTGTTTTTTTTTCGTTTGAGCTTGTGTAGCTAACACTTATAAACAATCCTTTTATAGTGTATTCTTTCGTGGTTTTTCCCTTGATCCAAGAAGGATTTTCTACGTTAAAATTTTGTGTGTTCTCTCTCGTTTTTCTATCATTACTTTTCTTGTCCGTCCGAGAGCGTTGTCCGCTCGGCCACCGTACGTTCCGTGTTTTGCGCCAACAATTCCTAGATCATCCTTAATTGTGTGTATGGTGTTCCTGTTGTTAAACAGTACGATGTAGGTGTGAATCTTTTCATCTTTTTCAAACTCTGCCAGTATTTATCCAATATCTTTGTGTCAGTGCTGGCTTGTTATGGAAGATTGCATGTGTTCAAGAATTACATCTTGCCCTCTTTGGCATGGCATAAGATTTTGGCTGTACATGCATCCAAAGGTATGAAAATTTGTTCACTTCTCTTGAATTCTTCTTCTGCTTCTATGTGTTGACATGATACCCAGGCTGTGTTTATCGTTTGCAGGATTTTCTTTGACAAAACAGTACAGGAAAATTGTTGTGGCAAGTTTTTGGTGTTCAAGCTGCAACTTTGTGCCTCTATGGGATTGCTGAACATGAGGACACAATGTGGACTAAATTGAGGAATGCAGGTCTAAGTTACTGCGGTTACTTAGCTCAGATATCTAATTTTCCATCATAAAATCATTTCCTGCTTTGTTGTCCTGTATATTGTGTGCTTGTGGCACGACTTCTCGGTAATATTTCCCCCCTTCCAACATCTGCCTGTATGCGTGTAGTGCATGCTTGGGAATGGCTTATTGAAAAGAAGATACAGAATAAAGATACAAAATATTATATCTGAGTGAAAAGTCCTATTTGTCAATTTTTGTTATTTAGGAGGAAAGAATCAAAAGGGCTTTTGCGTGTGTTGGAAAACTCCATGGCTTTTTGATAGCTAAGATGCATTGGTTTTTCAAGGATAAATGGTTCCAATTGTTGTTGATTAAGTTTGCTGATAGCTTTAGGGTTTATAAGCATTTTTATCTCTCCTTGTACTTCCTTAAGTACATGTTGGTGACCCTACCACTCTTTTCATGTAAAGCGTGTGCATCCTTAAAACAAGGTAAATCAATCCCTGCTACAAAGATGCTTTGATGTTGTAAAATTGCATGTCTGTAAACCAGAATAGGTATATTTGACAGTCAAGCGTAGCTGCAAAAGCTCAATTAGCCAAATATGAATGGATGGATACATCATGTACATGCAGTTTAAACCTATTGGCCCCTGGATAGCTATTTATTTTCACAAAAGATTAAATATCAAATAGTTTGATATTTGACTTTTCTTCTAAACTTTTGATTTGCTTATGCAATATATTGATGGCATGATTTTTTTGTAGGTTATTATATGGATTTTAAGCGTGAGAAATTCTCGGTGGCTTGGCTAGTTCCACCACCTTGTGGAGTGAGATGATGTCCAAATGTTTTGGTTTCCACTTCCCCATTCCCAGACCTTTCCCACACTCTTAACATGCCTTTACCTCGGTTTTGCCAGTGTATGAATCACTTCCTAGTTTCTGTAAATCTTATCACATAACAGGAGTATACTTGTATATCATACATTCTTGTTCCTGTGCATGTGAAAGTGATGTAATAGTTGTTGCAGTTTTCATAGATTGCAATATGAACTTGTGGGCTCAGCAGTTTGCGTTCATCTATTAACTTAGCCAATACCTGTATTTTGATGTCAATATCTGAATCACGGTGCTGCTACTCAATTGTTTGTTAGCTTTCCATCTTTAGCTTTAGTTGGTCAAGCAAAGTTTCTCTTATAATAATTTGTAATAAAGGCACCCCCTCATAATACCTGAAACCTCATTTTTTTATTAGATAATGGTTCATATGAAGTTGTTCTTCTGAAAAAGAGTCTAATATTGTCAGTCTGTGACTATTGCAGCGTGGAGCATATATTACTGTTGGATTGAAGAACAGCTTAGTCAATGAATGTTGTCCATGATTGTTTGTTTCACTTGTTTATTTATGTATTTCATGTGTAATAGATATATTTTATACTAGAAGGTTGCTGAAATGATTTTCTCAATTGCATATGATTATAATGTCAGGCAAAAGCAACGTATGGTTCCTGTATCCCAATATAAGGGCACAATTCCAAAGTCTGTTATGGAATGCTTTTCAGAGGACGCATCATTCATCCCTAATTTTGCATCCAGTATGGTGTGTGACTTATCTTTACCCTCATTGTTGTGTTGAGATCTCTTTGAGTTTCATAGGACATGATTGCCAAAATTCTTTTATGTAGAGAGCCAGTAGGCTGAAATGTGTATATGGACGACTGGTTATGATTGCACTGAAATAGTAAGTACAAAATGACATTGAAAGAATAAGTAATAACAAATGAGGGTGTCATGTACTGCTAAATGAAAGCTGTTTGAAGTGAGTGGGAAGCTGGAGCATTCTTGTGAGAAAGAAACGACTTTTGAATGAATACTTTTGTTAACCTTATAGGTCTGATAGATGTTAGAATAATTAATTCTACATTAATGTGATCTCTGTCCTTTCTAAGTGGCTAAATTTTCAGGCTGTGCTGATTGTACTTGGATGATGCCCGCCTGGATTTTGGTTTTAATAGATGTCTTTCTTTCTGATAACAAAATTATTTTTCCCATGTGTTAAAATTCCATTTACTGTAACTACTGCTCACTTATCTAGGTGTAGTAATTTTAGTTTGTAGAATATGATGACCTTCATATAACACCTGGATTGACATTTAACTGAAAATATTATGGCTTTTTGTTAATATGAAGCTCATGTATCAGAGTCCAGCTTCATTTTAGTTGTTTCTGCTCATTTTATAGTCTACTGCCCAGAATAGTGAAGGGGAAGCTCTAAATTTTATTCTGATTGATGGTACATGGAGCAATTCTGGTTCAATGTTTTGGCGTTTAAAGGTAGTACTTGTACCTTATTCTGTCCTCATTATGTAACATGATTGTTCTTCCCCCATGGTATTCAAATCTCAACAGTTATCAGTGGGTAGGTTTTTTTGTTAGGATTTCTCCCTGTGCACTGTCATAAAAAATGTTGTCAAAATGCATGTCTTATGTTAAATGTTTTGGGACATACAATGGACACTTTTAGGGGACATGATATTTATTCATCTATCTATTCTTATGTGGGTCTAGTTTTGTGAATGGATGGATAAGACATCATGTTACTCGAGAGTCATGCCACGCTAACAGCACCCTTTGCGAACTACTCCAATGGTTGCAATTTGTGCTACCAGAAAAGCTATTGGGAGGAAGCAAAAGTCTTTTGTTCTAGAAATCAACTATGATATTCCCTGCCTTAAAGTTGTGTATTTTTTTTTTTAGGGTCTTTTCACAATTTTTTTTTTTTCAGATTCATGAAATTTGTTTAACATTTATATAACCTGTTTAGGATTGTGCAAAATTTGTTTGGGGGGAGGATAACCTCTCCTGCTTCTCACTTGCAGCAGTTGCTTCTGCTATGCACAAACTTCGGTAAGATGAAAAACAAAATTTATGAGTTTGAACAATAACACCATTGTTGATGACAGTTTCCGTGTTTTTTGTGGCAGACCTCAACCATCAGGGGATCGTACCTGTACTGCAGCCGCAGCTGCTGGGCTTCTCTCCGAGCTGCAGCTTCTTCAAGCTTTCAGCTTGTATGGCCTGGGCAAGCAGGCTGAAGCATTAGAAGATGCTTTGATGGTTTTATTAGAAGCGCTTACCACGCGGCGCCTTCAAATGGGTTGGTCCATTACTCGTAAAGTAAGACAAGCAATCAGTATCAGCTGAGAACTAACCTGATTAGCAGTGATGGGTGCTCGGAGGAAACTTGTTCGTCGTGGATATTGTTGAGGTACTAGTGCCTTCAAACCTCTTAACTGGTACTGGTTTTTGGCGTTGATTTATGTTTTGTACTGTGCTTTCTAACAGTTTTTATGGTCTCGGAGTATTTCATGAAGTCCTTTTTTATCTTCCCGTATTTCCAACAATAAGGATTTTGTTGTAACAAATTAGATTTATAGAATTGTGACAGCATATTAAATTATTATAATATTAGCCATCTCAGCTGCTGGGATGAATTTTTGACCGAGGGGATTTGTGTTGGAGCAAAAACGCGCGGAAAGCACGGTGACCGAGCGGACAAGGTTCTCGGACAGCTATACAGAGCAGAGCTCTCGGATGGACAAGAAGTAACGATAGAGAACGAGAGAGAATACACAGATTTTAACGTGGGAAACCCTTCTTCAATCAAGGAAAAACCACGTAGAAATACACTATAAAGAATTGTATACAAGTGTCAGCCACACAGGCCCAAACGAAAGAAAAACAATCTCAAGTGTACAATCTCTCTCTGAAGTGTTTCTCACTTTATCTTTTACAACACTTGCCCACAGCTCTCTCTCCAAGCTCTTCCTACAAAATGTCTCAGCTCTCGAACAAGTAAGGGGCACGAGGCTATATATATATATACACAGAGGCAGTGTGGACAACCAGCCACCCTACTGGTAGTAGGTTACAAAACCTACGCCCCTAGGCCTGCCATGGCAGGCGCACGCCTGGCGTGCCAGATGGCAGGCCTGACACCTGGGAAGTTGTGGCCGCCACAACTTCCAAGCAGAGGAGGTAACCAACCCACTGCTAAGAACGGCCGCAGCAGGCCTACGAGGATAGGGTTAACGCCTATGACCTCAGAGTCTTCGTCCTCGTCCTCAGCAACCGCTCGGACATGACGCCTGAAGGAGTCCTCGTACAATAATCACAAAGTCCTCGTCCATTTCTGCAATGGAGTCCGCGGACATTCATGCCACTCGGGAGTGACCCCAACAAACTTCCCCTCACGACCGAGTGGGGGTAAAGTTGGTCAGACCGGCAATGTCACAACAAGTTTCCAGCTTTTCCCTTGGCAAAACCTTCGTCAACATATCCGAGCCATTATCCTCGAATCGGACCTTTCCAATTGATAGCTGTCCATCATCAAAAACATCTCTCATCCAATGATATCGCACGTCAATGTGTTTTGACCGAGAATGGAATGATGAGTTTTTACATAAGTGAATGGCACTTTGATTATCACAAAAGACCTCGTACGTCTCTTGCCTTAGACCCAATTCTTGGACGAACCTCTTCATCCAAAGCATTTGCTTGTGAGGCCTCGGTCGCGTGATAAGCTGCGCTTAGTAGTGGAGAGAGCAATGCATAAGAATTTGACCGCCAGGGAGACCGCCCCTCCCGCAAATTTTACCAAGTATCCAGGACGTTGATTTCGAGAATCGCGTCCACGGCCATGTCTCTGCGTCCGTGTCACCAATCAAGTGAGGCTTCTCTTTTCCAAACTGCAAACCTGTCTTGGAGGTCCCGCGTAGATATCTAAAGATCCACTTCACCGCGGACCAATGCTCTATACCTGGGTTTGAGAGGAATTTGCTCACAAGGTCAACCGCATGAGCAATGTCCGGCCGCGTACATCAAGCTGCCAACTGCCGAGGAGTAGGGAATCTTACTCATGCGCGCCTTCTCAGTGTCCGAGGATGGACACTGCCGCTACTCGACCCTAAAATGGTTGTGATGGGGCAGCGAGGGCTTGGATCCTTCCATGTTGAATCTTTGAAGCACTTTTTCAACATAGCCTTCCTGGGACAGCCAAAGCTTCTTGTCCTCTCGGTCGCGATAAATTCTGATCCCCAGAATCTGTTTCGCCGGTCCGAGGTCTTTCATGGCGAAAGACTGCCCCAGTTGCTTCTTCAGCTCCATGATCCGAGTATTATTCCGTCCGGCCACCAGCATGTCATCCACATAAAGGAGAATGATGACAAAGTCGTTTTCTACGAACTTCTGAACAAAGACACAGTGGTCTGAAGAAGTCTTATGGTACCCTTGTCCGACCATAACAGACTCAAACTTCCGATACCACTGTCTCGGAGCTTGTTTCAGCCCATACAAGCTCTTCTTCAAACGACAGACAATTCCTTCCTTCCCTTTGACTTCAAAGCCATCTGGTTGCTTCATATAGATCTCTTCCTCTAGATCTCCATGGAGAAAAGCTGTCCAAACGTCTAGTTGCTCAACCTCCAAGTCCAAAGCTGCTGCCAGTCTGAGCACTACACGGACTGAGGACATCTTCACAACGGGTGCGAAGATTTCATCAAAGTCAACACCCTTTCGTTGACCAAATCCCTTTACTACAAGGCGTGCCTTGTGTCTTGGGGCGCTCATGTCCTCGGACACCTTCAGCCGAAAGACCCATTTGCTCTTCAAGGCTTTCTTCCCCTTGGGCAGCTTAGCCAACTCAAAGGTATGGTTTTCGTGAAGTGAGGCCATCTCTTTTTTCATGGCCTCAAACCATTTATCTTTCTGAGAGCTCCTCATGGCTTCGCCAAAGTCTTCTGGTTCTCCAGCATCAGTGTCGTGAAGTGAGGCCATCTCTTTTTTCATGGCCTCAAACCATTTATCTTTCTGAGAGCTCCTCATGGCTTCGCCAAAGTCTTCTGGTTCTCCAGCATCAGTGAGGAGGACATACTCACTTGCTAGAAGGCAGACGGACGGACGTCTCTGCCTGGACGATCGTCTTACAGGGGCTACCTCGACCTGTTGAGGTGCCAAACCTTCAACCTGATCCTGAGGCGCTGGAATCGTCTGATCCTGGTTGGCATCCGCTCTTGGTCCGCTAACGCCGAACGTTAGAGGCACTGGACGGACACTACCACTACCAACTTTGTCCGTCCAGGAAGTATTGGGCTGAGACTTCATCTCTTTCCCAATGTCCTCGATGGTCTCGTCCTCAACGAAGACCACATCTCGGGAACGGATCAGCTTCTTTTCCTTTGGGTCATAAAGTCTATACCCAAATTCATCCTCGTCATAGCCCAAAAAGACACATTGTATTGTCTTTGGCTCCAGCTTAGACCTCTCATCTCTCGAAATATGAACAAAGGCTTTACAGTCGAAAGTCCGAAAATGGTTATATGCTGGCTCCTTCCGAGTCCAAGATTGCTCCGGAACTTCCCCATCCAGAGGCTTACAAGGCGACCAGTTGATCACGTGGGCGGCCGCCTTTAAGGCCTCGGCCCAAAAAGATCCCGGAAGCCTGGCCTCGGACAACATGCACCTGATCCTTTCCATCAGGGTGCGATTCATCCTCTCGGCCACGCCATTCAGTTGTAGCGTCTTTGGTGGAGTCTTTTGGTAGGCATCAAACATCCCGATGTATTCACCGCCGTTGTCACTACGGACGGCCTTTAATCTTCTCCCGGTCTCCCGCTCAACGAGGACATGAAACTGCTCAAAGGTTCCCGCAACCTGGTCCTTGGTCTTCAGCGGGAACATCCACAGCTTCCTCGAGCAATCGTCAATGAAGGTCACAAAATATTGTGCACCTCCAAAGGACTTCTCCGGAAGAGGACCGCACACGTCCGTGTGGACAAGCTCCAAGGCCTCGGACCTCTTGGAAGATACATCTCCTGAAAAGGAGACTCTGCGTTGCTTCCCCGCCAGGCAGTGAGGGCAAGTCCTCGGCATGTCTCCATCCACTCGTGGGATGAGACCCTTCTTTGCCGGATGACTCATGCCACGCTCACTCATATGTCCGAGTCTTTTATGCCACTGGCCCGAGGACTCCACACTCCCTATAGCATTCACCTCTGCTACCTCAGCCTGGGCTTTCACTACGTAAAGGCCTGAAGCATTTACTCCTCGGGCAACCACCATAGAGCCCTTTTTCAACTTGAAACTGCCGTCACAGAAGACGCTGCAGTAGCCTTCATCGTCAAGCTGTCCCGCTGAAATGATATTCATACAAATATCGGGGACGTATCGGACGTCCCTCAAGGTCAGTTGGGCTCCAGTGGTCGTTATTAGGGAGACGTCCCATCGTCCAATGATATTGGATGTCTCCATGTTGCCCATTCTCAACACTCTTGGGGCACATGGAGTGTAACTGGAGAACAGCTCTCTCCTAGAAGTAACGTGGATAGATGTGCCAGAATCCACCACCCAGTCAGAGGCTTGCTCACCCACGCTTACGGAGTCTTCAGACTCGGAAGCCAGAAAGAGGTCACCTCCTGTGACAACAGAGACCGAGGACTCTTCCTCGCCGCGTCTCTTCATGCCCCTCTCCGTTCCAGCGTTCTCACGCTTTCACTTATAACAAAATTTCTTGATGTGGCCCTTCTTGCCATAGTGATGGCACTCCATATCCTGGTACCGATAACGTGACTTACTCCGCCCTTTGTCTTCAGACTTTGGGCCACGTCCTCGGCCCCTTCCCCGTGATTCAGCAACAAGGACTTCGGATTGCTGAGAGGTGGACGTGCCTTGAGAACGACGTCGCACTTCCTCGTTCAGCACAGCTCCTTTGACCATCTCCAAAGTCACCATGCTTGTTTGGAGTGTATTGGCGATAGTGACCCTCATGGTCTCCCATGAGTCCGGGAGGGTTGCTAGGAGCCAGAGTCCGAGTACCTCATCCTCGAACTTAATGCCCATGCCATTCATCCGGTCCACACAGCCCTGAAACTCATTCAGGTGGTCGGCGACAGATGATTCGTCCTTGTACCGGATATGCACCAGCCTCATCAAGTGATAGATTTTGTTATTTCCAGATTCGGAAGCAAAAAGCTTCTCCAGCTTCTCCCAAAGCGTCTTGGCATTCGTCTCTCTGTGAACGTGGTTGTACACGTCATCAACGAACTGCCGTATGAAGCCACACACTTGCTTGTGTTCCAGCGTCCATGCCTCGTCCGTTTTTGCCGCTGGCTTTTTTGTGGCAAAAATCGGATCATGCATGGATTTCACAAAAAGCAAGTCTGACATCTTGCTTTGCCAAGTGTCAAAGTTTGATCCATTCAAACAAGTCATTTTGCTTCCAAACTCCATTGCTGTTAGCAACAAGATCACCGTACAAAGTACCAAGTCTCTGATACCACTTGTTGGAGCAAAAACGCGCGGAAAGCACGGTGACCGAGCGGACAAGGTTCTCGGACAGCTACACAGAGCAGAGCTCTTGGACGGACAAGAAGTAACGATCGAGAATGAGAGAGAATACACAGATTTTAACGTGGGAAACCCTTCTTCAATCAAGGAAAAACCACGTAGAAATACATTATAAAGAATTGTATACAAGTGTCAGCCACACAGGCCCAAACAAAAGAAAAACAATCTCAAGTGTACAATCTCTCTCTAAAGTGTTTCTCACTCTATCTTTTACAACGCTTGCTCACAGCTCTCTCTCCGAGCTCTTCCTACAAAATGTCTCAGCTCTCGAACAAGTAAGGGCACAAGCTATATATATATATATACACAGAGACAGGGTGGACAGCCGGCCACCCCTTTGGTAGTAGGTTCTGAGAACCTACGCCCTAGGCTGCCATGGCAGCGCACGCTGGCGTGCCAAATGGCGAGCGACACAGGAAGTTGTGGCGCCACAACTTCGGCCAGAGAGGTAACCAACCCACTGCGAAGCTGGCCGCAGCGGAGCCTACGAGGATAGGGTTAACGCCTATGACTTCAGAGTCCTCATCCTCGTCCTCAGCAACCGCTCGGACATGACGCCTGAAGGAGTCCTCGTACAATAATCACAAAGTCCTCGTCCATTTCTGCAATGGAGTCCGCGGACATTCATGCCACTCGGGAGTGACCCCAACAATTTGTTTGAAAGACTCAAAACAAATCCCTTTTCTATAATAGGAGTCCATTTATTCCATTTTTGCTTGCTTATATATGCTGCATGGAGGAATTAGTGTACAACAACAAAAACTTAAAGTTCTGTTAAGTGGGGTCAACTTCATGGTTTTGATTTTATTATTCCACTTGCGAATTTGACATTGATGTAACGACATTACTTGTGAATTGTGCACACGCACTTTTGTCATTTACCCAACCGTGGTCTACGTTTTAAATATTGAAATTATTTTAAATGAATTAAAATGTATCAAAATTCAGAAAATAAAAGGAAATATCAGTTGCAGTAGTGGATCCAGCATGCCCCTAAAGCTTGGTCGGCCATACCGACGGACATGATTTGATGGTTGATTTGGCGTCATTTATCATATTAAACTGTCAGCCATATGCATAATCTTCTGAATTTGAATTCTTCTTGTTCAACCGTGGCTTTCATGTGGAAAAACTCTTATAACTTCAATTCTTGTTTTATACGTGTGTAGGTTTTCATGTCCTGCTTTATTGAGATGACTGATATCCCCGCAAGCAAAATTACATGGCTGACCAAAGAAATGGTTTTTCCGGTGAATTTTACCTTGGTTCCGGTGCCAGTGTGGCGGTGCTCTCTTACTGGTGTGGCCTTTTTCCGGATGCAGTGAGCTTTGATATCTTGTAACGGTTTCAGGATCATAGTTGATCTGCTGTGATTGCTGATTGATTGTAAGCCGGAGAAAATTGCTCCATCATATATATGCTGGGATCACTGCCGAGGAGACAATTAGCTTGCCGCCGTTGATACCAGAAGGATTCCCAGCACAAGAAGCTGACTGAATTATGCAGTTTGTGAGATTTTCTTGACCTTGAAAAAGCTGTTTCTTTTGAACTGTTTCTTACTGGTGGTGGTGGTGGCAGCGGCGGTGCCGGTGGGAACCGTGTTCTGATATGTTATCAATAAGCTGCTGAAAACCAAGTATTATTTGTGTTTTTGACGTTCGTTAATTTGATTTTGGCGGCTGAAAACCAAGTAATATTATAGTGTTTTTGACGTTCGTTAATTTGATTTTGGCTATCTGTTGTTCATTAATTCTATTAGTTCGTCATTTTTTAAAAAATGAAAATTCGAAAGATTACTTTCGAAAAAAGAATTTTTCTCATAATTTACATTTATTAGAATTTTTAAAATAAATGTTCTCATTTTTTTCTATAATTAATTTGTAATTTTAATTTTTTCATGTATTATATTATACATAAAATTTGCCAATAAATTAATAATGTATGATTTTTTCAAAGTCATAAAAAAATATAAAACTATAATGTCAATGTTATTAATAAATTTAAATATTAATAATATGATTGTATTTTTTATTTTTTAAATTAATAAACGTAACTATGTTTATAATATTGATGAGTATGATAATCCATGAGTTGATTTAAAAATTCAGCCTGTTAAAGGAGGAAATATTCAAAAAATGGAAACTCAATAGGACATTTCATTAGTTCAAAATTTAAAAGGCAACACGGTTAGCCGAAGCAAATCGACCTAGAATCACTCAACAGAAAACGGACAATTAATGTTAGGTAATGTATCGTTTTACTATGCTGTAGTTCTTAATTGCTCTGACAGCTTAACAAATATACTCAAAATATTATTCAATGATTGCGTATCGTTCTAGAATGACAATTGTAGTTTAACAAATCTTTTCAGGTAGGAGTTACTATATAATGCCCCTATGATTGTTCACATAGTGGAACGAATTTTTTTAAACTGTGATTGTTAAAAATAGCTCAACGGATTTACACGGATAACTATTACCAGTCATGAGACCCATAGATGACTAAACAAGCACTACTCTATAAATATACCTTCTCCACCGCAAGGAAAAGTGATCGACTCTCGAATTTCTAAAGAGATTCTTAAAACTCAGGCATTTTAATACATTAAGACCACATAACTAAAGAAAAGCTACTCTACCCGCAAGCGTACCTTGTTCAAAGGCACTCAATCCACAAGTGCCTTCTTTTCATAAGTCGCTCTTTGTAAAGAGTGCATCATCTAAAAAATCGCTCCAAACTAAGCGCACCTCTCGAAATTTAATCCTCCAACCAACATTCAATTCCAACATTAGTGCATCCATGTACCTTACATTTCTCTATCTTTTTCTCTATTGGAAAATGATTTCTGATTTTGAGTATTAGAGAATATATCGGGGAGCGAGTTTTGTATACCTCTGATCTTCTATTTGTTTATTGTGATGTGTATGACTCGAATTTTAGTAGACATAGATCAAATTTGTTTCAATTTGACCTGCCAGATGAGACCAAACAAGTCTTCAATCCGTACGATAATATGAATTTAAGGACGCATCAAATATATAAAAATATAATTATTATCAATTTAATAACTGACATAGAGCTAATGGATGACTTGAATTTAAAAAATACAACTAAAATTGGCATTGAGTTTGAATCAAAATTAGATTATCAAATTCAAAATAATCCCTGTGGAAGAAATTCTGCTATTAATGAATATTAAATTTTGAACTACATTAAGCAATAAAAATAGCAGGTTCGGGGTTGGTCCAGTGCCTCTAATGTTGGACCACGTCCAGTGCCTATTTTGGGCCGTCAGATTCTCATCCGACGGCCCATGGGTTTTTACGGCGAGAATTAATGTTAATCATCCGGTTTAAAATTTAATTGTATGATTGAGATTAAATGTCGTTTTATGAAATCGTGGCCGTCCATTTCGTGGAATCTAACGGAAACCCTAAAATTTGAATACGAATACGGCTGGTGCTCCACGCGATGGTATTTTGGTTTTCCTCACCAGAATGTCCTCTCCTCTCCTCTCTCCTCACCTCTCCAACTTCAATGTGTTATCCGGTGGTGTTTTCCGGAGATTTGCTCTAAATCGACGGTGGCTGGTTCATCGTTTTCTAGACGGGAGTGTCCCAACATTGCTTTTGAAAATGATAATTGTAATATTTTTCCCCTGAATGGTGGAGTAAATTTTGAAATAGAGATGAGAAAGGATGACGCTGAGGAAAATAAATGGCCAAGAAGCTGGACATCGGTGATACGTCAAAGCTCGGGAAAGAAAGGGTTGTCATTTTCAGCTGGGTTGCCGGGAAATTCCAACTGAGAGAGGCAGGAAGCAAAATACAGGAGAAGTTCACGGGGAATCCACACATTTTGCTTTGCGTTGCTTCCCTGAACGCGGTTTGAGGGGTAAAAAGGAACAGATTCTGGTAAGAGATTAGTCGTTTGCTTTCAGATACTGATTTGTCAAACACTTCCTCGAAAGGATCCTTTTTGCTTTATTTTTTTTAATTTCTTTATCAACTATCCAGATTTAATTCTAGCTAGGGAGAAATTTTTCGGGAATCGTTTAAGGATTTGCGGGTAAGGTTTTGATTTGTATGACTGGATTGAGAGTTTTGGGTCCTTGAAGCCCCAGAATTTTTGATAATGGCTTCGGTAGCTCCCGTTGACCTCACTGACGGTTGATAATGACCTACCCTGTGATATCATATTCGGTAGAATTTTTTATAATGACATACCCTGTGTTTATTTATGGACACCGATGTATCTATTTTACGGGTTGTACCTGGGCTTGGGAAATGTGCATCAGTTCAACGCACCAGCAGAAGAGATGTTCAATGCATCAGCTATTCCAGTTAGGCAATCGCACGATCAACCGGTTCATACATCACAGCACCGATGCAATAGCATATCGTAGCAACAGAAGTTATTGTCATGCAGCAGCTGAGCACAGCAACTGCAGCAATAAAGTGCATCAATTTATTCTGCATACACAGCATACATAGAAGTTGAAGCTGCTGAGATATAATTCCTCATCACAGTGGCAGCCGCATAAATGTTTCACCAAACTGCGAATCTATTCTGTTATTCACAACTTCAGAACTTCGACCATATTCATCTACTGCTAGACATGATCCTAGCCATACATAACAATAATTTCTGATTGGACAATTAAGCTAGCCATGGATCAAATCTCACAACAAGCACACAATATATTTTTCTTGTTTTAACTTTATGTACAAATACAGATTTAGTTTTGATACGCATTTGTGTTTTATATATAAGGCTAGAATTAGTTTACTTAACAACTTATCCAATGGTTATAATTACTTAGCAACTAGTTGATCTTTTTTGTTGTTGATGCGTACCTGGATCCAATTTCGAACAGATTCGGATTCGTCTGGATGGTTCGGCCCGGCTCCGTTTGCTGAGTTTGAATCCTGCACACCACTGAAGTGAACGAGTGGTCAGTGTGTTGGCGGGATGTTGTCCCACCGAAAACACTCCGATACTCAAGTCAGTAAAAAGCTTTCGAATCGAGGAAGGTAAACTGGTAAGTAAAAGAGAGAGAAAGAGAATGAGTTTGTCGGGAGTGTTGACTCGTTGAGAATGTGAGTTCCAACTTACTGCTCACAGAGAGCGAGTAAAAGCTGCGTCCCGAAAGCATGGAAGCTTTGGAGGACAGTCCTCAGAGAGCCGGAAAGGACTCCTGTAATTGGGAGGCCTTTGGTGGGATTAGTATGTGAACGCTGTATGCAGAGAGAGAGAAGAGGGGAGTCTTTGTTCAAGCTCTGTAAGCGTTCGTGACTTGTTGTCTCAGGAAGCTTGTTCTATATGTTCTCTTGAAGATGAGTTAGAGAGCGTATTCTTTTTTTTTGGTAAGTAAACTGTGTTAAGGGTAAGCTTTTTATAGTGATTGGCCCCACCGCACTCGCGGCCCCATAACCCAGAAACCCCTTGTGGGATTTTTGGGAGGCCTTTGTACCACTTTGGTACTTAGCGGGATCGAACACAGGTGGGGAGGCACACTTCCGTGTGTTTAACCACCAGGCCAATTCCGCTTCGGCATTAGAGAGCCGGCGTTGACCGTCGAGAGCAAGCACGTTAGAGAGCGTATTCGAGAGCTTCTGTGTCAGCGTGTTTCAGAACTTATTTTCCAGAATGAAGACTCCAAGCTTTTATGGACAGTAGGAGAGCCACCTTCTCTGGGCAAGGTGGCGTGTTCTTCTGGTCTGGTAATGGCGGCATTCTCTGAGTTGGTGGGCATGACAGGCGTGATTTGATGGATCCTTTTTCTTCTGAACAGTACAATGGATATTCAAATCATCTCATCTCTTTCATGCTCTTGTTACCGTTTTGACTCCAACGTTGGCGCTGAGTTCATTGCCACCTTTTGGAGAAGATCAACTTTTAGGAAAGCGTGTAATCATGAAAGGATCGTTGCTTTTCGTGCACGAGTTCACCTGTCAAATTAGGCCTGGCCCGTAGCAGGTTTATCACCTTTTAGGCTCTTTGCTATAGTACTTACAGTCGGCCGCTCGAGTTGGCCGTCGCATCGTGAGTTGGCGCTGCTTGCTCTCGGCAGTGTGCCCGGCGTTGGACTGGTCGAGGAAGCTTTTTTGGTCTTTTAGGATTTGGGCCTTTACCTCCTGTCGGGCCATCATTTGAGTTATCCGTCCAACAGGCTATTTGGGCCTTCTTTGATCGTGGGCCAGTCCAGTTATAGTATACCTATCACTAGCCCCCCATGCCGGTGGCTAAAATTATTGCCTCTAACATGTTTATGATGGGATGCCCCTCACTGCCCTTCGTTGTTTAAGGATCCCGGAGGACTCTATGAAAGGCGGAGAATAAAGTTGACCGAATCCGTTGACCGTTTTTTGTCAGATCCAGAGAAGAAAATTGACCGGAGCCATTGACCGTCTTTGGTCAGATCAGAAGAAGAAAGTTGGCCGGTGCTGTTGACCGTCTTTGGTCAGATCTGTAAAAGAAAATTGACCGGAGATGTTGACCGTCTTTGGTCAGATCCGGAGAAGAAAATTGACCGGATCTGTTGATTGTCTTTGGCCAGAATTCGAAGAACTTTCTGCAAGCCCTGATTGACGTGTAGCCATTAGCCGACTTGTCAGGACAAAAGTAGATACGTGTCTTCTCTTGGTTGGACCAATATCCAGGCTATTAATGCATCAAGAGGATTTGCTTTTTAAGGGCCAATTAGGGAGGCAACACGTAGCAGGAATGATGGCGTGCTTTCTGAGGTGGTTTAAGGCGTTTCACACATTGTCGTTTAAATTTTCCTCCTTATTTCGAGTATTCTCTTACGCCTCCTTACTTTGCCTTCTTCGTCTTTAACCTTTTCTTGTTCCCCAAAAAAACCCTAGTTTCTTTGTTAGCCATGGCCTCAACTTCCGTCGCCGACATCTTTTCTGTTCTTCGAGATGGTGATGTAAAGGCGTTGTGTGTCGAGTTTAATATTCCCAAGGATATTGCGTGGAGGGTCCTGGGTAAGGACGACAGGGCTTTCTCTCTACCAGTAGGGCACGTGACGATATACGAGGCACACCTGAGGAGCAGTCTTTGTCTTCCTCTACCGGACGACTTGCAGTCGATCCTTCAAGCCCTATGAGTCCCTGTTGCCTAGCTTCATGCTAACGTCATACGGTACATTTGCACCCTTTGCATTTTTCTTCACAAACATTCTAAGAGGTTGACGATGTCCATGGTGAAGGGACTTTTTAAAATAAATCAGGGAGATGAATGGATTTCCCTTGTCCCCCGTCCTGGCCTTAAAATAAACACGACCATTTATGATTCACTCAAGAATTGGAAGAACCGGTTCTTTTTTGTAAATGTGGCGAAGATCTGGCCCCTTACGAAGGATTGGGGTCAGGTGCCAGATGTATACACTGGGACGCCGTTTATGGCGGCGGCGACATCCTTAGAGTGGTTGACCAAATTGGTCAAAGACCACATTTCGGACTTCAAACGAGACTTCTTGGTCTCTAGGGTAGAGGCCAAGAAGGTAAATTGGGGACCGTCTTTCCCGGTTCAAAAGCTCAGACCGCAAGCGATGATGGTGCGGCCGGAGGAGTCCAGGGGCCTGCTTATCTGCCCCCGCCCCATAGACGATGATTTTCTCAGTCTGCGGCCGAAAAGGATGGTGTTGGAGACACCCTCCTTATCGTCCTCGGGGCCTGATTACATTGCCGCCGGGATTTGCAGCGGCCCCGGCAATACCACTGGAATGGAAAAGTCTTTTGAGGACTTGGCGGAGGCCAGGGGAGAAGGTGTTATCTTGGTGCAACCCGCGCCGTAGGCGGTTCCTCAAGCGGTGCAGACGGAGACCTTTACGGAGCCAGCTTGTGAGCCGCCGGCGGAAGCGCAAGAGCCATTTGTTGGCTCTCCAATTATGCAGACGCTTGCTGAGGAGCCAGTGGTTGATCTTAATCCTCCGGCAGCTGCTGTGGAGGCCATAGCCGGGGAGCCTGCTGTCGCTGCGGATGATGTTGATGAGGGGCTCTTGGACGAGATTCTGGAGGAGGCCGCTGCCAGCTCCGCTCGCGAGGGCGTTGCTTCCGGCCCACCACCGCGTGAGCCAGGTTTGGAGGCCAGGCCTGAGAGGCCTGCGCAGAAAGTTTGGGTGGTATAATTTTTCGCAATGCCTTCTGCATACTTTCTCCTTTCAGAATTTTTAACTTATTTTTCGTTTGTCTTTTGTGTAGAAAGCGAACGTGGTCATTGCCATCATCAAGGTGATGGACCAGCGGGACCAGGTGATCTCCGACAGGGAGGCGAAGATCGCTTGGCTAGATGCGAAGTTGGCAGCTTCGGGGGCGGATCACCGCGAGGAAACAGTTGCTCTGGAGACTGTTTTGGCGGGTGTTGAAGCGGAGAACATGAATTTAAAGGCTGAGGTTGCCCGTTTGAAGAAAGAAAACGAACGAGCCAATGGATGCATCAATCAACTTGCTGGGCAGATGGCAACCTTGAAGAATGACTTGAGTCTCCGCATCCGTCCCCACGAGGTTGAGGGTATGATGCTCGCGCGGTTGTTGGAAGAGGTCAACATCAGTCGGTACATTGTGCGGTTGGTTAATCCCAACTTTCCCATTGATCTCATCAATTTATCAAACCAGTCGGCGCAGCGTAAGGACAGTCTTGTAGGGGAGCCCCGTGACAGCCAAAGGCCTCCGCCGCCCTCGTAGCTTTTGTGGTTGTACATTTTTGGACCTCCCTTCGTATTTATGTACTTTGATGTACTTTGTAATATATTTAAAAGTAATAAAATAAAATTTTTTTAACTTCGTGTCCATTTCTCTTTACTGCCTTTGTGTTTGCATATCTGTTGTTCTGGATGGCCAACTCAGTTGGCTAGCGGCCATTGTAGTGCTGCCAAAGGAGTGAGGTCTTTAGGCTCTTCGTAGGCGACTATGTTAACCAGCCCAATAGTGGCGTCTTGTGAGTGAAGCCTAGTGGCGCTGCCCAAGTGCTGACTTGGGCGGCCCGCGTTGGGGAAGAATTTTTCTCCCTTCGACCATCGTCAACTGATCACGCTATCTCCTCATGGAGGAGGTCGCTGGGTGTGCTGCGCTAGTCCCCTAAGATTTTGACTGCTAACGGTCCACTTGGATGATCAAGGTTTAGATTCGACCGCATATGGGCCGCCTGGATGACCAGGGTTTAGGTTCGACCTCTCACGGGCCGCTTGGGTGACCAAGGTTTAGGTTCGACCTCTCACGAGCCGCTTGGATGACCAGAGTTTGGGTTCGACCCCTCACGGGCTGCCTGGATGACCAGGGTTTGGTGACGAGAGGGTGAAGACCCTCCCGACTTAGAGGCAGCCTAGGTCGTTTTGAACCTGCAACGAAAAATCACATATATGCACACACGTACATGCAGCATGCTAATGAACCATTCATTTTACTTAGTTGAATCATGCACACAAATGCAAATCATATGTGGTTTGCAAGGCACGTACCTGGGTCCCTACTGGTAGTAACGTTTGAGGTGGATCGCGTTCCACGTCCGTATGATCAACTTCCCGTCCTAGTTTCGGAGTTTGTATGCTCTGCTTCGTAGGATGACGGAGGCTAGGAAAGGCCCTTCTCAGTTGGGGGAGAGCTTGTTTCGGCCGGCTACCTTTTCCGTGGCCTCGATGCTCCGTAAGACCAAGTCTCCAATATCGAACTGTCTCGCTTTCACCTTCTTATTGTAGTAGCAGGCGACCCGATACTGGTAGGCTACGGTCCGTATTCTAGCGGCCTCGCGGGCTTCCTCTAGCAATTCTAGGTGTTCCCGGATCCTTTGGGAGTTAACCTGCGGGTCGAAGGATTCTACCTTTAGACTCGGAAGCCCGATTTCGACCAGGAGCACTGCTTCTGTCCCGTAGCAGATGCTAAAAGGTGTCTCGCGCATTAGTTCCTTCGGAGTCGTTCGGTAAGACCAAAGGACCGAGGCGAGCTCGTCTACCCAAGAGCTCCCTGCATCCTCCAGCTTGGTCTTGAGCCCATGGAGTAACGTCCTGTTCGTGACCTCCACTTGTCCGTTTGCCTGAGGGTACGCCACCGAAGTGGGACCAACCTAATCCCAATACTGGTGCAATACTTTGTGAAGCGTTTTCTTGAGAATTGGGTTCCATTATCAGTCACAATGACCTCTGGAACGCTAATCCTGCTGACGATGTTCTGGCAGACGAACTCGAGTGCATTGTGTTCGGTGATCTTGGCCATGGGACGGCCTCGACCCACTTCGTGAAGTAGTCGATACCGACTATTATGAACTTTTTTTGCCCGGTGGCAATGGAAAACGGGCCAAAGATGTCAAGCCCCCAATTGTGTGAAGGGCCAAGGCGCCTAAAAGGATTTCAATTCTGCAGACGGCTGGTGACGAAGGTTGCTGTGAAGTTGGCAGCTTTCGTAGCTCTTTACTAATTCGAGTGCGTCCTTCTTTATCGATGGCCAGTAGTAGCCCTGCCGCATGATATTAAACGCTAAATTCTTGCCGCCCACGTGTGACCCGCAAATCCCAAGGTGCACTTCACTAAAGACATAGTCCGTCTCTTCCGGGGTTAGGCAACGGAGGTACGGAGTCGAGTAGCCGCGGCGATATAGCCATCCATCGACTATTGTGTACCAACCGGCCGTTCTCTTTATTCGCCTGGCTTCTTCTGCTTCCTCCGGCAGCGTTTTATCCGTTAAAAATCTCAGGTAATGTGTCATCCAATTCTCTGTTTCAGAGACTTGCATTGCCTCCTGCACCTCTATGCTGGGTGCGCTTAGGACCTCCCTCATGTCTTTCAAGTATTGTTATGAATTTTTTGCCGCTGCTGCTCTCGCCAGCTGATCAGCCTTCTAGTTTTCAGTTCTGGGAACATCAGTCAAAGTCAAACTGTCGAAGTTACAAACCGCCTCCTTTGCTTTGGCCAAGTATTTGGCCATGTGCGGGTTATTTGCTTCGAAGTTCCCATTGACTTGGTTGACGACCAATTCGAAATTGCTAAAGACAGCCAGTCTTTTGGCTGAGCATTCTTTTGCTAATCTTAACCCAGCCAGCAGCGCTTCGTATTCAGCGACATTGTTGGTTGTCGGGAAGTTGAGTTTAAGGAAGTATTTCATCTTAAACCCGTTAGAGGTCGTGAGGACCACTCCTGCCCCACTACCTGTGTCGGTGGATGACCCGTCTATATGGAGCATCCACTCCGGAGCCCCCAGGCACTGCTCTTTGCTCCCCGCGGGCTGTTCTTCGAGGATCGTGGTCGTGGTTTTCACAATAAAATCCGCCAGAACCTGGGCTTTTATTGCAGGCCTAGGCCTGAATTCAATGTCAAACTCGCCCAACTCAATAGCCCACTTTACCAACTGCCCAGAAACGTCAGGTTTCTAGAGTATGCTCTTTAGAGGTTGATCGGTGAAGACTACGATGCGATGCGCTTGAAAGTAGGGCCTTAGCTTTCGCGAGAAAAATATCAGGGCTAGGGCCAGTTTTTCTGTGCGTGGGTAGCGCATCTCTGGGCCGGTCAACGTTTTACTCACGTAGTAGACCGGCTGTTGGCCGTCAGTGCCCTAGCTTATAAGGACGGAGCTGAGGGATGTCTCTGACACTGCCGAGTAGAGGTACAGCTCCTCGTCGACCTTGGACGATGTCAATAAAGGCGGGCTAGCCAGGTATCGCTTCAGCTCATCGAAAGCCGTCTGGCAATCCGGCATCCATTGGGAGCCGTTTGATTTCGTTCCCCTTAGCGCCTTAAGGAACAGCTGATACTTGTCGCCAGACTTCGCTAGGAAGCGGGACAAGGCCGCTAATCGCCCAGTTAGTCGCTGGACCTCTTTTACACTTTGTGGGGGAGTCATGTCTGCGAGGGCCCTGATCTTCTCCGGGTTTGCTTCGATCCCTCGTTGGGAGACGATGAAACCCAGGAATTTTTCAGAGGCTACCCCGAAGACACACTTGGCCGGATTCAACTTCATTTGGTGTTCGCGGAGCACTGTGAAGGACTCCGTCAGATCGTTGATGTGGTCGCCCATAACTCTGCTCTTGACGAGCATATCGTCGACATAGACTTCCATGTTGCAACCGATCTGTTTTTTGAACATTTTATTCACCAGCCGCTGGTAGGTGGCTCCCGCATTCTTCAGCCCGAAGGGCATTACTTTATAGCAATAGGTCCCCTGGTCTGTCATAAACGAGGTATGTTCTTCGTCCTCTGGACTCATTAGAATCTGGTTGTAGCTTGAGTAGGCGTCCATGAAGCTCAAGAGCTCATGTCCGGATGTCGAGTCCACCAGCAAATCAATTCTGAGTAAAGGAAAGCTGTCTTTTGGGCAAGCTGTGTTAACGTCGGTGAAATCGATGCACATTCTCTACTTTCCGTTGCTCTTCTTTATCAAGATGATGTTGGAAAGCCAATCAGGGTACTGAACCTCCCTGATGAACCTGGCCTCCAACAATTTCTTTACTTCTTCTCGGATGGCGATAAGTTTTCCCGAAGTGGTTTCCTCCTCTCTGCTTTGCCGGGTTTCGATCCCGGGTTGAGGCCCGACTTGTGGACCGTTATCCGTCGGGAATCCGGGCATCTTAGCCAGAGTCCACGAGAAGATGTTGGCGTTCTGTCGCAGGAACGAGATCAGTTCTTTGCGTAGCGCGCCTGTGAGTGAGCCGACGATTCGTACGCACCTTTCTGGATCGTCCAAATTCAGTGGGACTAAGTTGGTCGCCTCACCAGACTGCGCTTGTTGCAAGGTTGTCTGGTTTCGATGATCAAGTTCTCCTGTTGCTTTGGCATTGTCGTTAGGAGCAATTTGGGACATATAACATGTCCGCCCAGTAACTTGGTCATCCAGCACTTCGCCCACGCCGTATAGCGTCGAGAATTTTATTTTAAGGTACGGTATTGAAATATGTGACCCGAGCATTTTATTGGGCACAGCGGTCTAGTATTGCGTTGTACACGGAGAAGCAATTCGACTACCCGAAGGTAAGTGTACGACTTGCAGTCATTGGGTACGTTCCTAGGGTGACTTCAAGTCTGTCCGATTGTCCTTTGAACGGGCACTGGTTCATTGTCGAGGCCATACAATGGTCCTTCAGCAGATTTTAGTTGACTCTTTTTCAAACCAAGTTTAAAGAACGCATCGAGGTAAAGTAAATCACGCGTACTTTCATTGTCAATAAATACACGTGTCATCTTGTAGTCAACACTACCGTCGGAAACGAGTGCTGATACGACGAGGGGGTCTGCACGGGGGGAAACTACATGCGTTAAGTCATCGTCACCAAAACTAATGACATTGCCAGTAGTGCGCTGCTTCTTCCTCCCTGCATGCTGGTCCCTGTTGTCCACCGGAGTTTTTACTTGCCGAGTGGTGATCACGTTAACCACTCCTACTGCGACCCAGTTCCGTGGTGGTGAGGCTCCTGATCCTTCTTCGCCCGTGTTGCCAAAGCTTTTACCGTGGCCCTTGACGAACCTGGTGAGGTGGCCCCTCCTGATGAGCTCCTCAATCTCCATTTGAAGAGTCCTGCAGTCCTCCGTAGAGTGCCCGGAAGATCGGTGAAAATCACAGTACTTGGCTGGATTTCCTCCCTCTGCATTCTTAAGTGGTTTCGGCCACTCAAGGAACTTCTCCCCACGGATCTGCATGAGGACGTCCGAGCACGTATCAGTCAAGGGCGTCAGGCTGTTGGGTCCATGGTTCTTGCGCTCCGGTGGTCCAGCTCTGTGGTGTTTTTGGTGGGAGTAATTATCACCGTTGTGCTTCCTCTTTCCTTCTGGCGGGAAAGAGCGAGGCTGCTTAGGTCGATCTGGACGCTTTGCCTCGTTTGCCTCCTCCGCTGCCGCATAGGCCCTGGTGATGGCCTCCGCTTCGCGAAAGGTTTGCTGATTCTTGTGCGCCAGGTGCCTATAGAACTCCCTGTACGCTAACGCCGAAATGAAACTGCTCATTTTCATTTCCTCTGTGAGTCGGGGGATCCACCTAGCTTTTGCCACGAAGCAATCTAGAAATCTCTGTGGATTCTCCCCGTGTTTCTGCTTAATACGCGACAGATGTCACGGCTGTTTTTCTCTTTGCGGTTGGAGACGTACTGAGAGAAGAAGTGATCCACAAGCTCTTGGAAATTCTGGATCGAGTCTGGAGGGAGATGATGGAACCAGATGCGGGCGTCGCCTTTTAGTGTGAGGGAAAAACAACGACACATAGCTGCGTCGTCCAGCCCCTGTAGACTCAGATGGGTGCGGAAGTGGGTGAGATGGTCGACAGGATTCGTACTCCCATTGTAAGAGTCAAGGGCTGGCATCTTGAACTTTGCCGGCATAGGATGGTTCAAGATCTTCGCTGTGAATGGAGATCTGTCGACGTTGGCGATGCGTTCGTCGTCCTTGAAGACGCGGTTCCATATCTTCTCCAGCCTTGGGTCTGCTAGAGCGGCGTTAGCGGATCTCTTGGAGTTGAGATACGCTCTCAACTCTGTTCTTTCTCGGGTTGGTGCAACAGCAGGACTGCTGCTGTCCTTGGCTGATCTCGGGGCCCGGAAGGCTCCCTCTGAGTGCAGGGCCTAGACTCCTCTCGAGTATCTAGGGTTCCTCAGTTAGGGCTTTCATCCGAAGGCATCTTTGGTTTCTCGCTCCTCGCGCCTTCGCGGCTTTGGGCATGTGAGGACATGAGCGCGGGGAGGCCATTTGGTCGATCTTCGATCCGTTGTCTTAGGAACTTTCTTTCTTTGGCCTCCTCTTACGGATGCAGTCTGCAGACCCCTTTGTAGGAGCAACCCCCAGCTGAGTTTGCTCATGGCGGGTACAGAGTATTTGGAGCATCCTATCCGTATTATGCATGTGCTCATGGTTTTGGAAAAGGATCCGAGATTCCGGCTACCAGGTTGACCTGACACCGATGGTGTGAGTGCAGGTTTTGGAAATCATGTCTCGGGCAGGCTCACTTGCTTGCGCCCTCACATTCACCATTCTGTTGATCGAAGAGGGTTTCTAGGAAATGCGGTTGGCTTTTTGTAACGTTTTCCCACAGATAGCGCCAATGATGCGTACCTGGATCTGACTTTGAACAGATTCGGATTCATCTAGATGGTTCGGCTCGACTCCGTTTGCTGACTTTGAATCCTATACACTACTAAAGTGAACGAGAGGTCAGTGTGTCGGCGGGATATTGTCCACCGAAAATACTCCGATACTCAAGTCAGTAAAAAGTCTTCGAATCGAAGAAGGTAATCTGGTAAGTAAAAGAAAGAGAAAGAAAATGAGTTTGTCGGGAGTGTTGGCTCGTTGAGAATGTGAGTTCCAGCTTACTGCTCACAGAGAGCTAGTGGAAGCTGCGTCCTGAAAGCGTGAAAACTTTGGGGGACAGTCCTCAGAGAGCCAGAAAGGACTCCTGTAATTGGGAGGCCTTTGGTGGGATTTGTATGTGAACGCTGTATGCAGAGAGAGAGAAAAGGAGAGTCTTTGTTCAAGCTCTGTAAGTGTTCGTGACTTGTTTCAGGAAGTCTCTTTGTTATCTTAGGAAGCTTGTTCTGTATGTTCTCTTGAAGGTGAGTTAGAGAGCGTATTCGAGAGCTTCTGTGTGAGCGTATTTCAGAACTTATTTTTCAGAATGAAGACTCCAAACTTATATGGGCAGTAGGAGAGCCACCTTCTCTGGACAAGGTGGCGTGTTCTTCTGGTCTGGTAATGGTAGCCTTCTCTGAGTTGGTGGGCATGACAGGCGTGATTTAATGGATCCATTTTCTTCTGAACAGTGTAATGGATATTCAAATCATCTCATCTCTTTTATGCTCTTGTTACCGTTTTGACTCCAACGTTGGCGCTGAGTTTATTGCCACATTTTTGGAGAAGATCAGCTTTTAGGAAAGCGTATAATCATAAAAGGATCATTACTTTTCGTGCACGAGTTCACCTGTTAAATTGGACCTGGCCCGTAGCTGGTTTATCGCCTTTTTGGACCTGCTGCTACAGTACTTTCGGTCAACGCTCAGATTGACCATCCTACACGTGAGTTGGTTGCCTGCTTGTTCTCAACGGTCAACGCTGACGAAAAAAATTATTCTCTAATTATTTTAAATTTATTATAAATGATCTCATGTCATATTATTTAATTTTTTTTTTTTTTTATGACTAAATCACATGGTAATATATTCCTACTGTTCTCTGATTTGAAACGTAGAGAGGAAAACATAGACTATCGAAACTAAAGAGCCCTTTAGGCTATAGAAGTGAGAAATTTGATCAAGGAAGAGAGACAGAGATATGTACTTTTCACAGTTCGAAGCAATGCACGGCCTGTCGATCCATGAGCTTCAAATATGGACTCTGCATTCACATTCATCAAATCCAATCACAAAAGAGTTCAGAATTTGAATACTTTTAAAATTTCACTTTTAGATGGGAGAGAGAACGATTAGGCAGAGGGAAAAAAAAATGAAAAGTAGTCCCAAATCAACGTTCATTTTAAAAGAAAATAATTCGCGGCATTCATGAGTTTTGAATCGGACTGTCAAATTTTATCAAATTGAAGAAACAAATTGCAACAGCCAAACAACTTATGAATCGAAATCACGGAGGAGGAAGAAATACCAAAAATGTAGGTGCAAGATCCCAAGCTTCCGAGGAAGAAGAGAACAACGACACCGATGATCCGATTCATCGCCATTTACTTTTATTGTTATTATTTTACTAGAAAGATATTTGATTTTGATTTCTCTAAAATAACCACCGATCAATGGAAGACTGATGACCGATAGATATACCTGAAACTTCTGAAGAGAGTTCCACTAAGGCTATCCTCCATCGTCTACAACCTTCTCACAAAATCAGTTTTCACGTCTGCTGCTATCTTCAATAACAGCCCTAAAAATGGAGGACAGAGAATACCGCGTGCAGGTATGAAGCCTTCAGCCATTAACAACCGTCATCCAGCTGTTTCTATTGCTTAATGTAGTTCAAAATTTATTATTCATTAATAGCGGAATTTTTTCCACAGGGATTATTTTGATTGTGATAATTAATCTGATTTTGATTCAAACTCAATGCCAATTTTAGTTGCATTCTCTAAAAATGGACAGGTATGAAGCCTTCCGCCATTGACAACCATCATCCAGCTGTTTTTATTGCTTAATATAGTTTAAAATTTATTATTCATTAATAGTAGAATTTCTTTGTTACGTATTCGCCCATACATCCTCCGAAGTTGGACGGCAATATTCAGCACAGTGATCGAACCTAAAGTGACGGATTTCATTTTCTATTTTTATTCCCTTTGGCTGTTTTCCCCCGTTCCCCTCATGTTTGTTTTCTGATGTTTGTTTTTTGTTTTGGGTAACAATTCGGTTGACTCTTATAAATGTAACCACTCATTTTGCTAATGGGAAAAAGATTTTTTTTGCCAATTGTCCACTCTCTCTCCCCCTCTCTGTCTCTTCTCCCGATTTTCCCTTCCCCTTCTCTCTCTTGCCCTTCCCCTGCCTTTACTTCTCTGCATCTCGGTTCTTTTCCCTCACTGCTTCTCCCCTGCACCTCGGCCTCAGCATCTCAGGCGTTTCCCTCTTTCTCTTCTGCAATTTTCCTCCGCTGAACTCCCCTCTCGTAGACTATCCGCATCACCCAAAATCGCTCACCGGCGTTATCACACGGCTGGATCATGGAGCACGTATCATTTGGTACTCTCATTGAGACAAATGTGGAGGAGGACGAAGAACGAGCACTCGACGCCCTCGAAGCGGCCATTGCCGTATTGGCCAGCGCAATGAAGGACCTCCGACGAGCTACTGACCGATTTGGCGCCTCTATGTCCACCGCGGTTTCACAAACCGTACAGATCTGGTCGTCCTGCCCCGAGCTCAGCTCGTCCATGGCGGACCTCAGCAACTCACTCCACAGCTTCGAGCAAGACACTAGACGGTCAGTAAACTCTTCGCTTCCTGTAGCTTCCTCTACGATGGCTTTCCATCGTCACGTTTCTCTTCCTGCCATCTCTTCCATCACTGGTTCCGTACCACCACCACCCGTTTCTCAAATAGCCGTTTCTGCTCTCATCTCAGACCAAATTATGTCCTCTTGCCCCAACCGCCTCGATCGACTACCGTTGTCAACCACAAATTTCTCGTCGTCTTCAACTTCATCACCGATTTCAGCTTCCATTTTTACAAATTTTCCTCACACTGCCCTTACTTCGAGACGGCGACAGTACCATCACCTGCTGCTCGAATCTTTTCCTCCGTCTCTACTATCACACAAATTCGGCACTCCTGTATCGACCGCTTACCCCTGTCGACCGCTAATTCCTCTTTGTTTTCAAACTCACCATCGGTTGTGGTTCCCACCACTAAACTGCTTCGAACCTCCATTACTGAGTCTTTGCCGACTCTGACTCGAATCGAGCAACCCGATCCACATGCGTCACCTGATTTCCAATTCGAAAAGCTACCTCCCCCACTGCTTCTGAAATCGCGATTGCAAACTCCATACCACGCCTCACCCGACAGGTTCCCCTCGCTGTCTGCAAATTCCTCTTTATTTTCAACTCCACCCTCGTTTAAGACTCACATCTTACCCCGGATGCCACACACATCGACAGATCCCAACTCGGCTAAGCCACCTTTCACCACAATTCTGCCAAATTCCTTTACTCCACACAGCGTTCTACCCGATCGTCTGGTTGAAAACTTAAATCTGACAGATCTAGACGTGGACAGTGAATGTGGTCAGCTTTCCGTTCCACTTACGGAGGCTGACTCGAATGAGTATGAACCCCCAACAGAACCGTTTCCAGAAACGGTTCCTCAGCCGCTTCCTGTGTTGGAGGATGAGCACTTGCTACCTTCAGCAGTGGGTATTTCCAGCATTCAACGTTTGAGAGAAATTGCAAATTCCATGGGTTTTCAGTCCAACCAGGATGTCCTTCTTGATGATATGATCCTGCCGTCCCTGAGGGTGATTACGGAAAAGGATGAACCGAAAATAGCGATTGAATACACTGACCGGCACCTTGCTTCTCTTATGCTTATTCACGGTCAACTCGTGGTAATGCCGCAATCTCAGTGTAGACATCTTGCTCCTCTTATGTATATTTGCTGTCTTCTCTCCCCTAAACTGCTGTATGGCCCTGTAATCATAACCCCTTTTCACTTCAAGAATGAAAGAACCAAGGAGTGGACTGGGATTCATAGGCCTCACTTAGATGTCATCCAAAAGTTACTCTCACTATTGGTGATCTATCACACAGCGAAACGTGAAGGGGATGAGGAAATAAGAGAAGTTTTCTATGAAGTTGAATCATCGTAGGAGGCAGTTTCTGTGATTGTAGCAAAGGAGCGTCACCTTGACCTTGAAGAGCAATTTAACAAATATGTGAATGATTATGCCTTCGCTGACCTGAGAACTCTAATACTTACTTATCTTGAACTCAATCAGACAGAATACACAGAGTTCACCAAGAATTTTGCCAAAGTCAGGAATTCACTAAGTGTGGATCGTGAACAAACGATCGATCAAGTCGCAGAGAAGATGGAGGACGATTTGATACTTCTTGGTGCTACAACTGTCGAGAACACACTTCTGAATGGGGTTCCTCAGTGCATTGCCAATCTTACACACGCGGTAATAAAGAGGAGGGTATGGACAGGGGATAAAATGGAGACAACGAACAATGTCGGGTTTACTTGTAAATTGCTTAGGCAAGGAATGAAACAGGTCTCACTCCACTTGGATTCACCAGATATTAGAACACTGGAGAAAATCAGGAACAAGGATGTTATTTCCGAGGACCAAACTAGTTGCAAAATACTTCGTCTTGACGGGAGAAAAATTGTGCTGGGTGAATCAACAAATGGTGTGACTACCCTCCCACCATCACTTTTGCAGCTTACTTGTGACAGCCCATCGGTGCAGGCTGCTAGGTGGCAATTAGCCTTCGTTGCTGAGCATCAATTGTTGCATTGTTGGAGCTGCCAATATGTTACAGGTGTTTGTATACTTGATACGGAGGTTTATGAAGTCATGAAGTTCTCACAGATTAAAAGACAATGCTCTTTCTCTCTGGTGGCTTTGAGCAAAAGGCACGGTGTAAGTGAGAAATTCCCCTTTCGTTAGTCGTTCGGGAATGCCAACTGCCTTAATACTAATGAAAAACTTCAAGAGTCAAAGGAAATTGATGATTTCCAAGGTGCGTTTCATCCTAACAAAGAACTGTTGCTGAAGTCTATTAAACCACCGGCTTCGAGGCTTGCAAAGCACCTACGCGATTTGTATGGTGCCCTTGACTGTCATTATGGGCCTTGCCAGAGTATGACATCAAGTGCCTTGAGGCATTATACCCAGGCCAGAAGATGCCAATCGGGCAGGGCAGCTTCGGGGGAGACCCACATCAGTTTTTCTCAGGCACACCGGTATGGCTTCCAAGAACCGGAGCTCGGGGTTGTTGTGGAGGAAGCTGAAAGTCCTAAGGAACATGTTGCAGCAGCCTTGAACTGTCTTCGAATGTATGACCCTCCTACCTGCTGGAAGGAAGATTTGACTGCATCATTTTGGTACTGGGAGATCCGTGATTTTGCATATGCTAACCGAACAAGGCTTGCAACTCCATCCATGGTTGGAGAGCAGATAATGGCACTGGAGGATTTTAAGAAAAGTAATTCAGTAATTCCATTTTTTATTTCCTATAATGTTGAGGATGGGAGACAGCAAGGTGCCATTTCTCCACAAAGATTTGATGAAGAAAATCCTATATCAATTTTGGACGGAATTTTCATGGCAATTCAGGATGATATAGATTGCTATCCTCACCTATCCAATGGTGCAACAACTTGGTTCCACGAGGTTAGGCCTATTAAGGAGGATGCAGTTTCCGTTTCAAGGTTACATAGCTGTTGCATAATTTTGATTGGGAAGGCAATCATGCATGAGAGTTACTGTGGGTTTGTGCCAACGTTTGTATTTTTTGAATATGTCACTGCGGGTTGGACCCGAGAGAACACTGGTAAAGCCGTTGCTAATTCTCCATCGGCACTTCTCTTGATCAACCTTGAAGACAAGGTTGTTTTGATGGGGACGGTAATGTTACGTATTTGCCCGTACATCCTCCGAAGTTGGACGGCAATATTTAGCACAGTGATCAAACCTAAAGTGACGGATTTCATTTTCTATTTTTATTTCCTTTGACTGTTTTTTCCTGTTCCTCTCATATTTATTTTCTGATGTTTGTTTTTTATTTTGGATAATAATTCGGTTAGACTCTTATAAATGTAACCACTCATTTTGCTAACGGGAAAAAGATATTTTCTGCCAATTGTCCACTTTCCCTCTGTCTCCCCCTCTGTCTCTTCTCTCGGTTTTCCCTTCCCCTTCTCTCTCCTGCCCTTCCCCTGCCTTTACTTCTCTGCATCTCGGTTCTTTTCCCTCACTGCTTCTCCCCTGCACCTCGGCCTCAGCATCTCAGGCGTTTCCCTCTTTCTCTTCTGCAATTTTCCTCCGCTGAACTCCCCTCTCGTAGACTATCCGCATCACCCGCAATCGCTCACCGGCGTTGTCACGCGACTGGATCATGGAGCACGTATCAGTATTCTCTCTCCACCACTTTTAGGGCCGTTATTGAAGGTAGTAGCAGCAGACGTGAAAATTGATTCTGTGAGAAGGTTATAGACGAAGGGGGATAGCCTTAGCGGAACTCTCTTGAGAAGTTTCAGGCATATCTATCGGTCATCAGTCTTCCATTGATCGGTGGTTATTTTGAAGAAATCAAAATCAGATATCTTTCCTGTAAAAAAATAATAATAAATGTAAATGGCGATGAATCGAAGCATCGGCGTCATTGTTTTCTTCTTCCTCGGAAGCTTGGGTTCTTGCACGTACATTTCTGGTATTTCTTCCTCCTCCGTGATTTCGATTCATAATTTGTTTGCTGTTGCAATTTGTTTCTTCAATTTGATGAAATTTGACAGCCCGATTCAAAACTCATGAATGCCGCGAATTATTTTCTTTTAAAATGAACGTTGATTTGGGACTACTTTTCATTTTTTTTCCCCTCTGCCTAATCGTTCTCTCTCCCTTCTGAAAGTAAAATTTTAGAAGTCCTAAAATTCTGAACTCTTTTGTGATTGGATTTGATGAATGTGAATGCAGAGTCCACATTTGAAGCTTATGGATCGACAGGCCGTACATTGCTTCAAACTGTGAAAAGTACATATCTCTGTCTCTCTCCCTTGATCAAATTTCTCACTTCAATAGCCTAAAGAGTTCTTTAGTTTCGAAGGTCTATGTTTTTCTCTGTACGTTCCAAATCAGAGAACAGCGGGCATGTATCACCATGTGATTTAATCATAACAATAATTTATTAAATAATATGACGTGGGATCATTTATAATAGATTTAAAATAATCTGATTATTATTTTTACTTTAAATATAACGACAATTTTGTAATCTAAATTGCCGCTTATTCCTATTAGATTATTGGATGGGAATTTAATACCTCTAAGAATATTGCCCCAAAGGACATGATTTCGTGGTTGAAAGACATGATACCCCAATTTACTTTATAGTTAATGCAATCCAAAGCTTGTTTATATTCTTTTAGATATAAATATTATATAGCTGACCTTATTTAATGAGATTTGATATTTTATTGTTAGTATTATGGGTGGAATTTCATTTCAATAGATCATTCCTTCCAACTCTTGAGGAATATTATAAAAATTTACTTGAAATCTTATGTCATATTAGTACTTTTGATTAGACCAATTAGACACAAGGATAAAAATCAAATGATACAATCCGACACAATTTATTGAGTTTGATTTGATTTAGATAAGATAACATTCACAATTGATAACCAAATATAGGTTTGAGTATACAATATAGTATACCCTAACCCGAACCTGAATCCAAACCCAATATCTTATATTTAACAGAAACCCATCCTCATATTTCTTGTCTTGCTAGTGTCATTTTTTTTTATTGTGCCTAACACTATCACTCCAATATTCATGATTGTAAGTGTTGTTAAGCTAATATATGTTTTGTAAGTGTTAAACAATATTTCATTTCCATGATCTTCAGGCTGTTCAGTGGACTTTGAGAATCAGAACTATACCATATTAACAAGCCAATGCAAAGGACCAAAATATTCAGTTGAGCTCTGCTGCAAAGCATTCAAGGAATTCGCATGCCCCTTTGCCGACCAACTCAATGATCTCACCACCGACTGTGCAACCACCATGTTTAGCTACATAAATCTCCATGGCAAATACCCGGCTGGCCTCTTTGCCAACGAATGCAAGGAGGGTAAAAATGGCCTCGATTGTTCGACCAACGGAACTACACCCGGAGCACCGGCTCCCAGTAAATCAAGCAACGCTCAAAAGGCATCAATTCTACCTGCCATGGCAGTGCTTTCATCATGTGTGGTTGGTTTACTAGTCTTCCTACTTTGAAGGGGAAAACACCAATGCTGTTGCTGCCATAAAATTTATCTATACTCTTTTGTTTCGATTCTTTTAGATAATCTCAACAAAATTATCATCCTGCTCCTAACCAAGGCTCAGCTGTTGATAATATATCTTCGAATCCATACATCATTTGTCTAGTTTGATAGTTTTAGGTGCAATCATGATTCTACATTATCATCCTCCATACACCTTTTATAATAATGATGTTTTATCTATCGTGGGTCTATTTATATCAAAGGATGGACAAAAGGACACATCATGAGAAGGTATCTGGAAACTGCCCCCAATGTTATAATTGAATAAATTGTTTGATGAGGTTGTTATTGTTGGGATATACCACTACCGGCATAGATGAATCGAGAATGAAAGATGAAACGGTGATGATAACAGCACACTGCAGAGAAACGACAATCACAAAATAAAGAGATTTTTATATTCATCACACTTTTATAATTCTTTTATATTCACATATGTAAAAATATAAGATTTTTAGATGAAATATCCTCTACTATAGAAGTTGAGTATAAGAATGTAGAACACTTCTTTAATATTTATTTACGCAAGTTTCTTTAGAAACTATCTCTTAAACTTTTTAAGACTAGCTACCTTTTTGATTACATGCCGCTCCATGACTTCACATTACTTAATTTTGTTCGAGTTATTTATTCTCTAACTTTTTAAACTTGATTAGTTTCTATAATTTATCCCCAAATGAGAAAAATTCATCAATTTACAAAAGAATGGCACTTTCTCAACTAATGGCTTGCACAAAGTTGTTATTAAATTGAAGCAAACATCTTAAAAGCTCTTCAACTACCTCTACACCAATAAATATAAGTAAATCAATGCTATGCTATACTAGGACTCGTTCAGTATCGCTAATATAAAATAAATTCATCGTGTTGTACTCAAAGTTTCTATATGAAAGGAGATATAAGAGTCCTTTTATTTTAAAGTTTTTTCATGTTTTTATTTTAATTAAATTTACTGTATAAATTAAATGCCTATAAATAAAAAATTTGATAACTTTGCCGCTAAAATAAATGAAAAATTGACAAGACTGTCAACAAAAGTGAAGGCAAAAATGAGCATCCTACCAAGACAGAGATAGACCTATCGCAGGACTAGACTCGACCCTCGTAGTTTGCAATCTCAGTAGTATTTATACAATTAGACCATCTAACCTTATTTCAGATGGTTTAAATTGTTCCACGCTAATAAGAAGAGTGGTTGTCATCGTGAAAGCTTTTGTTCTATGCCTTCCAAACATAAGAAGTTGAACCTGGTGCTATTATAAATACAATATTTTCGTATTTTTATTATAAAAAAGTTATCTTAATCAATAAAATTATATAATGAATCTAACTTATTTTAATATGTTACTATAATTTTAGTTATAAATTATTAAAATAAAATTTTTATCATTATAAGTAAAATATAATGATAAAAATAAAATGATTCTAATGTGACTTATTTTATAGAATACTATTATTATCAATTATATATAAAAAAGCACCATCAATCTCTAACTGTTTCTCACTCAATTTATCATTTACAATTATTAAATTACGAAATAGCCCATTGGCCTATCGAATTTGGGTGGGGTCTACAGGGCTTAAGGCGGTGCGCGATCTGGTACTAAATTTGACATTAATATAACGACATTTCTTGTGAATTGTGCACACGCACTTTTGTCATTTACCCAACCGTGGTGTAACTTATTTTATTGTACTAAAGTTTCTATCTTATTCGAATGAGTTCTTTTATTATGCAGATAAAATGCTCATACCAACATTCAGATAAATATAAAGATTTTATGTTGCACTATACGTCTCATGTTAATTCTATTTTCAGATAATCTGACAAGTAATATTTAAAAAAAATCAAAAGCATAATTATTTATGTCACATAGCTAACAAAATTATAATTTTTCTAATTTAGTCGGTAGTTACTTTATAAGTTTTGAATCATATAATGTATATGTATATCGAGTTACAAGGTCAGTTTTATTTCAATTTGAGGCATTACATATTTCTCCAAAAATATGTAAATATTTTTTTATTAAAATTAATTATCATTTATTGGGAGATGGCATCCATTCAACAAACAAACAATTTGCCACGCAAAAATGTTTCATTGTCTGCCGTACGCTCCAAAAGGGAAAAATAATTTAGCAACTTTCAGCCCAAAAGCAGTATTTTAAAAAAATAATATATGTGATTTAAAATACAGATGAAATATTTAAATAGATTTTTGAGATTTTTTAATAATTTGGTTAAATATTTAATATATATTAGATAATCTTAAAATTAAGGGAAAAAAATATAATTCAATTTTTTTTAATTTTAAATCTCCATTATTAGATCTTCATCCAAGTTTGGTACATCTCCTTTGAAAGACATATCCCCAAATCGTGTTAAAAATAGTTTTAATTTATTTTAATAATTATTAGTGTTGCGTACCAGAAATTCAGTTTGTCCTACGGGTCAGGGGCCGTAAATCGGATCTTCTTGTTTGTCGATCTGACGCGGATCCGTCTCCATAATCTTAAATCGAGTCTGTCTGTGCAAACAAGTAAACAGAGATCAAGAGGAAAGGCGATAACGGGCTAAATCCCCAAAGCGCTCTCCGACGCTCAAATCGTCGTGGACTTTTTGAGAATAAAAAGGGAAAGATGTATCTATTTTTATAGATAGTAATTTTCAGAGAAAGAGAGAGTTTTTCCTGCCCTCTCCTCTCCTCCCTTCCCTCTTTCGTGGAGGATAACTCCTCTTTATATAGGACCTCATCTCTCTGGAGGTTTCTTGACTATTTTTGCCTTTCGGTCGGTTATGGTTGAACTTTATCCATAATTAACCACCAGTCATAACCACCGGTTATAACCGCTTGTGGATTACATAAAACAGTTTGTGCAGTTGTTTCTTGGGTCGGTTATACTGTACCCATCATAAGCCCCCCATACTAGAAGATTAAAATTTTAACTTCTAGCATGTTTTCTGATGGGATTGATTACTTAGAATTTTTAATGATTTCGGATTAATTTACTCCGGATTTGGTGACTCCAACTTCTTGGTCACTCCGCGTTTATTGACTCCGGATTTGGTGACTCCCGCTTCTTAGTCACTCCGGGTTTATCTACTCCGGATTTGGTGACTCCCGCTTCTTGGTCACACCGGGTTTATTTACTCCGGATTTGGTGACTCCCGCTTTTTGGTCACTCCGGGTTTATTCCCTCCGGATTTGGTGACTCCCGCTTTTTGGTCACTCCAGGTTTATTCACTCTGAATTTGGTGACTCCCGCTTTTTGGTCACTCCGGGTTTATTCACTTCGGATTTGGTGACTCCCGCTTTTTGGTCACTCCGGATTTATTTGTTCCGGATTTGGTGACTCGCGCTTTTTGATCACTTCGGGATTATTTGCTCCAGATTTGGTGACTCCCGCTTTTTGGTCACTCCGGGTTTATTTACTCCGGATTTGGTGACTCCCGCTTTTTGGTCACTCCGGATTTATTTACTCCGGATTTGGTGACTCCCGCTTTTTGGTCACTCCGGGATTATTTGCTCCGGATTTGGTGACTCCCGCTTTTTTGTCACTCCGGGTTTATTTACTCTAGATTTGGTGACTCCCGCTTTTTTGGTCACTCCGGATTTATTCACTCCAGAATTTGGTGACTCCCGCTTTTTGGTCACTCCGGATTTATTTACTTCGGATTTGGTGACTCCCGCTTTTTGGTCACACCGAGTTTATTTGCTCAGAATTTGGTGACTCCCGCTTTTTGGTCACTCCGGGATTATTTACTCTGGATTTGGTGACTCCCGCTTTTTGGTCACCCCGGATTTATTCACTCCGGATTTGGTGACTCCTGTTTTTTGGTCACTCCGGGTTTATTCACTCCGGATTTGTTCGACCTCTTTTGGGCCGCTCGGTGTGTAACCGAGGTTTAGTATTTGATCTCTTTTGGGCCGCTCGGTGTTTAAATTAGACAGAGTGCCATGAGCTTGGTGCGATGTGGACCATACTCTTGGCTTTCATCGATATTTAATGATTGAATCGATTTCCTGATCACCGTCATGCCTTGTCACTAATGGTCGTCAGGCTACGAGATTATCAATCCACACTCTTTTCGCGAATGTTGGACGTCTTTAAGTCAGCGGAGAGTTTAGGGCGAAGCCCAAAGATAACATCTTGGAATCGGTATATAAATTGAAGCAGTTGAAACTGCTAAAAGACAACTAATAAAAATCGTTGTATCGGGTTTGATCACTCATTATAGGATGTATTACACCATATGTAACTTGAAACGGTTTCTTGTGAGAGAAGATGCCGGTTTTGAAGTTGAAATTGGTTTCTACACCTTCAAAGGCTCATTCCGAAATTTGCGAGAGATTTTTCGAAGTGCTTCGTGCTGCTAGGGGAAAATCTGCGCTGAAATCTGAAGTCGATTGAAGTCCGGAGTTAGCCTAAATCCGGAGTTGATTGAAGTTCGAGATTGGTAGCCTTCCGGAGTTGACGGTCTCACACTTGAGAGCCGGAGTGGAAATTAACCGGAGTTGATTGAAATCCGGAGTTAATTGAAGTCCGGAGCTGGCTGAAGTCCAGAGCTGGCTGAAGTCCGGAGTTGAATGAAGTCCCTGCTCTGTTTTAAAGCTTAAGCTTTATACATTAAACGTCGACATTCTGCATTTGCAAAATGAACTTGGCTGCATGAAAATTGAACTCGACATTTGTAATTGAACTTGGCCTCTGCATTAAACATTGGCCATGAACTCGGCATTGGTTTGTAATTGAACCCGACTCTTGCATTAGAAACCAAAATTGGCCCCTTTTTGCATAAGAAAATCGGAACCAGCTCCTTTATATGATAAAAGCGAAACTGGCTCCTTTATATGAGAAAAGCGAAACTGGCTCCTTGGCGTGTTTAAAATCAAAACCGGTCCTCGAAACTGAAGTTGGCTGCTTTAAAAATGGATCAGCCCTTTTATGCAAATTTGAACTCAGCTTTTGCTGGAATCAGTTGAACTCGCCCCTGAAATCGGCTGTACGAAATCGAACTTAGCCCTTCCGTTAAAAATCGACAATGGGCCTTGCATCAAAGACTGAAATCGACTTGAGAAATCGGAACCAAAAATCAGCCTTTGTAGATTCAATCGAAATTGGCCTGCATCGAAGTCGAACTCGGCCCTAGCGTAGAAATCGAAATCGGTTTGTCAAAACCGAAGTCGGTTTCTGTAGATTTAATAGAAAACGGTCCTGAAATCAAGTTTGGTTTTGTTTGCAATCATATCCGGTTGCTTATACAAGAAAAATCGAGTTCGGATTCTTGAAGAATCTAGTCCGGCTTTTAGAAATCAAGTTCGGCTTGTGCGCATGAAATTCAGTTCGCCCCTTGAAGAATCGAGTTTGGCTTTTAGAAATCAAGTCCGGCCTCCTTAATGCAAAATTAAGTTTGGGAGCCGAAGTGAATTTTTGGGATGCCATAGTTACTGCTGGCCGGAGTGGATTTTTGGAACGCCAGTGGGCTGTGACTGGATTATAATCCGAAAGCTGAAGTGGCTGTTGCCGGAGTGAATTTTTGGAAGACGAAGTTCCCTGTGGCCGGAGTGAATCTGGAAGCCGAAGTGGCTGTTGCTGTAGTGAATTTTTGGAAGCCGAAGTGGCTGTTGCCGGAGTGGATTTTTGGAACGCCAGTGGGCTGTGACTGGATTATAATCCGGAAGCTGAAGTGGCTGTTGCCGGAGTGAATTTTTGGAATCCGAAGTTCGTTGTTGCCGGAGTGGATTTTTGAAATCCGAAGTCGCTGTTGTCGGAGTGAAAATCAGCAGGAGAGATTTTCGGTGTGCTTCGATAGCGGCGATTATGGCGTTCGCACCTAGGGTTCACGATTTCAATCCTCCCTTTTTCCTGTTCTGCAGCGCAAATCGAAGGGGTAAGGATGGAGAAGGCTTTGTCGGCTTTAGATTTGGGATTTGCCTTCTTCGGCGATGGTTGTTGTTGCCGTTCTTCGCACCTATCTTCTCCTTTTTTTTTTTTTTTTTTTTGCCTGCTGGAGCCATTTTTCTGGATCGGCATTTGTGAGAGGAGATTCCGGTTTGGAATTGAAATCGATTTTTTGTGAGAGGAAATTCCGAAGTTGATTTTGAGAGTCGACTGCTTCTTTTCTGCATGGCTTGCTTTGCTTTTGGACGGAGTGGCTCTGTCCTTGGTTGAGGAACCAAAAAGAGAGGGCTTTGAAGATGATGAGCACCGGTGAAGTGCTGTCCTGGCATAAGAGACAGCGTCGGCCACAGTAATAGCCCATGCGACGGCGACAGTTGCGATGGTTCCGCATGCAAACGCCATCTGCAGTCCTCTGTCCTTCTCCACCGCAATTTACCAAAATTTCGGCCGATCTTCCTCAAACTTGCCATATGAAAACACAATACCGGCATCCACAGAGAGGAAGGAAAGATTTACATGCCTCGAATTTATTGATTTTTTCTCTGATGATGATGGTAACGGAAACGGTGGCTCTCGCGCTGAAAAGCTTCGCGATTTCACTCCACCTCTTCATATTTCAGCATAAAATCGAGGGGAAATGTGGAGGAGGTTTCAACAGTGTCAGCTCTGGGCATCGTTTCCTCCGGCGACGGTGGTCGCTGCCGTTCTGTGTGCTGGCATGTCGCCCTTCTCCTCCCTTCTTCTATTTTCATTCTGCTTTTCGTTTGTTTTTTTTTTTTTTATGGAAAGGGAGTTGATGCCGGTTTGACTTAGTCAAACTGGCCGTGGAAATGGAGTAGAGGCCGGTTTGACTAAGTCAAACCGGCCGTGGGCCAAAACTTTTTTTTTTTTTATTGGAGGAAGTTGGGGCCGGTTTCTTGTGAGAGAAGATGCCGGTTTGGATTGTGGCGCAGAATTGAAAATGAGCCGAGGAAGCCCGGAGTTAATTTTGTGTGTGGTTTGAGGAATCAGAGAGAGAGCTTTGAAGAACACCAATGAAGTCGTACGGACGATGTCGCCAGTCTGGTGACGGTCGTCCGGCGACGGAATATGACGGAATGGTGGCAACAGCAGCTTACGCAAGCGCCGTCAGTGCCTTTTTCTCTCTTGATTTGGAAATTTTCTTCCGGCGATGGCGGTGATAGGGGCAGTGGCTCCTCGCGGCTCACGATCTCCCTCCTTTCTTCACATCGTGGCACAAATCGGAGAGGAAAACATGGAGAGGGCTTCGCCGGAGTCAGATCTGGCCGGTGTCTTCTCCGGAGACGACGATCGTTATCGCTCTGCGTGTCTTCCTTCTTCCTTCTCTTCCCTCTTCTCCGTTTCTTCTGTTCTTCGCTACAAACCTGCCAATCTGCTTTTCTTTCATTTTTCTCTCTTTTTTTTTGAAAAGGGAGTTGAGGCCGATTTGACTTAGTCAAACCGGTCGTGGAAATGGAGTAGAGGCCGGTTTGACTAAGTCAAACCGGCCGTGGGCCAAAACTTTTTTTTTTTTGGGTATTAGATACCGGTGTGAAGGGAAAGCCCCTAGCGTTTGACGACTATACACAAAGTCTGGAGTATTTCGGATGTATAATCTTCACGAGCATTGATCTCTTGCATGAAAAATGCCTGCCGATTTCTTTATGGGTATTTGCAGAATCATTAAGAGTGGTGAGAGCGTCACTGGGATTTGGCTTGGCTCTCCGACTTCTCCTTACTGGGAAATCGTAGAAGATAGGAAGTAGCCCCAGCCCCCAAGCGTCAACGCGCCAATGGCAGGGTGAACACTGCCATCATTTATTTAGGAAGTCGTCTAATTTCTCTGGTCGGAATGCTTGCAATAAGTGCATCAGTTTTGCTTTTATGCTTTTTAGTGGTAAAACTGACTTTTTGGCCGTTTCCCACAGACGGCGCCAATGTTGCGTACCAGAAATTCAGTTTGTCCTAAGGGTCAGGGGCCGCAAATCAAATCTTCTTATTTGTCGATCTGACGCGGATCCGTCTCCATAATCTTGAATCTGAGTCCTGTGCAACACAAAAGTAGACAAGATGGTCAGAAGGCCAATGGGGCTAAATCCCCAAAGGCTCTCCGATGCTCAAGTCAGTCATGACCTTTTTGAGAATAAAAAGGGAAAGATGTATTCTATTTTTTATAGATAGTAATTTTCAGAGAAAGAGAGAGAGTTTTTCCTACCCTCTCCTCTCCTCCCTTCCCTCTTTCGTGGAGGATAACTCCTCTTTATATAGGACCTAATTTCTCTGGAGGTTTCTTGGCTATTTTTGCCTTTCGGTCAGTTATGGTTGAACTTTATCCATAATTAACCACTAGTCATAACCACCGGTTATAACCGCTTGTGGATTA